>WBMZ01012335.1:0-64439 GCA_013400975.1 Atrichornis clamosus
GCGCATCACTCACCTGCGCCCGGCCGGGCGGCAGCAGCCGCGGGCTCGCAGCGATGCCGGGTGGCGCCGGCTCTCGCGGTACCGCTGTCGGGCACAGCCGGGTCCCGCCGTACCGATGCTCGCTGCAGCGGCGTGCGGCGGTCCCGGTCCTGCCGCCCTCACCAGAGCCCTCCGCAGCCTTTTAATGTCGCTCCGCCGAACGCCGCGGCCGCTGCTAGCACGGCCCGCCGGCTCCCGGGGGCGGGCAGGCGGGCGGGCGAGCGCCAGCCCCCGCCGCTGTGCCGCGGAGCGGAGCGGAGCAGAGCGGTGCGGTGCGGTGCGCAGCTCCTTGGCTGCCGTGGCCCCGCCGGGCTGCGGGCGGCGCTGCGGCCGCGCTATGAACCGCGCAATAAACCGTGCTATAAACCCTGCTATGAACCGTGCTATGAACCGTGCTATAAATCGTGCTGTGAACCGCGCTAAAAACCGTGCTATAAACCGTGCTACGAACCGCGCTAAAAACCGCGCTATGAACCGCGCTATGAACCGCGCTATGAACCGCGCTGTGAACCGCGCTGTGAACCGCGCTATGAACCGCACTATAAACCGCGCTATGAACCGCCCCGGTGCGGCGGCGCCGGACAGGCAGCCCCGCTGGGAAGGCAGCCCCACCACAGGGCCCGGGACCGGCGGGAGGGCGCGGACACGGCGCCTGGGGACGGTCCCCGGGGCCCGCCCGCACCGCGCCGCGCCTCAGCGGAGAGGTAACGGAGCGGCCGCCGGAGCCCGGAGCGGCGGGTGCCCGTGGCCCCTCCGGGATGCGGGACCACAGGGGACTGCCCCGCCCGTCCGCGGAGGCAGCCCTTGGTTTACAGGCTGCCGTTTGGAGAGGGATGGAAATGCCCCGTGTGAGAGATTCCGGACTGGGAACGGGAGTCCGGCTCTGCCGGGTGGGCACTGCCACCACCCTGGGACCTGGCGTGTCTTGGAACAGAAACTGCCAGAAACTTTTGCAGTACCTAGCCAGTGCTGCAGGTCCATCCCGTGTTCGAGCCAGGGCTCTGGGAAGGACTCATAGTGAGTACTGGTACCCTCACCGCCAGATAAATGCTCTATACAGAAGACATCTATATGCGTTCAGTGGCAGAAGTATGCTGAAACAATCCCTGAATTAAGTAGGAGTCATTAGAGGGGAGGTAGCAAAGCTTGTTGATTAGGGTGGTAGAGAAAACCTTTTATACATTAATGCTTGCCTGATGCAGCAAGGCACTCTACACAGCTGGTCATCGAGCTTGCCTTGCCCTTGCCTTGGCTTTCAGGAGTTGGAGGAGTCCTGTCTATGATAAAGATATCCCTGAGTACAGGGGCCTCGCTTAGTGTTGACAGACGGCCTCTAATTACTGTGCTGGATACAGTGGTCTTGCATTTATTTATTTAGTGTTCTTCTGTGACTTACTTTGGCTTTGGAGGCAGAGAGAGAACAACATTCCCCCCATCCTTGGTCTGTTTACTGGGGTGACCTGTTACTGTAATGTGGGGTCCTGCAAGAGCAGAATTAAATGTCAGTAAACTGCTGAACAACTACCTGGTGGTTAATCAGGCTACATTACCTCTGTAAGCTTGTTTTATCCTATAGTCTCGTTGAGTGTTGATGGTGCTTAGGAAAATTACGTATTTTCAGATAGATTTGTCGAGTCAATAACAAATAGAAAGCAACACAATAAAACAGTCCCATCACTTGTGTGTCTCCAGGCAGGCGGCTGTGTCAAAGGCTTTTTCTGATGTATCCCTCAAAGTGAACAGGAAGCCAAGCAGACAAAGCCAGACCATTATCTTCATTGTGGGGCTCCAAGGAATGCAAATTTAATGAAGCTTCTGAAGTAAAAATGCATTCTACCAGCTTTGTGCATTTCTGCCAGTGATAAAGGTCTCTGCAGAGAAGGTGATGGGTGTGGGGTTAGCAATTTTGTTGAAAACCGCAAGTGTACAAGAAAAGGGAAAAATTGCTTTTCCTAACTTTGCTGGTGTTGCAAGCAGAGCCCACGCTGATGCAAGGGACAGAGCTCAATCAATCACTCAGCAGAGCCCAGCAGACTGCGGGAGTTACCAACCAGCTCTGCATCCAGGCACTCAGACAGTAACACGATTCTCCTCAGCAGCGGCTCTGACAGCGCCCCGGGTGCAGACAGACACACACCCCTGGGTCCAGCGCTGGCCCCACTCCTTGGCACAAGTGCCCCAGGGCGTGTGGTGCACACAGAGGGGAACAGGCCCAGAGTGCTGCCGGCACAGCTGCTCAAAGACCCACCTTTCCCATCTCCTCCCCGCACAAATCAACTCGGCAGCTTCAGCTTTTAAAACCTGTACGTGGTTTTCCGACAGCGTAAAACCACAACAACTTCCTTCACCTTCCTTCACACACACAGCACAGAGCTCCACTTGCCCTTAGCTGAACTAGAATTTTCTCCTGCTGGGCTAGCACCTGCAATATGTACCTGAAGAACGTGCCTTTCCCTGTCCACGCAGAGACACTCGGACTGCCACGCTCAACACTGAGTATCACTACACGGACACACAGGGGGCTGCACAGCACTCAGAAAGTCCTGTAATGGAATACTCACCTGGATGGAAGGGCTGACTGAGGGGCTGACAATCCTGCTCTATGGCAACTTCTATGATTTCAGCCTCTTTTCATTCTGCATTGGAAAGAAATAAAACATTTCAAATATTTAGAGAGGTGAGGGGCAGGATAGTGCCCAGGGGAAATCTTCATACCTGGCTTAACATTTCTTTCCATGCTCCTCTGTGCTCAGCATCAGCCTCTGTCTGCCATCACTTCCCTCCCCCAGGCCCCACAGAAGTGTTCAATCAGATAGTAATGCCACCAAAATGAAGACATAGTTCATTACTAGTTCAAATCAGCAATACTGAGCGTGTTTTACCCAGACAGAAGTTAAAACTCTCTGTATCAGCAACACATAAACACAAACCGTATCCAGCTGTACCTGCATTTCTTGCAGACCCCACTAACAATGCAAATGCATCTACAAAGAATTGGCATTACTGGTGGCTCTTACGCCAGACAAACAGCACAGAGGCTGAGGTGCTGCACACTGCTGTCCTCAGGCACGCAGGTACCAACACACGTGTGACACTGGGGTCATCAGCACTGTACTGCAGTTTTGGGTAGCAGCTGTAAATCCACAAACACCTGTCCACAGAGGCACAGTCACAGGCAGGCAGGAAAGGGATCGCTATTGTCCCCAAAGCCATTCCTGGCTAAGGGATGCCTCTTGGAGTTGGGAAACTGAAGGAAAACGCCTTCCCCTTTATTCATGTTCTCACAGCCTCAGCACAACCCAAAATCACCGTCAGCCATTCTCCTTGCACGTATTTATGGCCCCTCTTTGAAATTCTGACTGCTCATCTATGCAGAATAAAACTACCCAAGCAGTCTTTCCCGTCCAGGTGCTCATTACTAAAGAGTTAAATAATGCCACGCAGGCTCTCTTAGGCCTTGTAAATTTTATCTGGGGGACATCCAGCTTCCACAAGGCCTATTACTGCCTGATTGCCCACCAGGCTTTCAAGTTTGTGCGAGCTAGACACAGAGCAGCGAGGGCTGGGCAGCACCTGAGCACTGAGCTTCCATCAGACACCATGGCTGGCTCGGGAGCCAGGCTCAGGGTGGAGAAATGCCTCCACATGAGTGTGTGCGGATGAGTGCACGCAGAGTCTGCCAGCACGGCTCTGGAGTACACACAGGGCTACCACGTGCACGTGGAGATGTCTGCGTGCTTAGAGTCACAAGCACCTGGATTGAAGGGTGACGTGCATGTAGGACTGCGGGTGTGTGGAAAGGCGGCTCAAAGGAAGGCTGAACGCAGCAGTGAGCTTAACAAAGTGGAGAGAAAGTAATGGAGAAACTCAGGAAGAAAGGGCAATAGCCTCCAAAGCCAGCTCTCTTTCATCAGCTGCCAGTAAAGTGTCCCAGGAGAACCTCCAGGTGTATCCAACGCCCCCCTCAGCCCCCTCAGCTCATAGAGGCAATCCCTAAAGGATGCTGAGCTGCAGATAGAGCATATTTTCAGAATTAAAAAATGGGGAGTGGGGAAAAATGCTCTGTTTAGCAACTTCCCTCGGCTCTTTTTTCCTATGTCTTGCTCTCATAGAGCTGAGACCTTTTCTCCTCGTCTTTCCTAACCCAAACATCCTGCTTGACAGAACATCAAAGAAAGGGACACTTCCTATCTGTCCATAAAACTAACAAAGCCACATCACAAGCTATTTGTATGTGTTGTGTATTTTTATAAATCTCAGCCCTGACCTGACCAAGCAAAATAGCTTCTAGTTACCACTGATTCAGACCTGAATTCAAATTGCCAGCCTATTGTTCCTTACTCAGGCAACACTAGTACTCAAAGATTATGTTAAACATTTCCCAGATGCAGAAACAATCGCTTCCCCAAAGAGCAGAGGTGAAGGCACACAGCCAGCCAGCTCCCGCTTTTATTGGATAACATTTCTCATATATTTTGTGAGAGCCAGATGGCACCATCTGAACAGCAGTGAGCTCGGCAGCCTGCAGCCACCTCAGGAGAAGGGGAGTGTGTCCCAGCCCTGTGAGCAGCTGCAGCCCGCGCTGCTGCAGGCAGCTGCCCCTGCTCAGGCACGGGGCACAGGACACACATGAGGGGAGGGCTCTTCTGCATGAGTCCACACGTGCTGTGATTCACATTACCACTGCTGGCAGGTAAAACCCTACAGTTTTGAGGGCAGGAGGAGTTTCCCCAGTCCTGAAGCTCGCTGGGAAAGAGAGGTCCTCCTGCAGATTGCCGAAGAGAACGAAACAGATGTAAAGAGAGGCAGAGCGTGTCCTAAACCCCTGCTGCGTGTGAGGCCTTTTCCTTGCAATTAAGGAAGCTAATAATGGTTTTATGGCAGTTATTTGTTCAAAAGGCCTTCAGTGCACTGTTTAATGGAGTTCCCCAAAGGCTTCCAAGCTGCGTTAGTATCCCACAGCTCACACCCTAACCAAACAAGCCTTCTCACCCTGCTGCCTCCACCCTGTGTCTGTGGAGTGTAGGAGTACCAGGACTGCAGTGCCTCCTGTGCTCACCTTCCCACCGGAGCCTTGAAGCCCCGGGATGTAATGAATATTCATGACACAAACATTAGCAATAAGTATTGTGCAATTTGGACAGAAATATATTTCAGGCAATAGAACTGGGAGAGAAAAACTGAGAGAGAATCTTTACTCCTGAGCTCTGGGAACTACTGAATAGCATTTTCCTATGCTGTAACTGGTAGTTTTAAAATGCAAATCAGTCTTGGGTTTCTGAGACATTGTGAAAAAAAAAAAAACCCAACCCAGACCCATGCAGCAAAGCTTTATTGTATTGTAATGAATGTGGGACTTGCAGAGCTGCCTCTGTGCCAGGGAATGCACGGTGGATGCAGGCCAGGGACTCAGGAAGCCCTGAGGCTTGTACCCAGCTGGCTCTGCCACTGACTCGCTGTGTGACCTTGAACAAGACATCCCTTCCTCTGTGGCAGTGTTCTCATCAGAGGACCTAGGGGAGGGGAGAGAGGTGAGGCCATTTCTGTGCCTCCTGGTGAGGTTATCCACTGCAGGCCACTCTGAGGTAGAAGGCAGCAGAACTAATGTAGCAGCTGTTTTCCTGCAGGGATGGAGGAACTGGGATAGTGTTGCCCTGTTCTTAATGGTCTTCCTGGGGCAGAAACTGCTCAACCTTTCCCACTCTTTTTCCTATTCCTATTCCCATTCCTATTCCTATTCCATAGTTCATCTTTGGCCTTGTGTCTTTCTACAGAGTTGGTCCCCTCCTGGAGCCTCAGCATCTGTAGAAACTCCTCTGCAATTGTTCACCTCTTCCTATTCACAGCCACCTGTAGAGCACCCAATGCCATTTTCCCTGCAATCCAATTAAAGGGTTGTCCCTAAACAGACTTTACCAAACAGATCACAGTAGAGTTGAACACAGAAGGGGAGACATAGCAAGTGAAGTTTTGGTATAGATAGATTTCCTTCAAATTATTAATGGTGGAAACATAAATAATAACAATCAATCAATCGAGGGGGGACTATCTGAGGCACATCACAGTCTGGTGGACACCTCTGTTCCTCTATTCCTGGACCTCCAGGATCCACTCTGGGATGTTGAATAAGTCATTCTGGTTATCTCCACCTTGGCTTTCCTCTGGCCTTCTGCTCCCCTCTGTAAAGCCAGGTGGTGGAAGGCATTTGGGGTGCCATTTATTTGTTCGCTGTTGCCTCTTCTTATCACCTGCCTTCACCACACTCAGCCCCCAGTGTCAGCGAGTTCAGAAGGGTTAGTGGTGATCTCTCAACTTGATCCTTCCAAGCTGGACTTTGCCACTCCCAGCCTGCACATCCCTCGTCCCTCTGCATCCCGCCACACTTGCTCCAAGTACAGCACTGAAGGAAGGCTGCTGGATCTGCCAGTTAGCAACCCAGTTCACTCCACAAGGTCACATCACGGAGGCCAAAAATCGCAGTCAGTCAGCCTTCACTTATGACTCACCAGAGAGAATATTAAATGGTAAAGCAGAGGCAACAAGTGCCATATTCCATTACCAGTCCCTGAGCTCCCCATCAGCACCATGGAGTGAGGGCTGTTAACTGAGCTCCCCGACTGCATTTGCAGGGACAGAAATGCCCCAGCAGCTGCCTGACCTTCATGTAGCAGAAGTTTCAGGTCCCCTCAGCTGCTGTGTGTCACAGATACAAATCACTTAGAGTCTTCTGATGCATTTCAGAAATTGTCTCTCTGATGAAGGCAAGATCCCAAAGGGGGAACACATCTTGAAACAGTCACACTGGGAAAAATTCAGGGCATTTCAATCATAAAAACCCAAAAGGTTCCAATCCAGAAGCCAAAAGGTAGGTTTTCAAGTCGATATTTAAACTGCTAAGCATCAGACCTGAAGCTCCCATTACATGTAACATAATTTGTGAGTGCTCAAGACTTTTCAAACTTGGCCATTTATTTCCAGATATGTAAATATTCCTATTTGCATAAAAACTTCTCCAAAAAATGCTCTATTGTACCAGCAGAACATTTCAGCTTTTCACTGGAAACACAAATCTTTAAGAAGCAACCGACTGGAACCAAAATATTAAGCTGAAATATTTAGAGTTTCAGATATTCTTTTTTGAAGTAATTAAAATATACTTAAGAACAGCATCATTTTTGACACCATCCCCACCAGATATGCAGTGGGGACAATCACAAGGTTTTGCATATTGGTAGCAGCAGAAAAAAAGCACTTCTGAGAATCAGGAGGGAGAAATGCCTGCTGCAGGAAGGCAGAACAGAATAAGAATCAGGAAAAGGAGGAGGAGAAGGATTCGAACTATCCCATTCACACACTGAAGGAAGGGTGCACACCCACTGCCACTTTGGAAACACAGGAAATGTTACCAATCTCTTCAACTATTGCGGAACCCAGAGAGTTTGCAGAAGTAATTAAAGGTCAGAAAATTACCAGAAAGCAAAAAATGACTACAAAACGGATGCCTATAAATCAAGGAAAAAAACTTCCCAAACAATATTAGGAGGGTAACATAAAGGCAATGATTTAATGAAAGCTTTCAGTGGTACAATATTGTAATGTGCATGTACCATGTCCGATTTCTACAGTTTTTATAAGTTTAACTATTTAGCATATCGAGTCAGCACATCCAATAGTAGGAATGGTTGCCCTGGTAATCCGCCCTTTGGACCTGCCCCACTGGGGTTTTTCCAAGGGTTTCTGCCCTACATCTTGTTATGTCTACAAGGCCTTAGTGCAAAACAAGGTGTCCTTTAAAAGTTCTTTTTCTTGGGCATAAGGCAAAACATGTAGCAAGAATGTGAGAAGGTGTGACTACTTTTCTAAAATGTGAGAGAGGTGAGAAGTGAGAAAGTGCTAGAAACTATGCAGATACATATATTGAAAATCTACAAAGCTACCAATATATAAAAAGCCAAAAATCTTCAGGCACCAAAACATAAAATTCCTAGGAAATTTCCAGGTCAGAAAGTGCTTGCAAGCAAAAGGATTCCTCAAAATCAAACCTTCCTCCACTGGTGTAGATCGCCCTGAACAATTTGTGGGAAATGTTCCGGTGTACACATAGCAAACGCAGGGCACATTACAACCTAATGGTTGATGCAAGAGAAGATGTCATTCAAATTCCACACATTTATATCAGGATTTTTTTTTCTTAATGTTACCTCTGTGGAAAAAAAATTAACTGCGGGGGGGGAAAATTATGGGCAAAATTCTATATGGTACCTGCTTGGCTAATTAGTCTTTTGTCCCCCCTCTAAAACAGCACACCCAGAGTTATCTCCAAACAGCTGTTGGGAAGATAAGCAGCTAAGAATTCCTTTAATCTCTGGGTCCTTCCACTGAGCCAAGACAAGCATTCTGCCTCAGACGATGAAACAGAATAAGAGTTTGTGCTGTTTTCACACCCTGAGCAAATGGAGCGCAATCAAAACCCTCCATCTACTCCCAGGCTTTGTGTTTTGCCTTGTGCAGGCATTTCCATCTGAACATCCGCCTGCTTGAACTGCTGATGTGGAAGAAAGGCTGATCCACCCCCGGGTGGGGAAGTCAACAGGCAGGCTGGGTCTCTCTGAGGGAGCAGGAAAGGGGCTGCGTGCGCACCTGAGCAGCCCAGGCAGGCAGGAGGTGTGGCTGCCTTTTGCCAAAGCCAGTGGCTTCATGCTGTGAGGGGGCAGCTCTGCCTCTTGTGGAGCCACAACATTCACCAGAGCCCTCCATGCCGCAGGCAGGGGGTTTGTGTCCGTGTGGGAGGCTGTGGGCTGTGTGGGACAGCCCCAGCTGTGCTGCTCTGGTGTGGAAGTGTGGGACCAGTGCAGGCTGTAGCTGAGAATTTAAAACGTATCTGTAAAAGAGCCCCTGGTGCCTCAAGATGGAGCAAAGTGTCCCCTGGGAGATGGGGCTGGGGAAATATCTTTTGCAGTTGCTTTTGGTGGTGTGTCCTGTTTACCAGCACAGAGTTATTAGTATAAAGGTGCAGTGAGAAGTATAAGCAGGGGAGTAGACAGACAATACAGAGCCAGGGAAAAGCTAAACAGTACATAAAGCCAGATTGGCAGATGGATAAAACATTCTTAGGCAAGAAACAGTCTGAATGACAGGAAGATGGAGAGAGAGATTTAGAGCTGAACTTAATACTTGTGTGATTTATTTGCATTAAGCTCAAGCAGTGTGTGTGGCTTGGGCTTTACTTGTTTATTTTGCTTCCCTGACTGCCTCAGGTGCTGGCAGAGAATTGTTTTGTTGAAGTTGCAGTCCATGGGATGTTTTGGAAATACATTGACCCTTGGAAAAAATGAGGATGACTTCACAAAATTCTGGAAAAGTTCTTGAAGTCCTGAAGCTCCAAAGAAAAAGAGTTACACGGGAAGTGGTCTGACCTCTTGCCTACACTGTAAGTCCAGCTTTGTCTCCTCAGAGTCATAAGACCAGAAACTACCAGCACCCTTCCTACTGTGCTTCACTTGAGGACATTCTGCAGATTATGAAAATTTTGTTCATCCAGCCATCCTGCAACAGATGGCAAAGCAGTGAGAATGGCCAGAGCTGGTGGGTGGCATGGATGTGTTTACTCTAATAAGGCCCCAAGTTTAAAGTTCCACCAGTGCCCATCAGCAGTCTGCTACATTCATTCATTTGTAATTATTTCCTATTTTCCCCTGCAGTTATATTTTAGAATTGCAGTTATTTGGATGTCTGTAAGCATCCAGTGTAGCTCACATGACCCTGACCCACAGCAGGGCATCCGAGATCCCTTTCAGGACCCCCCTTGTAATCCCAGCCCAGGCATCAAGCTCTGGGACACTGAACCCCACCCCTTGCAGCCCACAGAGACAGGGCTGACTGTGGTATTGCAGAACCTCTTCAGCCATGACCAGACTGTCCAAAAGAACAGGAAGGAAAGTGAAAAAGCAGGGAAATACGTGGGTGTAGGAAGGAGAATACACAAAAGAGAAAAAGTGTGAAGGAGAGGGGTGAGGGAATTAAAAATTGTACAACAGAAGTTGTAGAAAATCAGTTCTACAGTGTAGGACTGGTACCTATAATCTCTGCTACAGAACTTCTATATGATGCATAGAAAAGTTGCAGAGAAGGAACTTCCTTACGTTTAGCATGAAACTCCAGGAAAAATATCAATAGAAAGAAAAAGGAGAAAGTTAACAGGAAGAGGAAACAGAAAGTCCCTGAAGCTGTGCATTTACAACCCCTGCAAGCCCAAGTACATGAATGCTGGAGGAAGGGGAAGGGAGAGAAAGCTAATGGAGGAGCTTGTTGGAACTCCATAAAAAATCAGGTGCTTCCAGATGTAATGGGATCCATGATGCTTTCAAAATCTCGGCCTGGAGCACCATCCATTTCCTGGGCGCTCGAGCACCGGGGAGCTGCACTCTCCCAGGTGCTGTTTGCTTCTGATGGATGCTGCTGTGACAAGTGCATTAAACCCAGCAAAAGTGAGCTTTATCAGGCTCTGAGAACCAGGGTCCATCACTGCTCAGAGTACTTATAAAACAGTCTGGCTCCAGACAGACGCCAGTGTCCCCAGAGCACGCAGAGCATGGCTGATGGCAGCACAAGTCCTCCCACAAGCTCTGTCCGTATCTATTCGAGGCCCTGCAACACAGAGCAAACTGGGCAGCTGCCACATCCCCTCCTTAAAATTAATAGTGTTTCCTCGCAAGGAGACTTGGGGTTAGTGGCAGGTTGTTGTGGAAGCCTGAAGTGGGCTTCAGGAAGTCTCACGCCACCACCACAGTCAGCCAGTTTGCAGGATAACCCTGTGGGTGGGGTGCAAAGGGTCACATTATGTTTTTGATTTATGGGCTTCATGTTACCACAAGAAAAGTCTACATGTAAACTGTGTCACAGGACAAAGATGCGGTTTGTTCTGCTGCATGCTTCACTAAACCCACAGACTCATTATCCAGCTCCCGTTTCCAGGGAGGAGCCAGTGGGTGGGAACTCTCCCTCAGCGTGACTCCAGATCTCAGCCAAAGGCTGACAGACAGACTGTCACTGTCTCCTGCTGTGGCTGTGACTTTGCTGCTGTGTGAGCCAAGAATGGTGCCAGCCCAGCTGTGACCTTCTCTGCCCCTGAGCCTGGATCTCCCAACACCCTTTACCTCCAAGCAGCTTTTGCAGAGAATCTCACTCTCTGCTCCTGTAATGAGCTGCACAGCTTGATACGGAATTAGCAAAATCTGAGTTATTAATTGTCCACAACAATTAGTCAGGACGCCTGGGCCTTCAGGCACCTTGGTTACTGAGTGGGAACCAATTACAGTCTTGTACATATTCATGCCATTTCATCCACAAGCTGTAAGAGCTGCTTTCCCAGCTCTCTGCCTCTCTCCTTCACTCCAACTCGAGCCCACCCTGAGTCAGGGAGGAGTAGTTTCTTTTCCTTTCACATTTCCCTGAAATCAAATATTTACAGTGCACATATAATTGATGTAGTGGAAGTGCAGAACTAGCACATTTGACAGGGAGGAACAGAAATGCCTGCCCAAAGCTCACTCATGCCTTGCAAGAGAAGATGCAGAGATCTTGCTGGACTTCTTCCCCTGGAGCCACCTGCTCTGTCAACAGACCCCATCACCCAGATGAGCTGGATGGGAGATATTTCTCATGGCCAGCAGCCCCCCAGCTCCACCTGAGATCACAGTTACCAGCTCTCATGGTGTAGATCAGTGTGGTCACTGGAGAGCCGGTGAATCTGATGGATTCAGACCAGTTTATCCCCACTGAGGACCTTGACAGTATGGGCTGCACCAGGTAAGTCACTTAATGCCCACGTGTGTGCTAATTCTTCACTGCTTCCCAAGGCTTCTCCGAGGTTACATCTACCAGTATCCATGTGCTGTGCTCCTAGGGAAATAGCAGCCCTGTGAATACACCACTGAAACCATGCTGGACCCCAGCAGGAGTTGGAGCTGGTGCTGGGATGAGTGCAGGGAGCTGCAGGGAGCTCCAGGGAGTTTTGTGAGTGCCTTCAGCACAGTGGGCTCCAAGCAGGGACACGCACCTCCCAGGAATCCACTGATGCACCAGAGTTAATATCCCTCCCACAGCAGCCATCGGGGAGCTAAAATGTTAAATGCATAGCCTGCTCTTTAGATTTATTGTCCTGAAGGCTGTTAAGACTTCTGTGAGCTTTGGAGTGCAAAATAATGTTAGAAACTTGCGTTATTTATCTGACACACCAGAGTGACTCCTCCTCAGCCATCACTGCTGAGGAAATAAATCCCTGCTCTGTGTTTAGGAAACAAAGCTATTTCTGTCACACAGGAGACCAGCTGAAGCCTTTGAAAGAATCTGATTTTAATATTGCTAATCTTTGCTTTTTGTTTTTGTGCACCCAAACAACTTGGTGAAGGGGCCTGATTGATTTTGCCTTTTCAGTCATTTTTAATCATCGTCTTTGCAGGCTGGTAAGAGGCTGGTCAGAATTTTCACAAGTGATTTGTGATTTGGGTTGCTCCAGTTGTGTTATGGACACCACCTCAGTGAAAATCAATAACAAATTAAATCACAGTAGGCAATGTGACCAGTGAAAGAGTGGCTGTAGGCTGTGAGAGGTAAAGGGTTTGTATTTTTTTTTAATTAGAGATAAATTGAAAAGAGATAACTTTGTGGCTTCATCAGAAGTAGCCATGCTAGAAGGGTACTGGGTATACACAGGCTGTACTTTAGATCCTATATCATATTAACTCATGCCTAGGACACAGTACTGGCCACTGCTGGGAAGTGTTTCACTGTGTAGTGCACTACACAGCCTGGTTCTCCCCCATTACTCCTGATTTATTCCATCTAACACCATTAACTTGAAGAAAGTTCCTTCTGCGTTAATATCAGTACGAGACCAAAGCCAGATTCCTCATGGTGAGACACTGAAAAAGAGAATGCAATGCATTCTTCTGCTTGAGCCTCCCACAAACATTTTCCAGTTCCTCTGAGTCTGTGAGGAACAAACCTTTCTGCTTTAAATTCACAAGCCTGTGAGCTCCCCCAGAGCAGTGAGAGAGACACCACACACAGATCTTAGGTCTCCCCCATGTGCCTTTCAGTGCCTGGTTTTTTTCCCTATATCACCACAATTCCCCTGAACAGCAGCAGCGTGACTTGAATTGCCCACAGTAAGTCCTGGACTTTGCCAGTCTCGGTGTCTCAAGTTATTGCCTGGTTTTACACTAAGATTCCTGGCATGTAGTGACCTATGTCTGGTAAGTGCAAACATTTTCTCTCCAACAACTTCATTTAACATCTCAGTTATCTCTTGCTTCTTTTCCCCACCTTTGTCTGCTTTGTAGTTGCTTTCTTTTTCCTTTTAATTGTGGGGATTCTGCCTGTTAGAGGAACATTGCAGAAGGGAAAATAAACAGATCAGTATTTGATGTTGTGCTTTCTGTTTAGAACTTTGTTTCTCTTTCTTCTCCCATTACATCAATATTACCATGTTGATTCATAAGCAAAATAAATTATATAAATATACTCTTTTTCTTCATTTTGAATCATAAAACTCAAAGTTATAGTTCCCACAGCAACTGTAACTCAACCTTAATGTGCACATACATTAAAGGCAGGGAAATTATCACCCAAGGCAGCAATTGAATATGTGTGAGGGAATTATGCTATTGGTTGAAATCCCAGAGATGTGAAACATTTCATGTCTGTTTGTGACAAGATGTCACACTGAAAAAAAGAAGATATCTCAAAGATCTTGATCTTTATGGACAGAAATGGGATTCAAGCTTGCAACATGCAGGATCTGGGTGGTGTTACCTTTACTGTTGAGCTCCACTGACCTCAAAGATGCTGAGGCCCTCCAGAGCGCAAGAGAGAGCACTGAGCACACGTGTGTGAGCTTCTCTGTTGTGCAGAGCAGCTGGGGTGACCCAGAACCACACAGAGAAGGGTCTGACACGTCCCCCAGGCCAGGCCATGCACCTGTACCAGACCACAAAGCTGGAAGATCCTGAGAGGACCTGCTGCATTCATGTACACAACCTGTCATCCATCTCACCCCTTCCAGGCCTATATGCCAGTCCTCTTTACAGCTGATCTATGGAGGAGACGCAGTTCTGAAACACAGGAAAGGATTAGAGGGGTTGGATTAGAAGGGATTGGAGCCCACAGGGATGCAGAGGAAAGGCTGGCAGCATCCACAGGCAAGAGGTCTCCACCCCTCCAGCTCTTCTACACCGGCTGCCAAAGCAGCCAGGCACTGCAGGGAAGCGTTTTAAACACAAACTGCATCCCAGGGGACTTTGGCTAAGTTATTCTAATTATTTGTACAATAAGATGAAAGAGCAATGTGCTCCCGTTTCATAAAGGCCTCAGAAAATAGAGTCTACCAGGTGCTGATGCTCCTTTGTGGGGCCTGAAAGCTGAGAACTAATTAGTCTCAAATTATACCCCTGACAAAGACACAGCAAGGAAGCAGGAAAGACATTCACATGCCAAACCACTACAGAGTCCTTTCAAATGGCAGATCAAATAGGCATCACCACATCAGAGGGCCAAGGATGCCTCGAGCAACCTGTTGGTGTTTACCTTAAACGGCAAGGAGAAAGGCAGAGGAGGGGAGGAGAAGGGAAACATCAAAAGGGCTGGCAGACCTGGCTCTCCTGAATCCTCTCCATGCTGTTCCCATAGGAAAGGGGTTTCCCTTAAATTTAGACCTTTGGGATCAGCACAATTGCTTTCAGCACCATTTGCTGTCATTTTCCATTGCATGTACTTTTAAACAAGCTTCACAGTCAGCTCTTTTAAATAAACATGAAGGCAGCAACTTAGGAGAATACAGCTGGAGTTTGCAGACATGCTGTTTGATGCATTCCATGATTGTCTGTGATCCTACAATTAAAGGCTCATCACAGTCCAGCCCAGAAGGGTTAAAACAACTTTTCCTCTCTTATTTCCTGCTTGTGCAGGGTAGTGCTGGGCACTCCTTTCACTTTTGCACAGCTTTCTTAAATCTCCCACCGGTACTGCAAACTCTTCTCTCACCCCCTTCCAAACCTTCAAAATGAGATAATCCTACCAGTAAGCTGCTGGTGGGCAGAGAGGTATCGGTGCGTCTTTATCAGCCAGTTAGTGGCATGCACAGAGCCAGTGCCAATCCAGGGAATGCCTGAGAGGAGACACAGGCATTAGTCAAAGCAATTTCACACTGAGAGTGTCCTGCGAACAGTCCTTAGCATTCCACTTCCATGCCTTCATACGATGAATGCTGTGCAGTGTACACAGTTTATGTTTCCCGCTGAAGTGTCACTGTCCTCTTCCAGTGGCACCGTCCTGGACAAGACAAACCATCACCCTGTTACATCCTGGTGTTCCCACAGCTCATCTCAGACACCCCACTGCACATTCAAACCAACTCCTCTCTTGGGTCTGAGTGGCTCTAACTTGGTAGTGACATGCATGATGCCATCTTCAGCTCACAAAGCCCTAAAACTTATCCTAGAGCACAGGGCAACAAAAAGACTAAAACGAACCCTTAGTCCGTTAATTCCATTCTGCAAAAAGGCATTTCATCAGCAAGATCAGAAGCTGTGTCAGAGTTCAGCCCAGTCTTGGCCTGAGGAGTCCCACAGCAGTCCCTGGGGAGCACCCAGCTGATCGGGGGGCAGAGCTGGGGCCAGGGATCAGCCAAACCCCCAACATGTTCCTTCACACCAACTCCTCTTTCCCTTCCTCCTCCTCTTTTCTCCCACCTGTCATTCATTAATCACGGCATAATCAGCTGATCGCATCTGGGCCATTCTCTGCTAAGAGGGAAGTTTTAAGTGCTCAGGGTACCATGTTGATAACATCCAGGTCTCTGTTTACCCTCCCAGAGCTGCCTGAGGGACTGCACATTCGGGAATATGATTTACTCTGTGTTACCAACTCATTGCGCTGCTCAGTGCAGGGAGAGACGTGGTGCAAGCACTCAGGCAGCACAACAGGCTCCTGCATTCCCCTGCCAGAACTAGAACACACAGCCGGAGTTTTTTGGAGCTGTTGGCACCTAGTGATGCAGACACTCAGGCAGGAAGACTCCAAAAGAATCCGAAGAGGTCAGTGATCCTTTGCACTCACAGTCAGGCACCCAAACTGCTTGGGTGCTTTGAACTTCTTGCTGGATGTGTTTCTCTTTCTACAGATGCCTCCACACCTTTGAACTTTTGTCCCAAACCAGAGCCAGGCAGGAATGCCACAGACTTTCTCACTGGAGGGTAGTTATTAAGTTAATAATAGATTAATAACCTGTTAGATGTAATATTGGGAAAAGCCCAGCACATTTTCTGACCCTTCCCTTTGGGATTTAACTCACCCATCCTGGCACAGCTCTGTTCTCTTTCCTGACCAGCACCTCATCCCTGCGAAAAACAGGTCAAAACCAAGTTGCTAAATCCCCTAACTGGGCTGCCTTGCCCTTAGCCATCCCCCTGATGTAAAGTAGAGCCTCAAAGGCTGAATGCCACCGTGCCATAAATCACGTTAATCATAACAAGAAACAAAGAAGGAAGATAACAAAGGAAAAGGGAAGGAGGAGAGAAAACAAGAAAGGAAAAGACAAACAGAAGAGTGAAAGGGAGGGATATAGATAGACCCATTAATTTGCCTCTGTTTGCTCTGGGATTTAAACAACAAGCCGCTGTGTCTCTGGTTTATCTTGGCTCCTCAGCTGTGAAACGTGCTGTGCTTCAGTGTCTTCTGAGCTTTAGAGATTTGCTGGGAAGCTGGGAATGAAGCAAGAGGCTCAGCAAACAGAGATAGCAGAGGCAGCTTCATTCATCACGCTCAGAGGAAATTCATTCCTTTCAGCACTGCCCATGGGTGAAATTACGTTATATTCTGTTTGGATAATTGGATGTCATATAGCACCCGACTTGTTGTGGGATGGCTTTTCCTTCCCTGAGGATGCTGTTAGCAGCACCCCAGGACAGGGAGCACAAGGCACAGGTCCCACGAACCAGGGAGGAAAAAGTAAGGACACAGTGCTGTTGGCTCCAAGCAGTCTTGGTTCCAAACTGGACCTCTGAGAGTCGGGTTAGTAATGGAGAGGGTGCCGAATAGCAAAGACAGAGAATATACAACACGAATGAGATGAAGAAATGAAAGGGAAAGGGGCAAATCTAAGAGGAGAGAAAAGGAGAAGAAGGGAAGACGGATTAACTGGGGATTTTTTTCCAGCACAAACACAAGGCATTTTCTTCTTGAACTGTGAGGTGGGATGCAGAGGTGCTCTAGCTAGAAATCCACTAGGGAGACAAGCCTGTCCCACCGGGCAGGGGCAGGTCACATAACATCTGCCCAGGAACCCTGCAGAAATACAGCAGTTTTCTTTGATCTCTGTCACTGAGGATCACAGAGATATTAAAAAACTCTAAGCCATGCCTTGCTGCACTTTATATTCACCATTTACCTATATTTTGTCTAAAACGCCCTCAATTTCCCCCTCATTGTGTCCTTTCTTGCAACACCTCGCTCCAGCTCATTGATGGCTTTTTAATAGCACAGTTAGAGTTGTCACACAAGCCAGAGGACAATTTCATGTGTCATATTGTCTCAGTGCATCCTGGGAACTCCATCTGGCTCAAGCAAACTTATTTTATTGAAATAATCTCTCCTCCCTGCTAGTTATTGAATTGTCTTGGCTCAATGGCCTCGCTCAATATCAACTCTTCATGCTTAATAATTAGTGCAAAGAAAAGAGTTTCATTGAATAAGTGCTTAATGTCACACATGATTAGGAGGCACAGAGATTACCTACCTAGGAATTCAATTTGGGGCCGAGAAACAGATGTTAGCCCTTATTTTTCCACCTGAAGAGTGCAATGAACTTCTTCAGAAATCTATGCTGCTATTAGTTGATTGCAACAATCGCTGCAATTCCGCTTTTAACTTGAAAAGAGTCGCCAAGTTTGGAAGGAATTTCCAACCAAGCACAAACAGGCAAATACCCAGTTTCACTGCAGCCTTTAAATACCAGTGGGGGGATGTCTGGGTCGCAAGGCACAGGCTCATTTCCTGAGGAGAGCAGAAATCCAGAAAATGACTTGCCACAGTGAGTCTCAGATACGCTGTAGAAGCCAACTTGGCAGCACAGCATGATTTGTTTGCCTGCCTGCTTGTCCCTGTTTATGCACCCATCCACCTACCACGACCTGCTCACCTGTTTGCGCACCCAGTGCTGTCAGCCCTTCCAGTCAGCATGTTCATGGACTTTGTGGGTGCCTGATATATTTAGTCTCCAAAGGCTCTCTGCTAATGTCCCCTTTTACGTGTACGGGAAATGAGATTCAGATAAAAAAGTCAAGCCAACAAATATATTTAGGAGTGAAGATGAGAGACAGCGCCTAGTTATTCTGGAGGTCTTCCAAGAGATTTTTCCATGGCATGTTAAATTGAGTTCTCCCAGGTCTGGGATTACCATCCTGACCAGTTTTCCTTCCTCTGCACATTTAACTGGTCATAAGTGCTCTACAAATGTCTGTGCTCCCCATGTTCACAGTGAATGAAATCCTGTCTTAAAGCTTTTCCTACAAAAGTGATTCCTCCCACTTAAAATTCACCAACACACCAATCTACAGCATCTTCATACATACCACATACTGCTCTGAGGAGTGGTAATAAGAAAATTTGCTCAATGAAACCTACTTCCCTTCCCTTCTCTGGCTCCCTCATCACTCTCCTCACAGAACCTTCCCTGCAAACTCTTTTTTTAATGGGATTTGGAAAGCATTTAATAGCAGCTGTCAGTCCTTTGCACCTGCACACCGTCCACACTCTGCTCTCCCCCATAAGCCAGCACATCCATCTACCCTCTGCAAGATGTACTTAATTTTCCTGGAACTTCTGATCTGCTGGCTTGTCCCAGAAGGAAGAGTGACTAGATGAGAAATGTGTTCCCTGTTTAAAGTGATATTTTATGTGCAAGAGATTGATTTGCTAAGATAGCCACTAACTTCCATATCTGGAAACCTGGCAGTGCCTTCAACAGCCTCCTATTCCTACCCAAAAGATGCCTGTAAATACAGAGCACCATTCCTCAGCCTGGGGAATAAAGTGGCAGAAACCCCAGCTCACCTGTGCACCTGTTAGTTGGGTACATGGGTGTTCCTGTCAGCAAGTTAGAGAAGATCTGGACACTCAGCACCATCCTCCAGGCCACGCATATTTAATTTTTAATGAAACAATTGGGAGCCTTTTTATTTTGCCCATTTTCTCCCAGCCCCTGTGCTGTTGCAGCAGCAGGAGGGGAGTAAGGGGCAGCAGGCTAGCCAGGGCTAGCCCAGGTTATCCAAGTGAGATCGAGCTTCAGAAGAATTCCAGGCAGCAGAGACCTCCCTAGAAAAAAAGAAATCTTGATTTCTCAGCTGCTTCAGGATCCCTGGCCAGAACTTCAGCTAATAGGAGTCTGAATCCTGAATAGGATTATTTCAGAAGACTCTTGTCAGCTGTTTCTTTTCCATTTCCTTTCCTCACTCTGCATTATTCCTGCTGGGATGTGTACAGAACAGCAAGATGATTTCTTCCTTTCCAACCTGACAGACACAGTGAGTAACTATGCATGCAGGCACTAAAAAGAAAAATCACTTGGATGAATCAGGGGCTTTATTTCATTGTTTATTTGTGGGAGTGAGAAACTTACTGCACATGTATTGCACATGGTAATGAAACACAATTACCTACTCTTCTCCATCTCAGATGAGAACAAAGAAGCCTGAAAGTCCTTGGAAAGTGAAGGAAAGGGAATTAAAACCAGATTCAAAGAAAAGGAGAAAAAGAGCCTCGAAAGGAGTGGAGGCACTGGGAGCTTATTTTGCTTGTGAATTCTCTATTAAAATCAGACATTATTTCAGAGGCTTCCAGCCCTAGCAGATAATTAATGAAATTAAGGTGAGAATTTGCCACTCAATATTTGCTCATGCTACAGGGGAAAGAAACAGTGCCAAAACCACCTGGAATTTTATGGGCAAATAAATCAAGAAAGAGAGGTCTCTCAATTACTCAGACTACAGAGGGGAAATGTTCCTCTCTTTACAATAGAGGCTTTTCAGTCAAGGTAAAAATTCATCAGTTTTCAAAGCAGCCCAGTGCCAGTGCCCAGCTTTGCAGTTGTTAAAGTACTGGGACAGCCTCTAAAGCACTCTGGGGCTGTGGATAACTTAATCAAGGTACGGTCCAAAGGCTGACATTTTCAAAGCTGCAAGTGGATTTGGATGCTGCAGCTGGGGAGGCAATGACGGGAACCTTAAAGAACCTCTCTCCAAATCTTGCAGGGGTACCAGAGCCAGATGAAGGATCATGGCAATGGGTTTTAGGCAGGACTTTCTCAGCCTCTCACTCATGCTGTGACTTTGTGTGTGCAGCACATGGAGCTCCCACACTTTGCTGAGCTCCTGGGCAATTTACTTGTCTGATTAATTGGATTTATTTCAACTTGTACAAAAGACACTTTGTAGATTTTCCAGCTCTGTCAGTTTCTAAGACCAAAATTTTTAAGTCAGTCCAAACTGAGGAGACAGACAGCCTGCATTAGGGTCTTGAGCCTGGGTTAGGCAGAAGTCCAGAGTGGGTGATCACAATGGTGCTTCCAGCTTTAATGTTCATGTCTGTGTGCGTCACTGTGCTACGGGGGGTCAGCAATCACTGAGGCAAAGCTGTGCCAGCTGTGGCCACCAAGGTAGACATCCAAGAAACTAGTGACACCAACCACTAATAGATACGGTTCTACAGGATGCCTACAAGGAGCCTTAGCCTTTAGAAACGTCTTGAATCCATACCATAGGAGGGATGGGTTTAGCCCTTTTTATAACGCTGTTAAGCACAGAGTTAATCTAGAGGCAGTCAGGCCAGCCTTTAGGTCCTTTGACACTTCGGTGCAACTGGGAAATGCCAGCCCTTCAGCTCCAAGCTATTTGCACAGTGAGCAACTATTAAACCTCCTTCTGCCCCGGGCAACCACTTGCCTGACAGAGATTGCTCCAAGGCCTGGTGCAGCTTTGAGCTGGAAATGGAAATGCCATAAGCAGGAAGGGCAAGTGCAGTTAAACCTACCATCAGTGGGGATCTGGGAGGATCTGGATCCCTCAGGCCACCCTTTACCATGCCAGGGACTTCCAACACAGGTGTGGTGTACCTTTTGTGATGCACACAGGCTGTGAGAGGGCAGAAGACAAAATAGAATTCCAGTCTAGTCTTCCATGCAATCCCCAGGTATGTGGGAATGAATGACACAGTAAAAGGAGGTCATCACATCTGCACTGACAGTGCTAAAAAATGGGGTCAGTGGAGAATCCAGAGGTTTTCCAGGGGTCTTGCACTCAGCAAGCAATTGCAGGTTAGTGTGTGATAGACTGAGAGGCCACGTTGAGGAGACAGTTAATAAAAGCAGGACTAGAAGAATCAATGTATTCTGACAGACCAGTGACAGATTGGAGAGGGAGACAGATTAAATATCCCAGAGTTATCCTTTCCCAGCCTAAGGGCCCTGCAATTGATTGAATAAATTAAAGCATTGCTGTGGATGACCCTGGAGTTAAGGTTGTATCAGCACTTCCATCTTAACTCCCTATTTCCTTCCCTCTGAGGTTTTCTTTTGCAAGTCTTGGCACAGAAAGCTTACTCCTGGGCTACAATTTTGCCAAAAAGATCTCAGCTCCCATGCAATTTTGCTATTACAATTTTCAAGAAGAGGGAAAAAAAGCAAGAAGGGAATTACAGGAGGAGGATGAGATAGACAGTTCTATCTGGTGCACTTTTGAAATGAGAGGATAAACAGGCCATGTCAGGCTACTCTTAAAGCTATCATGCTCATTCTGTCATGGTCAATCTCTCTTTGCAAATAGTGAGCAGAAAAATAGACTTTGAAGAGAAAAATGTACAGAGAACTGACAAAAAACATAGCTGTAGGCCAAATTAATCTCTGTGTAGCTTCACTTGCATGCAAAATTATTCATTCTTTTGTTACTAAAAGCATCTAAGGTAATTGCAGATGAACACTCTTCCACTTTTTTCTTTATTATCTCTTGGCAAGTCTCTCTCAGAGTTATCAATAGGACTTCACGTCACAACAAATCTAACTGCTCAAATAGAGTCAGGTGCTGTGACAGAACTGGGCCCTTTGTTGAGCTGGCCTGATCGTCAGTATTCCCAGGGCACCTCTCACCCTCCTACAGAAGTGAGCCTTGGAAAATGCTCAGCACTTTCTTCACAGCACTAGGCACACTCGTCTGAGGGGAAAAACGAACCTCTGCCCCTCAGAAACGTGCCAAGTCTCTTACAAACGGAGAAGGAGAGAGTCAGCTCCGTACACACGGCCTGACCCTGATACCCTGCAGCCGTGAGCCAGCCTGCCCACAGCGAACCAGTCTGGCCACCACAGCTCCTTGGATGCAGCAGGGCAGCCTCTCTAATGGCCTCTGATCTGCACCTGACTTGCCTCTGATGCTGGCCTTCATCTGGAGCCTGCTAAGGGCAACAGATCCTGACTGTTGATGGAAAAAGTCCTCGGACACTCTCTGATTTTCAGGGCAGAACGTGGCTGAGTTCCCATATCCCCTGTGATGACCCTGGGTGCCTGAGCTTTTATCAACAGCAGCCTGGCTCCTCCACAACAGCTGGCATCCACTGCTGGGTGGCATCTGCCAGGGATTCCTGTCAGTGTAGGGACCCATGAGGAGTTCTTCCTCCCTGCTCCAGCTCACTTTTCTCTCCCCCAGGGTGCAGCTGTTACCTCAGAGACAGGAGGGTAATTGAACAGACTGGTTTTTCTGACTGACTATCAAAATCAGTGGTGTTTAGCCAAACTCCCTTCACAGCTCAGTTTCTTGATGCTCCTGGAGTTACACCAGCAGAAAATCTAACTTCATTACTGGTGTTTCTGTAACAGATTGTTCTACTGTGTTGCACACAACAAAGTGTGTTTCAGAACGCCATAAAGCATCTGCAATGCCTGGCTAGCTCTTTACATCCAGGGAGCTTCACTGCACCTGCACCTTGATTTGAAAGTGTGTGATCCCAGGGTTCTTTCTTATAAAAGGTCTATAAAGAGATTAGTTTGGAGAAATAGCCTGAAGAATAGTTAAGTGACAGGTTTGATGTATCAGACACTTGCTACTCTCGCCACCTCAGGCTAAGGAGTCCTAAAGCTGCCTTGAGTCAGGCCCTCAAAACACTGCTGTGTCTCCATCTGTACAACAGGTAATGACATCTAACTTTTGCAAACTTATTCTTTGGCTGAACTAACCAAGCACTGAGATCTCTGTATAATTGTAATTGCAAATAAACCTCAGTAGCTATTTAAAATTAGGATTTAAAAACTCAGTGGATTTTAGTAGCAGTGTTAGTGTTACCACCATAGCCAAGGCCCTTTGCATACTCTGTACCCAAATCCTGTAGCTCTAATAATCAAGGGAATGTTCAGTCTTTGAGCTGTAATATTTCTTGCCTTTTAGGATTCATCCCTGACAATAATTAAGTCTCATAAGGATGAAACTTAAATGAGCAGTAGCCTTTGGGGACGGTATTAGTGTGCTAACTGTGTTTGTGGTTTAAATATTAATGTCAAAGTGTAATTACCATCCGCTAAGTTTCAGACTTGTGTTTGAAAACACATTGAGCTAAGCAGGAAGAATGAGCTGTACCAGTTGGAAGCTTCTATACCAAAAGGATTAAAATTTAGAGCCGGAACAATTTCTCAGCCAGCAAAGCTCACAAGGAGACACGCTTGGTGGGTGTTCTTCGTACAATCCCAGTGTGCGTGGTGGCTTCTCACTGCTGGCTGACTCCAGGCTGAGCTCCCACCTCCTTCAGCAGCAGCAATGGTGTAATATCTCATCTCAGGGGAGGTCGGGGATGTTGTGTGTCTGCCTTACCACTGCAATGCAAGCTGCAGCTGTGTCGCAGGGGAAAAAGCCTCAGCAGATTGAATGCCACTGTCCTTTTCTCCTTGTAGCCTGTTTGCTTATTCCCTGGAGGCTGAGCAAGGATCCTGTTGAGTCCCCAAGGTCCCTCTGGGTCTGAGTGAGGAAGAACATCTTGTGCGCTGCTGGAATTCCCAGGGAACATTCAACACCTGGCAGATTTGAGCTTGTAGAAGAGTGTACAAGGCATAGGGACAGAGAGAGCAGGAAAGCAGGGTGGTGGTGAATGCATACCAGGTTTGGAATTGGGGAGAAGGATTCTGGGCATGCTGGCACTTGAAAGGGAAAGGCTGTGCTGCAGTGGAGCCACAAATTGTGAACCTCACACAGAAACGCTCTGCTCTCCCTCTAGGTCTTGAGCATGAAACAGGGAGAGGCTGTAAGTCTTTTCACTTCATGACTGTTCCATTTCAGACAAATAGAGCAGAAAAGTCAAGGCAGAGAAGGTGGAAAAAGGGCATGAAAGGGAGCTGACTTTGTAATGGCTGGGTTAGCCTGGCCACTAGTTACAAGTATTAATAACATATAAGCTATTCCTACTACTCCCAAACCTTTGGGTGATGTCAAAAGTGTGGACAGGAGGAGAAAGCAAGAAAATAATGCAAACAAATCTTGCAAAGTGTTGCCCAGAATGAATTCCTTTTTCCTATACACAGCTAAACTGACCCTCCAGGGAAAATCTTCTCTCTCCAAGGAATACTGTCCCTGTTTAGGACCTCCTTTCATTAGAAATTATCCCTGTGCCCTGGGTAGGATCAGGTGATCCCTACAGCATCTCAGACCTCTGCACAATAGATGACAGGTGATTCCTCTGATGCTGCCCTCTGCCTCTGGGGAAAGCAGAGCTCTCAATAGCCATGGAGGCCTGTGGGCCAGATAAATCTTTCATTCAGCATCTGTTGTAAATCCCAAGGAATCTAATGGGATTTTGCAATTTACTCCAGCCAAGGCGTAGATGATCAAAAGAATTTCCTCAAGTCAGCAGCACTTAGAATGAAAACTAGCCCAAATCTCCAAAAACAGTCCCTCAGCAGGATGAAACCATTACTCTTTCTTTGTGAGTTTATATGTCTTTATTTTTATCATCTCTCTGAGACAAGGGGGAGGACAGAAAGAAAAGTTTAAGAGCGTGGTTAAATTTTGCCTTGCTCAGCTTCTGCCCTGAGATACAGCTATCTCCAACCTCCCAGTTACATCAGCCTTCAGAGACTGATCAATAGCTGGATTGCTGGGAAAGGCTCATGGCCAGTGCCCTAATGACCAAAAACCTGCCAGAGGAACTGCAAAATTAACTCTGGTTCTAAATAATTAAGGATTAGGTGAACATTTTCTTCCATGAACTATTTCAGATGGCTCTCCAGCTGCAGATTGCTCCCTGCCTTCAGCTGCTCTGGGGTGGGACACTGCACCCCTGTTCAGGCAATCTGGTCTCCTGGGTTCTGTGTCTGGCTCTCTTCTGGCAGTATTCAGGATCTCACAGATCTCCTGCGTGTTTCAGGAGGAAACACAGTAATCCAAAATAGATAGCCTCATCTGGAACACAGAGCCTTCCTCTCTCCCTGCCTCTGTTTCCACTTCTGTAAAACAGCTTTCTACTCTTTGGAGAGAGGAAGGGATTTTTGCTGATGTTGGGTAAGAGGTCATGGAGCAGGAATGATAAATGGTAGAGTAGATTTCCTGTCTGCAGATCCTGACTCTTCAGAGCCCCTGAGCTGTGCTCTTACACCAAAGGTCAGGTGCAGCATGGTACCAAGCATTTCTGGCCTCCATCCTAATCCTGTCTGTAACTGCGGAGTGAAAATAATAAAACTGATATAAATACTGCTGTCACTGGGGGCTGAGGGCAGTCATTGCTTCTTAAAGAGAACTCAGGGCAGTACAGGATTAGGTCCTGTTTACTTCCTCTGTCTCTAGTTCTTTCTGCCCTTTTTAAACTTAGCCAGTCTCCTTCTCCCTTTCCAGGTATCTTCCACAATGTCCCTTCTGTTCAAATTCTGTGTTTTCCCAGCTGGGAGGACAGTCCTGGACAAAGCATCCCGAGGAATGTGTACCCTATCTGTCTGCCCTGCTCTGGCTTTATGCTGGATCAGGTATTGCTTGTCCTGCCCCCAGGCACTGTGTAAGCTGCCATAAAAGTGTAAACTGGCTTAAAGTCTGAGCTCTGGGCATGGGCTAATCCAACTGAAATGCAGCCATGTGTAACAGAGAGCAAAAATCAAATTTGTCCTGCCAGAAGAACGAGGATTGTACTGATCTTGTACAATGCTTGTGGAATCACAGCTGCAGACAGCACCTGGAGATGTTTGCTCAATGGGGAACGGGTCGGGAATAAACCTTGAATCCTTCCTGCTACAGAGCATCCTTCCAGGACAGCCAGGACCTAGCTGAGGAGCTATTCATAGTGAACTGACTCTGCAGGTGTACAGAAATATTTGCTGGTAGTTCTAGAGGACTAAATTCACACACAAAAAGAAACATATTAGAACAATGAGGTGAGCGAGCTTGAAATAATGAAACAAGAATGAAGCACGGCCCCGCTCCCTTCCTAACTGGCACAGAGATGAACAATCACCAGGCCCTCCCTTGCTATAATTTCTCTGGGAGGGAAAAAGACACAACAAGATCAACATGACACTGATGTCCCTATAATCTGCTCCAGAAGTTGCTGGGGACAGGAGGTGTCTCAATGCCAAGGCATTCCCAAGGCTCTTTGCTCTTGCCTGTGAGCTGACATGCTGAGTGGAACAGGGATGGTTTGGCAGGGAGGTTTTTCTAATCCTTGTGCAGAACTGAATGGCTTAACAAAGCAGAGGTTATGAGAGAAAGAGATAATGTATTCTGCATTAGTGGTCAGCATTGCAATTAAACCTCTCCTCAACTGCACAGAAGAGAAAGGACAAAAAAGAGAAGAAAAATTAATGGATTCTCCAAACTGCTACGTTACACTAACTTAAGACCACAGGAGTGCCATCCCCAGGTTCTGTGAGCATTCCCTGGTCTTGCATGCATTTGTGCCTGCAGAATCCTTCCAGCTGCAGAGAGGCCAGTGGAGTTATAGCCAAACTGTGCTTCTGATGAGACACAAGAGGTGTTTTGATTTCAGCGGAAACCACTAACAGCATCTAACAGAGATCAGAATCTACTTTCATTCTAGCTTTCCCTGGCTCTGGAAAGCAGGGAAAAAAAGCAGCACATCATTAAAACAAAATCTCACGTAATAAGCAGAGCTCATTTGCGTGTCAGTGCAGGTGACAATCTATCAGACTGTCACCTGCCTTGACAGCTGTCACCTGGGACTGACACGCCGAGAGAGCACAGTGCTCCCTGTGCTGCTCTCTCTCGTGCTGCTCTCTCATGCTCGTGTCCTAGTCCCCACATTTAAAGCCTTTTTCCACCTCTTATGTGCATTTGATATTCACATCTATTGATTTAGGTCTCTTGACTTTACCCTACAACATGCCTTTTGCTGACAGTATTCACTTGAGATTGATTAGCCAGACATGTTTTTAATGCAACAGTCACTGAGGTGGGACTTCTGGCACAGGGCCTTTTCTGATGTGATTTGGAAGGAAGGCCCCCCTGCATCACCTAATGCCCCACCCCACCACTTCAATTTCCACTGCATCTCTCCCCTTTTCTTCCTGCTTCTCCCATACAACTTCCAACCCTCTCTCCACACTTGTACTTGTTTATTCCTTTTACAAGTTCTTTCTTTCAAGTACAAATCCCTAAATACCACTGACGCCAGCAGGAAATAGTGATACCAGGCCAACTATAACAGATGTTGCCTTCAGCACTCGTGATGGACTTACTCCTACATATACTAAGACTGAACATAAAATCAAGAATCCCAATCAGGAGAGTGGACACCATCTCTGAAGGGAAGGACAGAGTGTTCACCACTGGGCCAAGAAATGAAATCCCCAAACCTTGTTCTAAAGAAAAGATGAGCATCTTTAAGCCTGCAGAAAGGGAAGCTGCAATACAGGGCTGTTTCAGTCATTACGGTAAAGAAATTCCTTGACATAAATCAGACAGATTTTGCTTTCTTTGATAGTGGTACAAATCTAGGATAAACACCACGGTTTCACAGGGATTACTTCACATTCATGCTGATGCAAATATTATTAAAATACGATTTCTCGCCATTGAGAACCTTTCAGCAGCACATCCACCATGCACCTGCTGCTGCTGGAGTTCCTCATTAGAAACGGGCTTATTGACCAAAGATCAGTACAGCATTTTATCAGTTCTTTTTCTTTGTTCTCTCTGTCCCCCTCTCCAGGTCTCATTTATAGCCAAGGGAAGGGGAAAGAAACAGCATCAGCAATTTCTGTCTACAATGAAATACAAACTCTCCTTCCCAAGCTTCCTTGTGAAGTCTGCCCCAGTTACCTGGCTGCTTTCCCTCTTTTCATGAGAGTGACTAAAATCCAGTAGATGACAGGGGCATCAGACAGAGAGAATTCTGCTGAAGTTGATGAGCTGGTATCATTTTGGTGCTCCCAGAGCACAGTGGCTTGTGACTGTGACAGACTTACTGGCCTTTACTGGGGTCTCTGGAGAGAGTCCAGAAGTATCTTTGCACTGGAGGGCATTCCAGCTTCCTGCTGAAATAAATGTATGTGCTGCATGCTGCAGGCAATTACTGTATAAATCACTGAGAGCGAGATCCAGAGCCCCAAGCCTCTTAGTCCAAGGATACAGCATCTGCAGCTAAAGCTTAAGCAAAATTCCTTGTGCAAACTGCCATAGTAATTCCTTAATCTTGCCTAATTTTGTAGAGACGGATGGATGGATGTATAGACACATACATATTGCTTTTCAGGTTTCTCCTTATGTCTCCTGAGCATCCCTATTGCTTTAGCAGATGTATCACAGAAAAGACCAAGATTTTCCTTATCAGTTTCATATTATCACCATTTTCTCCTGTTTTATATCATTTGACACTCCTTTCTGCTCCGTGGGATTCCCTGATAGAATTTACTAAGTACAAACAGCTACAGCTACAATGTTAATTGGTATTTATGCTGCAAACATGGTGTTACTACATGGTCATTTGCAAGTTCCCTTACATCAGTCATTAATAACATTTAGCATTGTCAAGTTACTACATCAAATTCAGATTGTTCGGGTCCCCTGACAAAAAAAGCAACCCAGAAAATTAAAATAGTCCTGCCTGTGCCTTGACATTATCCACACTGGATGTGATCATTGCGGAATTCTACATTCCCTTATTCTGTAAAAGTTAGTACCAGCAACGGATTTATCCCGCTACCTTCAGCTGCCACGCTGTATGAGTACCTGTGCCAGCTCCAAACCACCTCAGTCACAACAGAAGCACCAAGTTCAGCCGGGGCTACACGAGCTCCCCAGGTGTCCCGGGTGTGTATGGCTCACCTGGGCTTACATCCATCCCATTGCATCCTTCCCATTGCCTCTCACCTGCTGTTGTTACCCAGGAAAGCTAAATGGAAGATGCAAGTGCCAGGTTCACTGTGATATAATGGCAGTGCAAGACTTCACATTAGACAAGCCCTTTATCCTGCCCAAAGTCCTTTGGATGAACAGCCCTTTCATCAACACAGTTCTCCTTAGTGCAGCTCTGTTTGGGTTTTTATGGAATTGGACTTTACAAATTGTTGCAATGGTAGGAAGGAGAAGACATGATTTTCAGGCCCAGCCCCTTCTTGGCTACCAGGATGTTCTTGACAGGAATATCTAATTACCTCCCTAATTGTGTCTTTTGAATAATATCTTTTAAAGATGTGTCTACAGGCTGCAGCAGTTGAGGATGGCAGCATTGTACCTCCCCTGTCAGAACACACGAGTACCCCCTCACCCAGCCGTGCTGTGCCTGCTGCCATCACTTTGGGGATGAAGAGAATCCCCAGGGGTGTGGGGAAGGCAAAACTATGGTAGGACAAGGCACAATCTGTTTTCTGTTGTTGCTTCTGACTCAGCTGCATTTCTGAATTAGGAAAAATGTATTCAGGGAGACTTTTCTCCGTTTCTCAGGCCTGCAGTGTATTTGTACAGTCCCACTGGAGCCTCACATGCCATTGTCAGTAAGCAGGAGACACAGCTTAATGCCTCAGAGAGCCCAGGGCATGGAACCACTCTGGCTGCTGGCCACAGTTCTGAAAGAATAATAACGGGAAAAAATGTGCTTGCTACAGGAACTGCAGGCCTAAGAGAATCAAAATGCTATTGATCCCAGCCCATCCTGTTCTCATTATAATCTGCTCTGCTACTGGCATCAGGAGTTTTGACAAAATCCATCATTATTAGCAGGGTAAATACATCTTTAGGTGGTGCAAATCAGTGGCACTTGCTGTGCCAATTTATGGCAAGTGTGAATATAGAGCACTTTGATATGTGTTAAGTGCAGAGAAATAGTGCACAGGGTCATCTGGAAAGCTCCAGTATGGCTGAGGCTTGCAGAGCATTTGTTTAACTAATCAGCTACACCAGGCAATCAGTGTCTATTTTTCCTCTCATAAAAAGGCATGCATGAGGGAAAAAAATGATTGTTAAATACTCATACAGCAGGTTTTAACAACTGCAGATTTGAGACAAAAAAACAAGCACAAATAAAGCTTCCCAGCTGCTTATTAATTTTTTTCTTTCAGTTGAATAAATAAATGCCTTTGGCTCATAGAGTAAATATAAAACTCCTCAGAAATGGCTACTCAAAGAAGCCTGGCACTTTTAGAAGGAATTCCTCAAGAAACAGCATATGCAGGAGGCAATGAATTAAATATTTTTCTCAGTTCCTCTATATGTGAGAGACAACTAAAAATCTGAAATAGCAAAGTAAAGAAAGAAATATTTAATTAATAAACTGAATGAAGATACAAGAGCATGGCAGAGGGAATAGCAGATGCTTCACCCTGGAGTCCTTAAATAAAAGATAAAAAACCTGCAAGACATTACCCAATCATCACTACAGTAGTTCAACTTTTAAAACTGATCTGCATGCTACAGCTTTAATAAGTGCACTGAATAAAATACCAGAAATACTTGGGAGAAGGTGTTACCACAGGAGAGGGAAATAAAAGGCAATATGACATTGTTTTTTCACACAGAGAAAAATAAAAACACAGAAAGACACTGCATGGTTTGAAGCTGAGCTGGTGGCAATGTTGGCAGCTGGTGCCTTCACCATCAAACCACAGGGCCTTCTATTTCTAGCTCTAGTTCCTGTTTTTCTTAGGAACATCAAGCTTTAAACCACTGCCAGACTGGGACCTGAGCTTATGAATCAAAGAAAGGATATGACTGTATAATTTTTTTCCACACATCTTCTTGTAAGGTGGTTTCTATTCATTTAACATTCCTCCACGGTCTTTATTAGCAAACAAAGTCTGAAGTACTTCACATGCTCTGTGTGAATTTTTATGAAGGAGGAGAAGAGCAGCATAAGATAGATGTGTCAGCTGGGAGGTCTGGGAGATTGGCTGTAAGAATTTTAAGGAGCTAATTTCAAGAAAACAGTAATCAAGGGAAGCTGAAAGAGTAGGAAAGTGTCATAAAAAGAAACAAGCTGCTTCTTTCAGCTGAAGGAACTGGGATGATACAATTCTCTGAGGGTCCCAGATGGGCTGGGGCGGAATCTACAACTTTAGGTATGACAGCAAGACAGCTCCCAGGAAGCTGCATTTTTAGAGATTGTGATTGGTTCCAGATTAAGTAGCCCTGTAAATCCTGCCAGATGGAAAATTGTTTGTTTGTTTTAAGAGAAAATTATGTAACCAAGAAAATCCAATCTTTTCCTTTCTCCATTTTTTTCCCAGCTAAAACATTTTAAGAGCGAAGCCGAGTTTTACAAGGAGGGTAACAGACAGGCCAAAAAGAGTAAGTTCTGCAAGCATTAAAGCTGTAAAGGGATCAAACTATCCCCAAAGACCCACTTGTCCATTACAGCAAAATCCAGGGAGCCTTCTCTACCTCCATCATTATAAGATAGCAGAGCATTAGGTAACACCTGGCACTCACCTGAGATCTCAGAAGGTTTGTGTTCATGGCAAAGTTCATTTGTGTTATAGCCCCTGCACACTCATTAATTGACTCCTGTCCAGCCACAAAGTCCCACAGTCTCTGTATTGTGGTGTTAGCTCAAACTGATAAACAGAGAAAATGAGTACAGCTTGTCTTAAATAAAGGTAAGGACGTTGAAGAGTATAATTCGGTTCTGTTGGCCTCCCTGGAAAAGGAGGCAAAATGTGAGGTTTTGGTCTAAAAAAATGAAGCTCTCAGTATGTTCTGGCTTCCAGCCACAGCAAGAGTCAAAATAGACGGGGACAGTGAGAGAGGGAAGGAAAACATGGGGCCCACTGATTCTGCAATATAATTCCCATTGCACTTTCAAGTTCACTGGCACAGATACTTGAGAATAATGAGGTGGCATTTTGATAAAAAGGAAGAAGGTATGGTCTGGGCTATTTTGAGATGCTATCAGATCTAAAATCCTGCAGTAATCTAACGTGGGTAGGGCAGTGTGCAGCATCTCAGTCAGACATTACAGCACAGAGTCCCAGAGCCTGTAGTTAGCTTAAAGTGTGTCTTTCAGAGAGACTGCTAAGGTGAAACCCCCACGCTGCTGAGTCTGGTGCCAAAATGTTCAGTAATTTCAGTGCTTGGGTCCTGTTTTACTCAAACTAAAGGAATCTACCCCAGTTCTCAGCTGCCAGTTCTGGGCTACGTTCTGTGCACTGGGATCAGCAGGGACAGCTCACCAGGGTGAGCACCGAGCAGGTCAAAGCCTCAGGTTTCCTCATATCCTTGACAAAAGGACCTCATTGAAAAAGTCATGTCTCACTCTGCTCTGATGAAGATGCACAAAGAGGGAACAGAGCTCATCCCATTCATTTTCTTGCCTGCACGCAAAAATTGGTAGTTCTCTCATCAGACATCAGACATCTGTGTGCGCTGCTAAATGAGCCCCACAAGCTCCCCTCAGGTGCCAGCAAAATGCTGAAGGCCCATTGTGTTCACATCTTCACTGCTCTGGAATTGTGAAGGTGCCCTTAGAAGAAGCAACTTAATGTCTGTTAATACAGAATTGAAACCACCCCTTTCACCACTCTGTTTTCCATGCATCCTTCCCACTTTCCTCTAGTTCATCCATCAGTCTTTGTATCTCTCTCTGCCCTTTTCTCCTTTCTGGTGAATAAAGGCTTTGCTCAGACAGCAAAAAACTGTGTTTTTCTTCCAGTCTTGGAATTAAAGTCAATATAAACCAGCTCCTTATCTCCAGCTTTAGGTTTTTTTATACCTTCAAGGGTCTTTCTATTATTCCAGTAGCAAATTTTAACTGACAATTACAGCCACTGATGGGCAAGCAAAGAGCCGAAAACCCATGTTACCACTGCATTAATCCACACTGAGCCTGGAAGCCAGGCAGAGGCTGCCAAAGGTGGCACTGCCAATGCATCCAAAGGAGGAGGCCAGGGACACCACGCACATAAGTACCAGCTACACGTGGCCTTTTTCTTTTTCCTGCTCTCCCATTTTCAGATTTAACAACCACAGGTTAGAAAAAACCACACATAGGATGTAAGGCATGAAAGTACAGCTGCAGGATTTGAACCTGTCACAATTATGACGCGATACAGTGCTGCCTTTACACAGAGAGGAGGATTTACAGAAAAACAGCAAGTCTTCTCTTTTAAACTAAAACCAAGCCTGATCTCCAGACAGTTTGTTTGAAAACAGATGGTGATTATGGCAAAGCGAGGCTTCTCCTATAAGGTAGGCAAAACTCTGCTGTTTGGAAATGTCGAACATGAAGGCCTTTATTTTGCCTTGTGACATGGAAATTAGTAAGAGTAGATGAGGATTGCTGAATGCAAATTCCTCAAGGGGGAAGAACCACTTATCTCCAGAAATACGTTCCGCTCAGCATCCTCTGGCAATGGAGATTTTTGGAGCAATGCCAGGTGAATCAGGGGAATGGCAATGAAGGGAAAGCCTTTCTCTTTCAGGTAACAGTTGTAGTTGGCCAGCTGTGATCACTGCCCCAAGGTTTGCTGATGGCCCCAGGACAGACAAACTGGTGGCCTCAGTCCTCTCTCGTTCTCCTTCCAGCTGCAGGAAACCACAGAAACAAGGCTGTAACTCCAGGGCCGTCCCTTCTAAAACACTTCTGGAGTTTTGACTCAAAAGAGAGGTAACAGAGACGTTTGGTGCTCCAGGAGCACTGAAGAGCACGTGTGTCTCTCTCTGATGGCAGGTGGCTGCAGTGGCCCCTGATCAAAGGCTACACAGACACAGACAGACACACACACACTCTGGCAGTCAAACTAAGTCACCAGTTGCTGGCTGAACTGAATCAACATCGTGAGGTTGAATTAGCCACATGCTGGCACTGTCATTCTAATTGTTTTCAAATACACATTTTAATAAAAGTCTTATTAGCACACATCTCCAAATGGAGTTGATGGCATCTTAGGATGGTTTTTGGGACAAGTAATGAAGGATTACATACATTCACCTGCTACCTCTGGGATACTTTTCTTTTCACCATGCTTTCTTGGACTTGTGATAGAGGTTTTAAATAAACACAGGAAAACAAGAAGGAAAGAGCAAGCTGACAAACTGCACGAGATAAAAGATCTAGATCAGAACCTCAGGAATGCAGTCCAGCAGAGAACATTTAAATAACATGACTGCAGAGCTCTGAATCAAACCTGATGCCCAGTGTGGCTGAATGCCCAGCTGGCAGCAGCACGCAGCCCTTTGCAGGTGGGCACACAGGTCTGTCTGTGAGCACATAAAGGCACACACTCCCTGAGTGTGAACCCACACACACACACACCACCCTAGCCCTGCAGGCAGTGATCCCTGCAGGCCAGACTCCAGCACACACCTTCAAGCAAAGGTGTATTTGCTGTACCACAGCATCAGATGTCATGTCCACGCCCCAGGCTCTTCCCAGCCCAGCTGCCCAAGGCAGTAGAGGGGAGGAGTGTGACTGGCACCACTAAGTATCCCTTGAAAGGCCGTTGTGGGTTGCAGGGGGAACCCCAGCCTCCTTCCAGCACAAGAAATGCTGCCCCGTGGGAGACAGAAGAGCACCATGATGAGGGATGCCTGGAATTATGGATGTGCTGCTTCTCCTTCCAGGCCTACTGAGTACAAGGCACAGCAAGCCCTGAACTGCTGAGCTGGGTGGTGACCTGTACAGTTTGCAGCAGCCACTGCTCACATTTTTAATGCCACTGCCTGTGCCAAGGACTGACCTCACTCCCAGCCGCTGATTACATGCTGTCACTTAGTCCAAACTGTGTGAACACAGAAACAGAATAGTTTGCCATTGGGCCAGTGATCAGAATATGGGGTAACTTATGGAAACATGAGCATGTAGTACCCTCGTCCTGCACAGCACATGAATAAATGGTGAAGAACTTGCCAGCATAGCCATCTCCATCTCACCCTGGCACGTGACTCATTATCCTGAAGGCAAACACAGCAGATGCACAGGGTATGAAAGGGAGTCTAGACCCTTCCCAAACCTACCTGCCATGCCATTGGCAGCCAGACCTATGTAAACAGAAGGGAGCCAATTAGCTGCTGATCTGAGTGGTTCAGGGGAAAGTTATTATTTAAAAGCTAATTAAAATAATTAGGGGGCAGTTTAATTAAAACATCAACTTAAACACAAAATTAATGCAGTAGCTATCAGGCCCAGCAGGATGCACAGCTAGCAGAGTCCCCTTGGAGGCTTCTAATTAGTGTTTGCAGTGACTACTAATAATAAATAAAAATAATAATATTCCTTTAAGCCTTAGAAATTTTAGGAGTCTGGTTCTTTTCTGTCCAATGCATGCCCAGAGCTCAATCCCTACTGCATGCCCAGATAGTTTGAAACAGCATTTCAGAATATTAGAAGATTAGAAAGCTATAGTAACTCAGACTAAGTTTTGGAATGTCCTTGTTTCCCTTTAATCTAACAGCCCCTGGCAGCAGAGAGAACACCACTGGAATTCCCAAGAACACACCACCCAGCTGGGCCACACTGCAGGGCCGCTGTTTTACGCTGCTTGTCTGCTCTCATACCAGGACCACTTCCATGAACAGGTTGTTTATTATCAGAAATCGAAAGAAAACCTTATTTTTTCTTACTCTGATATCAGAAGTGATGTAGCCTGGGAAAAGTTGTTCCTGGGTGCACATCTGGAGAGTCCTGGTGCTCCACTGAGAGGTACAGGAACCCACACAGAGCTCGAGCCCACCTCTGATACTGTGCAGCAGTCTCCAAAGAGGGATGCACTAGTCTTTGTTCCCTTTTAAAGTCTGCAAAGCTTCTGCTGTAGCACTGCAAAGGATCTGATTCTGATCTCAGTGGCACTGGCGGTGATCTGAAGCATCCCTTGTTCTCTCACTCTGCCCAGGACACACTGAGAGTGACAGCACCAGGTAGAACGGGAAAAGGTGAGACAGCTGCAGCATTTGAGGACCATGCTGGTGATTCATCCATTTAAACAGCTCAAACCAGAATTCTCCAGCAACTATAGAAGGAGATGCTCCATTTCACACAGAAGTTGATTGCCAGGGCTTCCAACACAAGACGGGAAGGCCTCTGCAGTAGAAGAGATGATGCTCCCAGTCGTATGTGCAGGGCCATGAGGAACACAAGTGTCAATGTTTGCTCAGCTGAACAGAGCTGAGCTGTGTTATCTCATTCCTGAGCTATAGATTCTGAGTTGCCCAAGGGGAGGGGAATGCATTAATTACTTATGAATCAATTGATCTGCTGCTATTTCAGGAACGTCTATCTAATGGCTCTGTAATGGAGATGATTCCCAAACAGCAGCTCCCTCACGTAACACAAGCCATCCCTCGCTCCCACTCCCCACAGAAGAGCAGGATGGGAGCCTGCAGGACAGGGAACTTTCAGGATGTACAGCAAACTTCTACCAGGCACTGCCCTTGTAAGCTCTTCACCTTGTTCCTATATCCCAATTTATGACAATGCAAAGCAGGTGTGAACTGTCACCACCGGGAGTGAGAGCCTGTTATACTTCACTCACCATGCTAAAAATGGTGGAAGCAGGTAAAAAACAATAAAGGAGTGTGTCCAGGGGCTGCTCCCCTTGGTGGGATATATTCCAGAGTGTCATCAAATTATGCGGAAGAAAGTAATCTCTCTCTCTCTCTTTATATCCTCATACATGGAGAAATATACCCACTTCTGGTATGGCCAGAAATAGAGACATATCTGCGATGTTCTCTTGACTAACCTCGCACCTGGAAGATGCCAACAGCTGAACCATCACTTAATTAAAAGCTGTGTGAATACAGTCTGGAGATCCTAGTTTGGAAATTTAAGGCAGAAGTTTCCATTTTGCTTGGCACTTCTTCTCTAAATGATGTTTAAGTATTTCTGTCATTCTGTGAATGTCTGCGCTCTGAAAGAACTTCAGAGGTGATTTAGTTTTACAGGAGTAGCCTTCTTTTCAAGACACATTTAAGACAACAGGAATACCACTCATCAAATTCCTCCTGTTACTCTGTGCAACTGAAGCACAATTATCTAGCAGAACACCACTCCTACCTGCAGGTTCTCTCCTAAATGATTAAGTTCTGTGTCAGTCACCAAGTCTCTCAGTGTAAGCAGGGTCAAGAAGTAACCCTTGCTCAAATAAGATTTGGGTGGTACATTTCTAGGAAGGAATTTAGCCCTGATGGTGAAAATCTGCAAGCAATGCTTTCCAGCGGCTTTCTTGCTAATAACAATCTGTCAACACTTATCAAACTTGTATCTAATCATCTCATCTCTAGTGTCTTTTTATTTTTTTTAGCAAGACATCAAACTAGAGGATATTAAAGAAAACATCTAGTCTTGCACAGCTCTTTTCAGCAAAAGATATTTAAGCTTTTTATGCAGAAAGTGTGTATCATTATAGCCATTTACAAACAGGAAAATGAAAGCACTGAGACATTAAATGATTTGCTAAAGGTGTTGGAGAAGATTACTGGCCAAGTCAGAAACAAGGTGTTAAGAGAAGATTACCGGCCAAATCAGAAACAAATTCAAGTGCCTTCAATGCCCTGGATGACACCAGGTAAAGGTCAGCTCATTCACCACTGAACACAACCATTTCTCAGCTGAAACTGAGCACTGCATATCAATGTTACATGCAATTCAGGACAACTGTGACTTAGATGTTGCCTCTAATTTGTGTTATCCAATTCAACAGCTGAACAGGGCAATAACATTACCTGATTGCTTGCTATCTGATTGAAAGCCAGTTTCACCAAGTTGCTGGGATTTCTAGTTTGCTCCCGTCCATCCATCCTGCCTTCCCTCAGGGCTCCCAGCCGGGCAGGGACAGCTGCAGTGAGGGACAGTGCACTGCCAGGACAGAGGCACACACAGAGAGCAGCTATGCCTTCATCCAGGGACGTGCTGCAGCTGCATCAGCTCAGCACAGAGACAGAGGGCAGAGGCTGGGAACAGCCACGGCTTGGGGCAAAGGCAGAAGACACAGCATTGGTGGCAAGGAGTGAAAGGAAAGGGCTGGCTTCGATCTCTGTGCTCTCTGAAGTGCCCCCGGAGGAAAGCTCCAGGATTAGAGGGTTAATGAAAGTGCTGTGCCTTGTGGCCGCCAGCCGCTGCCTGAATTGATCCAGCTCTGCCCCTGGTGACTCGCTGTGCAGGCTTGAGGCACACAGGAAACATCAGTTCCACACTGCCCTGGGAGGCAGCACGTCAATTCCTGCACCCAGGGGCAGCCAGGGCAGCAGCTCTTGCTCCAGAGGAGCAATGGCTGAAGGGGAAGCAAAGAACCCATCGCTGTGGATCTAAACAAATCCCGATTGCATCTGCATTTCGTTTAGATTTAATAAGTTCGTTATTGTTTGTTAATTATGTGTCAATTGATTACTGCAGCAACATATTTATTGAAGAGGAATAATTCAGCTGAAGATGCATATTCTACTCTTCTAAATTGAGTCAAGCAGATTCAAAGCAATGAAGTGTCATGGAGCATCTATCTCCAGTCTCGTACATGCACTGTGGAAAAATTTCTACAGTCTGGAAGACAAGCTGCTCTGTTCCATAGCAACCTGTGCCCAGGAGGAGGTATCACCCATGCAGGACTTGTGTGTAAGACGCTGGAAGCCAATGCATGAGCCTGCAGACCCTGAAAGCCACAAAGCCCTGCTCTGCCAAGAGTCCTTGTAGTGCTGTGCAGCAGCTTCTGCCAAGAAGAGCTGTACACACAAATACAAACAGTAAACATACGAATAAAAGGAAAAACACACAAAAACTCACTCCCAAAACTGGAAGCTGAAATCACAAAAGCTATTGTTCCCACCCATTTTTCCAGTAAAAAGCAAGTTCTCATTTCCACTGTATTCCACAGAGTTGAAAAATCAGGAGGTGTGGCAAAGATCACCTCTACAAAAGGTGAAGGAAAGGCAGAGCTCAGAGCTTGTACCAGTTCTGGGAAGGAGATGTGGGGTATGCGGAAATGGGGAAAAATTAAATCACATTTGATGAATATGAGAAACTAATGATCCTATTCATGATGGTCCCTGCACACAAGCAGCTACAAATCAGAGGACTGCTCCAGCCGGGAAATGTCAATTGTATGGAAATGTCATCTTCATTGCACAGCTCTCCTGAGGCTGCTGGAAACTGCAACTCAACTGCATTAATTTCCATCCCTCTTTCTCGATCTCACTTTCTCTTTTATTTTTCAATCTTTTAACCTTTATGAAAAAATTAAAAAACAACTGCATTCAGTCAAAATTTGTAGCTATAACTGTGCAAAAAGGTTGAAGAGTTTCAATTGGAAAGGTCACTCCAGGATAATTGTGCAGCTGGATTCACATGCTGCCTGCCGTTTGGAAAGTTAAAGATAGCACTGAGTAGCTTCCTGTACCAGGGCTGACATCTCCAGCTTTTCCAGTCCCGAGAAAAATAAACCTTCAGACCTTACTCTTCAAATAGTGCAAAGGCTCACAGATCTCAGGAGACTTTCAACAGGGAAAACTGTGCCTTGAGTTCAAATTGAAGAGCAGATTGAAAGGAAAACAAGATGTACACGGCCAGGCAATTCCCGACGGGAGGCCACTGCGCTCTCGGGGGTGTCTCCAAACCGAGGGCACTGGAGCTCTTGATGTCTCCAGAGCACCCTCAGCATGACACAGAGCTCACTGTCGCTGCTGTCGCTGTCTAAGCTCCCATTTCCCACTTCCTGCATTCCACAATTCTTTACCCCTGCCTTGTTTCATGGGAAAATAGATGGATGCATTCCCCGGTGTTGAAACGAGGGAGGAACAACAAGGTGCACAGGGGTGACAAGCATGTGGCTGGTCAGGAGAGAGGGATTACGTGAATTACAATTGATTTTCCACTGTTAATGAACCGTGAAGTGCTTGTGATTGCATCTTGAAGAGATTTATAATTATTCATTGAATCTCAGAAGATAATTAAACTTCATTAAACACAGACATGACAAGCTTGCATAGTAAAGAATAAACCCCAGAGCAGTTTCCTTATCAGAGAGGGAGATATACTCTGTGGGAGATGATAAGGAGAACCAGGGGAAATAAAAAAAAGTATTCTTCACTAAAACCCGTTTTTGTCCGAACAAGAAACTGCTGCCCTCGATGTGGCCTATTCACCTCAGTTTCCTTTGTTTTTAAGTGTTCTTTGCTTTGACTTTCACACAGTGCCTTTGACTGACAGTGAGTGCCTTATGTAATACACTTACCTATTCTGCAGCAGTTGCTGTATGAAAATGTTAAGAGTGCTTCAGAGCCAGTGGGGACTGGTCTGTTGCATGTTTACCAAAGTGTCTGTGATCTGCAAAACACAGATTGAGGAAGGAGCAAGGAAGAAGCAAGGGAAGACTGTTGTGGGGTGATGCAGTTCGTCACCACATGGATCAGAATTCCCAAATAGAAGCATTTGAGGTATCAAGGGAACACTTATCTCTTTCAAATTCTCCTTAGCTTGTGACTGTGTGAAAATTTAGCCCGTGTAGTCCATATTCCAGAGACTTATTAGGACATAATGGGACATGTACTACATGGTATGCACAATACCAGTATAAATTATGCTCTAGTTGGATACAAAACATTTGACAGCAGATAAGCAGAATCTAAGAGTATTTCATTAAAGAAACCTATTCATTAAAGAAGGAACCCACTGGAAAAAGAAACAGCTAACAATAATGTGCACTGCTGAGGATCAAAGGAATCTTGGCCAGCTAGTGGAGGTAACCAAAGCCATTAATCCAGAACAGCAATTGTTCAGAATACAGCAATTGTTCAGAATACAGCAATTGTTCAGAATCTGATTACTCTGCTATTGGGAGATGTCAGTGATTACAGTTCCCCAAATCGAGTAAACATCTGCATCCACTGATACAAAGGAACCACTCATTGGAATGTTCTCTCTTCTGCTTGTACAAGGTAAGCCAAACCTTCCCCCTGTCTTGGCCTATGGTGATCTCACTGCCTTTTGCATTTCCACTGAATTTGCAGAAGCACAGAGAATGAAGGGCAGACCCACCTTGTTTTCTCCAGCCCCCTTTATAACATAACTGCCTATCTAACAAGGGTCATCCAGCATCAAGCTCTGCCACACACAAGGTGGTTGGGACACCACTACTTACTGCAGAGCCAGTGGTAAGTGATCCCAAAGCAAGAACAGGGTGCATTTCCAGGAGAAGTGAGCCTAGAGAAAAGGACAGAAATTTCAGACTTGCCCAGGATATTTTTTCTTCTTCTCAGAGGGCTCTCTTTTAATTTTTGCCCTCCTTAGAACTGAATGTCGAGTTTTTTCAGTCCTGAGGCAATCTGATTTTATTAAGAATTGCAAATGTTGACACGAAGTTAAGAGATGCTTCTCCCAGTGGGCTGACACAACTTTGCTGAGCACACCTGCTCTGTGAGCACACTGCAGAGGGGAGGAGACAGTGCACTTTGCACTGTATTTCTGGTGTGAACATCTTTTTCCCACCGACACCCAGGGGAACAACTGAGCCCTACAACTACATCTCTCTCATCTCTCCTACATTTTCTATTCCTGCCTGACATAGCACCTCCTCTTTCCCTTGCCTCAGATAGATTTTAGAAATATAGGTCTTCCCTAGCACAGTGTAACTTAAATCAAAATCTTGTAGCTAGCCTTTCACTATGGTAACTTTGCCAGAGATGCACAGTGTACACAGACCAGCAAAATAATTGGTATAGACAAGCCAAAGGATAAACAGGCAGACAGAGAAGGGGAAATTCATCATCTGGGAGCTGTTGCTTATTTTCTCCCTTAGACAGTCTTTGTACAAAGCCCAGAGTCTCTGGCACAAAGAGGATTCAGGTCTATCAGGCCTGATTTCTAATTGGTACAATTTAATGTGAAAAGTCCTTCATCAGGTTAAACGTTCTGTGAGACAGTTAAGTTAAACTGATTTAACAAAGGAGCAAAGCAGTCTTGCTGTATATACCCACAGCACTCGCTCCAATGCAGCTGAATGAATTTAAAATCAGTTTCAGAAAATCTGTGCGAAGCTTGTGGAGGGATTTCCGGTTCTTTCAGAGAAGAGAAAGGCTGAAGGGAGACTCTCTCCACCCAAGACCCTTCCTGTCTTGTTTTGCAATGACTCACACAGCCCAGCTTTGCAATGAATGAGCCTTCCGAAGGCAGCGTTTACTCTGGCTCTCACCCCCATGCTGTAGCACCATGTGTTTTACAGCATTGTCAAACATAATGATTCCTACCCTGGAGAGAAATTGGGTCCCGTTTTATATTTTATTACCTAAGAAAGGAGATTTTTCACTTTCCACAGTCCACAGTTGGCAGCAACAGCCCCATAAATCTTGCCAAATGTTTTGTTGATATATTGTCTGCGAGGCTGGGGCCTGCATAGAGTAAACAAGTTAATGGCTTCCTGATCCATGTCCGGAAAGGAAGGACAGCAGGGATGAGGAGTGCTGCAAAGTCACTTCAGGCAGAGCCCAGCAGCTGGTGGGTGAGCTGAGAGACCGCTGGGAGTTTGCTTCCCACGTTTCATCCCGAATAACATGCAAGCTGCAAAGCTTCCTGGCTCCCAAGAAAGGAGTCGGCCAAGAAAGGTCACCGAGCCCTGGTGCTGGCCCGTTCTGCCAGCCCTTGTGTTTATGGCAAGATCTGGTGCTCACAGGGAACCGTGACGGGGGGAAACCTGCAGGAGCTGCCGTGCATGCCAGCAGAACTCATGGAAACCAGGAAAAAGGATGATTGGAAGGAAGGGAAAGGCAAGAACATACTTGAGAATGCATGTGCACAGGAGCAAATTTCACAGCCGAGGGGACAGAAGGCACTGGAATGCACAGTGAGAGTACAGGGGAATGCATACAGGGCAGACACAACTCCCTGTCCATAGGGAACCAGCTCGGCACAACTGCTGTGCCAGTTCCTGGTAGGAGGGTGGGATTGTTGGATGTAACTGAGTTGGACGTGGCTGCAGTGTCTATGGGGCAGACGAACTGGTCTGTAGATAGAGAGCATATTTTGGTACTTGTGTTTCTAAATGTAAGTGGACAGTGATGGAAGGAAAGATGATTGTTCTTGCACTATGGGAGCATCCAAGATGTGCATTGCGTGTGTGAGAGTTGGTGCAGGGGTAGGGGTACATGTAGGTTACAGGCCCTGCTTGTGTACTAGCACTTGTACAAACTGATACACAGAGCTGTCCCTGAGCCAAGCCTAATTCCTAATAGACTTGTCCTTTTTGGGAGCTGACAGAGCCTCTTCTGAGAAAAAGAGATGTTCAGCTTGATTCCTTTGGGCAGTTAATGAGCCGCTTCCCTCCTCTCCATCTTTATCCCCGTGCTCCGCCCCGAGCTCCAACAGCACTTTGTGGGTAATGAAGAGATAATGCCATAATGACTTGGTATGTTACACTCAGCCCTCCTGTAATGCCTCGGAACAACTAACTGCCACTGCCAGGGCTCTGGCAACCCAGCTGGTCATGGCCAGGCAATGCAAAGCCCTGTCTGCCTCTCTAGGCACAGGGACCTTCCAATGAACCCTCATTCTGCAAACCAAACCTCTCAGGGCCAGATGTCCCCCGCTTTACTGCCCCACACTTTTCCTCCAGCCATGGGGCAGGAATGCAGTTCTACAGACACAACCCATACCAGTTACTGTGGGTTGGCTGTGATTTCTTATCCGTTGAAAATTCTCCTGAGGCCTCAAAAATAAAAATACTGCTAGCCCTGGCTGGAAGCATAATGAACAGGAAGAAAGATTGATTGCTAGGGCTGTAATTAAGTGAGAGCTTTGATAGCCTCATAAGCTGCAAGAGCCAAACCAGAGTCCTGATGTGGAACTAGAGTGGCACGGGCTCCCTCCCTGCATCCTGCCACCTCCTTCTGTGAGGAACAGCACCTTACGATTCTGAGCACGCAGCTGCCCTGCTCCAGGCTTTATAGGCTACAAGTCATTTTAAGGGGAAATGGTAGAAATGAGCTTCCCACAGACGAGCGTGATAGGAGGCTCAGGGACTGACTAGAGTGGGAAGGAGCAGGAATTGGCAAGCTGCCTCCCAGCCTGTGCCTCACCTCCCACTCCGTGCCTCACCTGATTATAAGGTGTCTCTCCACATTAAGCATAGCTCTGCATCCATTAATAGCCTGTGAACAGCACCTCATATGGCAGGGCAGGAGGGCATGGGGAGATGAGACAGAAGAAAGAGGGAATAATTATCCACCAAGGACCTGAATCCAATGAGATTTACACCTTCCTCAGCCATAAACATCTCTGAGAGCTCTGGAGATAAACACACTTGCCTCTGCCAGCCTCCAGCTGCTCAGCCTCCCTGCGTGCCAGTTCACCAAGGATAAACCAATTCTCCAAGGGGATGCACCTCTCTCCACCCCACTTCTCTTCCATTTGCACGCAGCAGCGATGTCTTCATTGGATATCGTGTTTACAGTATGCGTGGTGTCCTGAGAAGGACAAGGAGAGCTTTTTCCCCTTAGTTGAGGCTAATGCTCTGCCTGCCAGCCCTTCCTTTTGCAGCACAGCCACACCAGTATGTTCCCACACGGTGGAATATGACATCACACCATCCCTCTTCCTCAACTCCTCCTCCCAGCTCAGCCTGCCACACGTAGTGCTTGTGCTGGAGTGGCTTCCATGACAACAGAAAAACAGGCTCCTCATGTGCATGTCAAAAGAAGACATTTCCAAGCAACTTGGCAAAGATCTCCAAGATCATCACAGAACCCCTTTAGGAGCCTCTCTGCCCTCTCCCCCAGCGCTGGCTCCAGCAATGTACAGCCCTTTCAGTAAATACTCTCCTGCAGGCTGTAACCCGTGTTTTTCCTGCAGATCATGGGAAATATGTGGGTCATGGGAAGCAAACTTCATGCCAGCTTTTGAGCTTACTTTAAACTCAGGATAAACTCCACGACAGAACCTTTCCTTTCCCTCTGGGTTTGCACTCAGCCTCACACCACTGCTGATGCACTTGCCCTCCTGCTCTGCTTCAATCACCCAGAAATACAAAATGCCTCAGGCCACCCCACCCTTATCTCTGAGCACACAATTCCCTTCCCTCTGATTTGTCCATGTCTACTGTTCTTTATTCCACTATAACATTATTGCCTACTATTCTGAGTACGTGCACATTAAATGTTTTTTTCTTCTAAGAAGTGATTCAAGAAACAACCAGGACGTCCTTCTACTTTCCCAGTTCCATGAGAGGTGATGGCTCCTCATGATGAGGTGAGGGGACAAAGGAAACAGGAACTTCTAGATCCTGCTCCTAGCTCTGGCACTGGTATTTTCTGTAAAAGTAGCTGCTAAAACTGCTTAGGGCTGCCTCAGTTCCCTCGCAGTGCCTTACAGAGACACTGTGAGATTTCATCGTTTAACATACATGAAAAACTGAGCTTTTCAGATAAGAGGAGCTAGACAAGCACAAAATCCCACAGTGACATGGTGCCTTTGAGCTTCCTGGTAACCAGACAATGTCTTAACCAGGAAGATGCTGCTGTAACTCATGTGTGAGCCAGGCTGGAGGATCCGCCAGTATCATCGGAACTCCTCAGTGCCTCTTCCCCAGCGTGTTTACGGTACATTCCCTCAACCAGGATGTCTGACCCCAGCACAACCCCACTTCAATCTCTGTCCGTCACACATTGTTGGCCTTGAAACTCAGAGCACCAGGGGTGACAGACAGATCCGGAGAGTGACAGACTACCCGAGTCAGCAGAATGCAGCCTGTTGCCATGGAAACCCAAGCCTCCTTTTTAAGTATCTGCGTAGCTCAGGGGAACGTGACCGGCTCTCTCTGTGCACAATCTTTGTAAAGAGTCCCGCGGAGAGTTGGTTTTGTATCCCACAATTTGCTCTTTGCTACCCAGCCCAATTAAGTGTTCTAGCAGGGAACGAGGCCCACAGCTTGGCTGAGGATAGATGACGTCAAGAGGCACTGTCTAACAGACGGGCCTGCAAACAAGGACATGATTTTTCTAGTACAGAAACTCTGCAGGAAAATTTCAGATTTAAAAAAAATATTGGAAGAGATCCGTTTCCACTGCTTTGCCATAGGGCAACACCAGGCAACACCACTGAGAAGTAGGCTTTGGGGACGTCTGCTTATCTGAACATGCAAATTTAGATCTCAGAGGCTTATTTATTTGTCCACTACATTGACAGGCTTTTTGGGGATGCTGACAAAGGCATTGTCATACACAGGTGTGACACAGAAATAAATAAATAAAATAAAACAAAACGTTTGGAGAGAGGAGTGCTGATGGAAAATTCCAGCAAACAAACCAACATTTTTGGCTTCAGCATGCCTTGTAACTGCAGAAAATGCAAGCAGTGCGTGGGACTTATTAACTATTTATGATTTCCAAACCTCTGTTATGTGTGCACATCACCACTTACACACATGGGCAGTGCTACGTTGAATTACGGACAAGAATAATATTTCTTGCATGATATTGTATATCATCTGTGCGTACTGCACATACATTGCCACGAGACAAATGTGCATGTATGTGGGCCACCAGGTCTATAGATGCACATGGGATACTCACCAGGGTATAGCCACCATGCCTGGGAAAGGAGATTACAGTGTAGTCACTCATCAAAAGGTTTTGTCAAGTCTAATTACCTGTGCTGTTCTCCCCAGGAAATTACTTTGCATCTCCGATCTCACTTTCCCAATTGCACTGACCCTTTTGTCTCTTACGAAATAACAGGTATTTAAGTGAGGCTGCTGCTGTAGGAGCCTGGTAATGAGCACCAGCAGCTGCCTGGGCTTTCAAAGCCCCAGACACCTTCATTAGCCAAACAAAGGCCGCACGTCCAGAGCTGTACAAAGAGGCAGGGGGTGACGTAGAAAAGCTCTAGCAAGCAGTTCTTGGTTACATTATCCTACACGCAGCCCTCTGGGAGTGGCTGGTTGTTCAAGGAGTTATGACAATAAACTCTCCAAGGATGCTGGCTTTGTGATGTCCCAAACATAGACACTTGGCGACATCCCCCAACAAAAGCCCACGACAAAACACCCTCAAGACTTTTCCTTTTAGGCTTCATTCCAGAAGCCCTGAAAGACACTTAGAAGTCTAGTTCAGCATGCCTGGTTCCTCATGCAGTTTCTCACACCACAGTTAAGCTACTGTCAAACTCTGCTATAAAGGGTGACTGATGCCTTTTCATCATCAGTGGCTCAAGCCCTGTCCAAAGGGCACTGCACCCAAGAGATACACCACTATTTGTTGAGGATACCTCCTGAAATCCATGGTTATGCTACAAAATTCCTCTGCCTGGCAGTTCAAAAAGTTCCTTCTGAACTTAGCCATGGAAATCTCTCAAAATCCACAAGCCTCCCCCGAGAAGAAAGATATTTACTTCCTGCTTCTCTTTCCTAAAGTCTTTTTCCAATGAACTTCCACTGTGACAAACATAGCAGGCACTGTAAAACCCAGCAAGTGCACTATTTCTCTTCCTCTTCCCACCACTGCCAGTATAAATATCACCCTGAGTTAAGGGCTAAGTGCCAACTTAAAATAATGCCCTCTTTGTGCTGGGGATTTGGCTTCGCCAGAGATCACAAGAAATCTGTGGTGGTGGGTGAGAAGGGGAGGGTGGGAGGTCAAGGGACACCAACAGGAAATATTTTCACACTAAATTTCACACCTCCTCCGATGGATTTTGATGAACAGTTATTATGATGCACCCTGCAGGGTCACCCGAAAGACAGATCATCCCATCACACTCCCTTGAACATCTCTGTAACTCTCAAGGCTGTATATCAGAGGGGAACCTTGTTTGTTTTTCCTTTCCTCACTCCCACTCCTCTCTGCTCCAGTGCTTTTCTGGGAAACCCCAGGGGAAATAATTCTGAAGAGGCAACAAATTTAATCAGGACACCAAAGCTGTAGGCAGAGCACAGCCAGACACAATGCTAGCCTGAGATGGAAGCCAGAGAATGTAAAACTTGACAAACAATCATTTCCATCCTGAAAAAAGATAGAAATACCACAAAAAAATATTTCTGAACCTAAACTTCCTGTCCCTAAACACCCTGTCTAAAAAAATTCGATTTGGGCCAATCAGTAGGTTTCTTTGCAAAAATTTTAAACCAAGTCATTTTGTGTCAACTTTTAAAAGATGTATTTACCTTTTCAGTAAATTAATTTCTGGTTTTAAAGCATAAATTCTAAATGAAAAAAAAATATTTTAAACGATTTATAATGGTTTTTATTAAGAAATTCTATTTGCTCATTTTCCTGCAAATCAGGGCTCCTTTTCTGCACGCTAACACCCTGCTATGGGAAGGGATCTGAGGATCCAAACTGGAGCTTCAAACTTTGCAAGCTGTGGCATAATCTCACTCTTCCCCCAAAAAGGGACCTTGCTGAAAGGTTTCCACACAGTCAGGGCTGAGCACTACCAAAGGGCTTTGCAGTCTTTCCTAGCACGGCAGAGGAACTCCCCACCTGCAGTTTCTCTGTCCTGACCTTCCTGTTAACATCCCGGACTCCAATCCAAACATCTGCACCTCCATGAAACTGACCCAAGATGGCCACGAACTCATCTCCAGCCTCATTTTCCTTTCCTCTCCCTGATTGTGAGGCCTGATCCGTATGACAGCTTCATTACAAGTGACCTTCAGCACTGGCTTTGTTGGGGAAGTGATTTAGAACCAAATTACCGATCTATTTCTTTCATCTCCTCCCTCTTACTGAAAGCAGCAATAGCAGCCCTGGAGAGGCTGCCTGAAGCAGCGTATTTTTAACACATTACAGGAGGGGAGACAGAGCAGAAAGCCATTCCCCACCACAGGCCAGCATGAAGGGGCCAAACTGTTCTTGGAGAAGTGCCAAAACAATGGTACAATTTATTCCAGGGCTACTGAGGAGTCTGGTTTAGACCAGCCAGGAAACAGCTCTTAAGGAGTTCTCTACTGAGAAAGAGGGAGGCAGCTGGAAAAAACAGGGGGCAGGTGGCTGCTTGGAAGACAGGATCACTGTGGCACATGGACAAAGCAGAAGGGAGATGGCAAGATGGGCCTCATTGTTATGGGCTGGGTTAAATCTCGTCAGAGCAGTGAGAAGAGCAGCTGTCTGAGTCAGGCTAAATCAAAGAACACTTACACATGTCTTTGTTTGGTACAAACAAAGCAATGGAGGCTGTTCAAATCACAGGGACAGGGGTTGATCTGAACTGAGCCACAACACAGCTTTACCCTAGACTAATGGCTGTGCGTGTGTATGTGAAAGAGAAAGAAGGGAGGAGAAGCAGAAAAAATAACCAGAGCTGGAGCAGATCACCAAGAACAGTCAGAATAAGTAAGGAAAACTTGAAAAAATATCAGAGAGATGGTACCGGAGAAAAGAGTCATTAAAGAGACCTCTGCCTGCTACGGGGCACAGCCAGGGAGAGTTAAAAGCAGAGGAAGTGGGGAAGCAGGAGTGGGGAGTCCCTGCTCTCATTAAGTGAAGTGTTTTCCACCCGTAGAGCTAACAGGGTACACCAGCAGCAGATCCTTGAATGAGTGTCCAAATCAAAGGTTTGAAAACCTGGGCCCACTCATGAGCCTCTCATTCTCCTTCTTTTCAACAGCAGCATCCCCATTGGCCAACAGTTCCTGGGCAAGACTGCTGTATGGTGAGACACATAAAAGAGAATCTCTGTCATCTTCCACCCATGTAGGCTCAGGAACAGAGGGTAGAGACACACTGAACAATTCAGGGAAGGAAACTGGTAGCAGGTGGTTTCAGCACAACCATTTCAGCAGAGTGACTTACCAGCCAAGAAGTGTTAAATTTACAAACAGAAAACATAAAAGGAAAGTCAAGACTGTAAGCAAAGCAATAAGAGAAGAGCCAGTAACGAGAGGTTCACACAAGAGGAGGTTGGCTGATCCATGTGGTAAAGCGCAGCACAAAGTGGCTACAGGGAAAAAGGAGGACGAGATTAACTGCTGACACTGAAGTGCTATTTCCAGCTGACATTTATCTCTGCCTTGGAATTCCCAGTTGGAGAGGAGAGGTGACAACAAACAGGAGAAATTTGCACTGGCCACTTTATGCAAATCTAACCTTTCTGCACCTGCCAGGTGGGGAGCATTTATTTACATTCTGGCTGCCTGGCTACGTTGGCAGAGGGAGTGAATCCAAACAGAACACAGAGAAGGTCAGAGGAATACACCTCATGGCTGTAATTCCAGGAATTGTTACAGGCATTGCAGTTTTAATGTGGCAGTTGAGAGCTATACACCTGAGCCAAATGAACTGCCAGAGGACCTGTGCATGTGCCAGGGTATTGTTCCACATGAGAATTTCATTGCTCCCCAAAAGGCAGATCCAGACTCTGTGTCACAGTCTGTACCTGTGCCTTGCTCATAAAGCACCTCAGCAAATTCCTCTAGCTCACGTATGAAGAGTGATTAATTTTGCACCAGACAGATCTGAGTCCAATCTCCTTTGCCACGATGATTTTTCAAGATGCAAAGATGTGAAGCTGAGCAGTAACTGTGAGATGTCTGGGGGCGAATTTGTCCCAGTTTTAAATAGAAAGATAACACTCACGTACACAATCAAATTAATGAGTTGATATTGCACTCACAGCAAGTAAAAACAAATTACCATCACCCCAGATTAAGACTGACTTTTTTTTAGCATGTTAAATGTCTCTTTGCAAAATATAGACATGTTAAGCTTTTTACATTGAAAAAACTCTTTTTGGCCATCTAAATACAGTGCAGCTGTCTCTTCAGTAGAAAATAGCACATGAGCCCTGTGTACAAAACGCCAGGGAAAAACTAAAGACCTTCATATCCAGCTGAAAGGGGAAGACTTTGGAAAGACTGCCAGTGTCTCTGCACCATATGAACCACGGTTAACAACGCAAGAAATTAAAAAAAGTGCCCTAAAAATCAAAAATGCCCTGAATGTCTGGTCTGCCAGGACAAGAATGGCGTTGCACGACCCTGCTAGGTGAGCTCCAGCTGCACATTCCAGAAGCCTGCCAGGGCACTGCTTCAGCCAGGCACAAAGGATGATGCCACAATTTCCAGCTCATGAAGCATGCTCCAAAATACCACCGACACTAGCACTTGTATCGTCAGCAAAAAGCCTGATTTTTCAGATATGTCCAACAGTTCAGGGTCGTACTGACAAGAGCTTCTGAGGGATTTGTTTCTGGAAAGTGCTCAGATCTCCCTGTCTCTTTGTGATATCAGTGTCTGGGCACCAAGATCACTCAATACACACGGGCACAGGCACTGCTGGCAGACAGCATTTTTTAGAATTTATTTAAGTCCCTTGAATTCAAATCTAAGTCAAACACTTTATAACTCATGAGACTGGTATAGAAAACAGGAAACTTTTAGAAGCATACCTGGGTCAAATGTTGAAGCTTTTCACTGCAGCTGTGAAAGACTGGAATTGACTTCTGAGCACAACGACATAGCTTGTGGCATGTTGTTCTAGCACCTCCAGAAGATGAAATAATGCTAAGTTCACAGTAAATAAATGGAAATGGGCAGCCTTTGAGCAAAATCACTGGTTCCTCAACTGATCCCCCATACCACATGGCATCCCCCCACACCACGTTGGGACCCAGCCAGCTGGTGTCACACTTAAAAGCCTTGTGCAGACAAAGCTTGCAGGTTCCCAACAGCGTCTCCTATAAAATCAGGTTTCTTTCAGCATCTGTCACCCAGCCCAATTTTGCTTAGTACACAGGAACTGACAGCAGCCTGAAGCGATGTGGCTGCAGGACATGCCAGGGGCACGTTTCTGAGCCAGGGGCACCCTTGCCTTGCCCCTGCCCTACATCTCTGCCTGTCTGGTTTTGTGCAAGGAGGGGGAAAAAATGGATTTATGAAGGGTCAGAGAAAAAAGGCAGAGAAAGGAAACTCCCATAGGATAAAAGAGATGAGAAATTCCAGGTAGTTTTAAAGCAGTTAGTGTAGTCAAGAGCCCAAGCTGACCTGAAGTCATAGCAGTGAGAAAGTAAATGGACTTTTAAAGGTTTACACTGAGGTTTTCGAAGCCTTTTCAACAACTTGAATGTTCATTTTCATTTTACTGGATTGTAGCCAAGAAAATCCTGTGGGCTGCTCTAATTCTGGAGGTCTGAATTCAGAAAAAAGAAGCTAGACTTTGCTTTATTTTTTATCTTTTATAGAGAGAGAGATCTATACAAGGAATCAACAAAACCAGCCAATCATTTCCTCATCAGAGCACCTGAAGGAAGGGTCAAGGATTGCAGGCTACAGACTTCTCTCCTTACAATTCCAGACACCAGGAAAAGCCCACCCATATGGGCCACGTGGGTTCATTGTCTTTCCAGCAGGAAACAGCAGCAGTGGAAATTACTTTCTTCTGTTTTCCAGCTCTCCCGAGCTCTAGGTTAAGAAGACTTGGGACTTCAGTGCTGTTAAACCATCACCTGCCCAGCAGGTAAAGAAAGCAGTAAGTGGAAAGTAACTGATGGCAGCAGGTAGCTCCAATAAATTTCTTAATCAATACAATTTATATTGAGCAGAGACAGCCTCCAAACACAGAAGTAGTGAAGCCCAGCTTGATGTGTTTACAACCTTTCTCATTTAGTTTTGCTCATTTTTCCTTCCCTACCTCTTCCAGAAGTGGTTTTTTTTGAGAACTACTTTCTCCATGGGCGTAAAAAGTTCATGTTTCGTTCACCATTTCCTTACAAACTCCTTGTAAATTGAATTACCTGTGTGGCAAAGGGGAACTGCCCTAGTTCTGCAGGCTCCTGAGCGGAGCTCAGACACGTGGCCTTGCTCTGTGCAGAAATAATTCTTTTTCCTATTATTGGGTTTAAAGTGAGGATAAATGAGTGGAAAGCAAATAGAAAATAGCCCCCTCCCCCAAAAATGTGAACAGCACAAACCAAACCACATTGAAATCCCAGAAACACCTGGTGTGCTGTGTCTCCTACCTGAAAGCCACTGGAATATACAGAGATTCTTTTTCTCCACCTTCTCCTCCAGTGATCATGATACAGAATCTTGCTCCTTTCCATCAACATCTGGTTCCCAATATTTGTCCTATGGAAAAAGATGCACATCAAATCAGTTACAATGGTGAAAGTGGATGCAGAGGATTTTTCTCTGTATAAGCAGCATTTTTCTTCTTCCTTTCTAGCTGAGAAGGGAAATGAGAGACATGATTTACAGTTCATTCAAAACTTTGCACAGCATCACAATCAATATTTTTCAATACACAGACATGTTTTACCCTGAGAAGTTCTGTTTTTGTAAATATAAAAAGCTGATTATTACTCCAAATAACCAGATGGAGAATGATGAAAAGTTCATATTTGTCAATTACCAACATTTTTCAGGAAATTTTTAATTAAAAGCCATTTTCCAGTGCGTAAAAAACCCCATATATTTCAGCAAAATGCTAAAAATACTGAGAATGAGTCTTGGGTAAAATTTTTGGCAAGACAAGTAAACCTGAGCAGAAAACCTGTTCCATGGGAGAGGTGTAATTCCACTCTAGTGACTCAGCAGCCTCAGACATGCTTTCAAGCTGCTAGTTGTTCTTCCAGGGCTATTATATAAACTTTTACTTCTTCAAGAAACCTTGCACTATATAAGATGGTTTAGGAAAAAAACATTCAAAGCTTTGGTAGGATCCAACTGAGGAATCCAAAACAAGGAGTTTAAGGTATCAGCAACTATCACTTGTCCTCACACACAGAGGAGGAAGCAGCACGAACACAGTCCCTGAAAAGCTGCGTTCCCTGCTCCTGCAGGACAGAGGCACAGTCGTGGTCAGACAATTCCTCCTGAGGCTCTTGCAGAAAAGCTCACCCCAGTCTTTTTTCTCAGAGAACCGTGGCCTTCTTGAGCTCATGGCCAGGACGTTTGCTTTGTGCGGGGGATAACTTTCATGGGACAGGTCTTCCCAGGGAGATAATCAACAAGGACCCCCAAAAAGAGCTAAAATTCTCCCACGTGCAAAGATCCCACCCAGAAGGGCCTAGGTGCACTCCAAGCCCCCTTGACAACCCTTCAGGAGGATGCTGAGAAACATTTGAGCCTGTTCTCAAACCTCGAGCAAAGGGATTAATCTTCATCCCTGGGAGCACTGCAGAAGTGCCTTTGGAGAGCTACAGAAGGTCCTGGGACCCAGTGGGGAACTCTCCATACCCCAAGCTATGCATCAGAACAGGACTCCTCAGGCAAAGCCCACCTGCAGTAATGACAAGAAGAGATATCGTGACAGGGAGACAGTTTCCCTTTCTTTTTAAGACATTTTAAGGGAATGAATAATTCATCCTGAATGACTCTGAGCCGAGGCAACGCTCCATGTTACCACCTGATTATATGTTCCATAAAAAGAGATGACAGCAATTTATCTCTTTTCTCTTGCTGGGTGGGCTGGTGGGGGGATAAATATGCTGCCACCAAACTGGAGTGATGATGAATCATCCCTCAGAGCAGCCAATGACACTTTTACTGATTTGGCATTTAGTCCTTCCCAGTGGGAGTGGTAGGGAGAGGGACTTCAGCATAAACCTTCAGGAAAGGTGGGAAGACCATGGGGAGTGGAGGGCTCAGTTCTCTCTGTTCATCCCCACAGGACTGGGGAGTACCCAGCAAAGGCATCTGGGCTGAAGAACCTTTCTTCTGAGAGCAGTGGAGGCTGCAAAGATCAGGTGCTCACGTTGCTGCCTGAGGAAATGAGAGTTATTCTGCTTTATCAGTGACTGAACAGTGGGGTTGGGCTGGAGGAGAGGAGCTCCAGGACACACTACCCAGAACCGTGCTGTCTGGTGTAGCAAGCTGCCCAGCACATGCCCATTGTCCAGCTGGGAAATGGGAGGAGAGGTTTGTCCTGCAAATTAAAACACAGCTTTACTGAAATGAGAGTCACGTGCAAGCGGGTGCTGCTCTGGCTACAGAGATGCCCTGTCCTTTACCCGTGCCCACTTAGGACAACCCAAGCCTTTCCCAAGAGGGGATCATTAGCTCTGCCAGCGTGGGCCTTTTGGGATGATCTGAAACCACTGAGCGTGGATCAATTAGGGCCAAGTCTGAGAAATTAGGGCTTCCTTTCCTTAAACCACGTGATGTCCTGCTAGTGATAGCAGTCTATTATGGAGATATCCCATGTGTTTATGGCCACACAGACAGCTGCTATCAAGCCACACCAAGCCAAAGGCAGACAAGTGCTTGATTTTCTTGCCCACGAGGAACATGTCTTGGCTGAAAGTTCTCTCCCTCTGCACGTGCTCGCACCTCTGCCCTCAAAACCAGCTATGCTTCATGCTAAACCATAAATCCTCTGCAGTCAGGGGCACCCACAAGCACTGGAGCAAAGAAAACATTTCCTTGTGCACATCCACACCTCCAGTGCCCTCACCTGCACGCTTTGTTCTGCTGCCTCTGTCCTCCCCACCACTCCCAGCCTGCCAGGGCCAGAGACAGCACGTAAATGTGCTACAAAGACACATCCTCCCCACCCCCGTGCTGGCTATGGGGAACATAAAACACAGCGGAGATTGCTGCTATTTTATTATTTATGAAGCTTTGGTTATTTCATATATAAATAATCCATGACTGCAAAGTGTTGCTGGCACTGTAATTGAATATTCATGAGGTATTTTTGTTGAGAATTTTCACCATCATTTCAAGCTCAGACACAAAAATAAAAATTTCAGCTGTCATTTCACAGTTTCCACCCCTGAGAAACTAAACCTCTCTCCCATCCTGAAGGCTTTCTGTGCAGGGTGGAACAAAGCAGTAGGGTTAATATGGAAGGCAAGTTCACGCTGCATTAAAAAGAAGTGGGAACAACCGGCATTGTAGCTCTGCCTCCTGTCCTAACGTCAGAATGCCTCATCTGGGGATGTATGCTGCCCGCATGGAGTAAATGCAAATTCCTCCTCTCTCTCCCAGAGACATTTCTCTTTTCAGGTTTAATCCCAGCCAGAACCTTGGCAGAGGGGCACCGAAGTGGGATCACTCAACATGGAAATTAGAAGCATGCTGCTGCCACCCTGTGGAAAATGGTGGCCCCTCACTGTTCCGGACCATTCCAGATGTTCACAAGGCCACAGCTGGTATGGTGCTCAAAGAGGTGTGTGAGGCTGTCATTACCCCGATGAGACCCAGAGGTAAAGAAACCAGGGAATTTCCATTCAATAACTTCAGGTTTGCAAGGAAGATGTTTGGATGCTTTACAGGAACAATTGGTGGTGTCTGTGCTACCCCCACGGTGTTCCAGGAGGAGGAAGCACCTCTGCTGCAGGGGCTCCCACGGACATCCTTGGCAAATTCCTGACACAGGCAATGATCAAGCATCTCTTGCATCCTGGGACAGTCAAACGTGCAGCTTCACCTGCTTGCCTTGCTAGAAAACCCCTTTTTATTTTTCCCTGGCTTTTTCTTCACTGTGTCTTTCAGCTCCTTCTATTCCACACACAAAAAAAAAAAAAAAAAAAGGAAAAGGGAGGAGTAAGCAAAAGCAAAGCACTATCCAATCTCTTCCCTTTCCCTGCTATCCACATCTTCTGTGAGGAGGCTCCACAGCTGCCTGCAGGGTGCATAAGCCACTGGCCCAATTCTCCTCTACAATTTCTTCAGATCACAGCTCCTTCTTTTTCAATTCTGTGCACAGAAAGGAAACAGCAGCAGGAGAAACAGCAAGTTCCCAACCCTTCTAACCCAGCCTTCTCAAACCTAAATTGGGGCACATGAGAGCCAGACCTGAGATCCGCATCCACGCTGCTCTGCCAGTGTCCACGTGCAGGTGGTCTGTGTGAGGCTGTGTCACGTGAGTGCGTTCCAAATGGGGCCGGAGCTCTCGGAGCACTTTTCTCTCTCAGAATGATTTATGGGCTCTGTCAGTCCGGCAGACTGAACTGCAGGGACAGCCGGAGCGTGCAGCAGAGAGCGCGGCAATCCATCAGCACTGGCTGAGAGTCACCCAGGAATCCATCAGGAGCTTCATCACAGTGACATCTTCGCAGAGACAGCAGGAGAAACAACGGAAAAAAGATGAAGAAAGAGTGAGCCCGGAGTGGAAAATTCACCCAGGATTTCTCAGAACTTAAAGTAAAGCAAGAATGACAGGCATATTTTTTGTGTTTGTAGTAATTGAGGTGGTCCTGCTTCAAAGTCACAGATTACAATGCCTCACATAGCTGAGCAGGGCTTTCCAGTGTCAGCAGTATTCAGGAATTGCTTTCCCATTTGCTAGCTTTGTGGTAGGTATTATTCCCTTCCAGGTATGACAACTGAATGGTTTTGAAGGCAAGGGCATTTTATTGTTTGGGAGCTGCCACTGGCAGAAGGAATCAAGCCCAGCTCCACTACAGAGGAGAAAAGTGATGCCCTGTAGTTCAAGAAATATAAAGCAAGCATTTTGCTATACGACCTAATGCTGACACCTCAGCAGGAGCCAAGCTGTTCCTCCAAAAAAATGCAGGTGCAGAGATACACGTACCCCAGACCAACGAGGACACAAAAACACACAAGACAGATACCGACACAAAGCCCACAGAGACACCCACGTTCAGCAGAATACCCGTACAACAGGTCAGCATGCAGAAGAAGAAGGGGCAAACGCGGAGACTGAGTGTGTCTGGAATGTGCAGGTATGGCAGGAATGTAGGAGATGCACAGACACACACACTGCCCTGAGCAGTGACGTGACGAATACAGGAGCGTGCGTGGCCTGTCTTTGATCTACAACTCAATAATAAGAGATACATCAAATTCCCCAGTAACACAACTTCTCTCCATACCAAACTCCGTAAAAAAACAGAGAATGTGATTTCTCCTACATCTGTTTTAGGCACCAGGGACAGAGGTAAAGAAAAGAAGTGAGCATCTGCTCTTGGAGGAAAGAAAAGCAATTTATCTTTGAATAGGGAGCAGCAGAACAAAGCACATTATTTCTTTTTGCTCCAAGGACAGATACCATTGTTATTTTGAGTCATGCTGATTACAGGTTAAGAATGTGCTCCCAAAGCCCAGGAAAGATGGAGGACATGTTGGGACCTCTCAGAACAGCATAAATCAGCTGAAAATTTGGCAAAAAAAAAAAAATCAAATGAACAAAAGGATTCAGAAGCTGGAAAAAGGGACAACAAACACATTTGTACATCACAAGGTGTATAAGACTGAGTAGGTGCAAGAGGGATGGGGGTGTGGGTCAGGGAGAACCTCTGTGTGAAGAAAGCAGAGGTGGACATGAGCTGGAGCAGCTGGAATGACAGCACTGGAAAAGAACGAGTAACTGGGACTGTGAAGGAGAGGTCACAGACCTCCTGACCCGGGTGTATCTCTGATATGTGTCTCTTCTGGGGCCCCTTTCTTGCCTCCAGAGGACCCTGTGTGCACCTAAGCCATCCGTGCAGACAGTGTTCCCACCTGTCCGGAGAACACAGGACACTATGGGGACAATATGATTTCCAGTGTCACAGGAACTGTTTTCATAGCACAAGGCAGGCTGAGCCACATCTAGTTACCTCCAGCACATTCTCTGGTGCCTTCTGAGTCACACAGACTATGTGGAGCCATTTGAGTTTATGATCCTTTTATCTCTCTGACCAAGGGATCATACGCTACTTGTCCCAAGAAGAATAATGAAGAATACATTACACATCCCCCAAGGGACTTAATTTCCCTTAATCTAAGGGGAGGATTTGCCTTCAGTCTCCAGCCCTTTTATTATCAATTTGTTGCTCCATCTACAGCACAGATCATAAAAGATTTTTTTATTTTTAAAGTCAACCTTTGCTTGGGCATCATAAAGGCTTTACACAAAGTCCCATGCTGCTCACAGCTTAGAGAAACAGAATGAGACAGAGGCACTGAAGGCTGGATGGCCTTGTCTTCCCTCTTAAAAGTGCACTGCAAGGACAAGGGGATGCCTGACTCATAACCAGAAAGATTAAATGATGGGTCAAGAGAAATGCAGCACTGACACTTACCCTTCCCTCAGACCCCAGGTTGCTCTGAAATATGATGCTCTGACAAACAAGAATGGTTCTGGCTTGGTGAAATGCTGCTATTCACACTGCAGGAGCAGCAGCAGCAGCATTCACCAGAGAGCCAGGACTCCTCTGGGCTACACCAGGTGCAAATACACACCAAGAGAATTGCCCAGAGAGCACAGCCGAGGTTCTCAGCTGTTTTAAAGGTGTGAGGCACGTGCAGGTAGGCTGTGGCTACTGAGTTCTGCTCCTGGCTCTTTCACTGACCCACAGCCTATTTCTTCACATTTCATATCTGAGCATATTTCTTCACCTGTCTTTGTTTCTCTTCCCATGTCTGCAAACTGGAGTATCACAATTCAATAGAGTAATTTATTTTAAAGGGTCTAGATGTCAGCGTGGTACAACTCAGGATGTAAGGGGGTTAAACAAGGCACTCCATTCTCTGCTTTTTTAACAGCTGTGTGCAAGAAGGGATACATGTCTGGGGATGCATGTGACCCTTCAGTGCAGTGGCCCCAAACCCTTTACTAGCTATGTATATACACACACATACACATATGTGGTGTTGCCTCTCAAATTGCTGCTGTTTTATTTCCTCCCCCTGCTGTTCTCGCTGAGCTAGAAACTGGCACTGAACTGAAAGTAATTTCCTTTCATTTTAAATAAATAATAATTTAACAATGTATGCTGCTGAATTCATTCTTGCATCAAAGGAGAGATGATTGCACTTCCCAGGCCAGAAGACAGAGGGGAGGAAGACATGGCTTTTTAATTAAATTTGTTTTTTCTCCTTTCATCATGCATCTCATTTAAAATAAAAGAGTTTTTTTTAAAAGAGAGAAAAGAGAAAACCACATATAGGGCCTTGTGTCTCAGCCCCAGGGAAAAGGAAAAACTCCCTCTTGTTTGTCTCTTGATGCTACTTCCACATGACCACATGGATAACACAGCTAAGGAGACCCTTTCAGTTCTGGTGAGTAAAGCAAAGTAGGAAAAAGCAGAGCCATTTCAGCTTCTGCCTGGGAGAAGAGCAGAGACCTGAAACCTTAAGAAGTTGCTTGGCATTTTCTTTGCCATCTCACACCCGTAATATGCTATTAGGGCACTCTTCACCTGTGGTAGAGCCAAAGGGCCAGAGCACAGGGCACTGCAACATGCTTAGGATTAACAGGCAATTCACTGCATCCACACGTGCTTTAATCCCATGGGTGCACATCCCTCGATCTTGCAGGCAGCTCACTTTCAGGACACACTTTGGTCCAAGAACTGCCTGAATTCTGTGAATCTCTCTTCCCCTGCCCCTTCTTCTTTTCTGTAGGGAAGGTTTTTCTCTTTGCACCCTCTCTATTTAGTATGGCAGAAGGGGAGGAAATCACCTTCAGCTTTCCTCACCATCTGCATCCCAATTGTTCCACTGGGGTTTGGGCTGCATTCCAAATTGTTCCATTTGCAATATAACTGGGGCAGAGGGAGGACAAGTTGACCGTGACACGTTTCAGTGGTTAAGACTCTAGAGCAGCAAATTCCTGGGACTTTTCTGTTCTGGCTAACTCTAATGACAGCTGCCTGGGGCTGCTGAGCACCCTCCCTCACACAGCACCCCGATTTACCTGCCAGTCTGCACCATGCCCCACTAAAAACAAACAGCTGTCCTACACACAAAATTTAAACACACGGAAACGATAAAAAATACGAAAGTGGCATTACTGTGCATTATAAAATAATGAAATTGGGTTTTTTCAATTTGTTTCTACCCCAGATAGTGGCAGTGATCAGCACTTTACAAAAGATGCTTCTTCCACATCCTGGCATATGTTATTACTGTTATTAATAGCCAGCCATTCCCGGGGGCAGCACTCTGTACAGGTACATTTATTTCCTTCACAGCCCTGTCACCCCCTTGCTGGTGCTCCAGCTCCCTACAGCACATCCCACTATGAGGCAAGGGAGGCAGATGGAAAGTTAGGCACCATTCTGCCACACTCCGGACACAGTTCAGCCTCATTCTGTCACTCAGGATGTGCCTGTTGTTAGGTTTATATCATCATAATGGCATTACCTGTCTCTCATACTACTGTTACTTTCTGCTCCTCTCTCCTAAATCAACACTGGCCTTAGAAGAGGGAAATGCTTGGACACTGCCTCCTTCCCTCAGAGCCAGCAGGAATGGAAATTAACAACTCGCTACTTAGTAATGAGGCAAACTCCGTGCTAGTTTGTTTTTCTGTTTCCAAGTGCTGACTCTTACCTTCTGCCCTCTGAGCAGGATCTCACAGGTGCCTTTCCTGGGCCTCTGGCTCGCTCTCAGGAGGGCTGCCACGTGCGGGAAGGTGCTTGGATGTCACTATGGCACCTCATCAGCCTCGGGTTCCCAGTCACAGCACACCCTGGCATTCAGACACGCCGTGAACTGAGTTTAACGATATAACCTGCAACAGCTGAGCTGGAACAACCACCCCCGGCCACCCAAGGTGAGAGAAAATGGACAAGTCCGTGCACGGCTTTGTTTCTGCAACTCTCCATTGCCCCTCTTCCCTACCTGGACCACACCCTCTCTGGGAAGTGACAGAGTCTCTCAGTGTCTGACAGAACAGGAACCTGCCCTGAGCTAGGGGAGCATCTTCCGAAAAATTCACCGCCTCGGGGAGTTCTTAGGCTGAGTTCAAAACACACAAGGTACATTATCTCTGAGACAGATGTGCCGAGCTCCTTCCTTTGCCTAATTAGTAGCGCTTTTATAATCACACGTGCCTTCCCTGGGTGGGATGAGGCTCTGGGCAGTCACTGACGTGCTCAAGTAACTCCCTGTCAGCAGAGCAATCCAGATTTGTGAGCACAGGAGAAATCAATACCGTGGGGAAGCTCAGCTCCTCTTTGCCCGCTGGCCATGTTCGTCACCAGCACAAGGTAACAACGTAGAGCCAGTTAATAACACAGCTCATTAGGCTTCTGACAACAGGAGATGATGGAACTAAGCGCCTCGAACACACAGCCTCATGACTTTAGTTGCATATGCAGTTTTAGGCTGGGTGTGCTATGCTTGCCAACATGTGAAGAATACATGTCTGGCACAAGATCCAGAAGGAAATTTTCTATGAGGGAGAAAGACAGTGCTCAGAAAACTGTTTGGAAAATAGTTTACATGAAGCAGATAGAGACGACCTAGACTAGACAGTTTCTTCAGCTTCTTGTCAGGAAAGTATACAGAGCTCAGTTTTGTCAGGCAAACTTCAAGAGAACCACTTCTGGATGTTGTATTCTAGATTATAACATCTCTCTTCTTGCCCTAGGGTTTTGACCTGAGGCTTCTCTGCTGCTTCTAATACAAACATTCATTGAGAATCAGAGCCAGAGTCCAGTTAGGGACACACTGCAGTTGCATGGAAAGAGTCTCATTAGCTGCAAGCTTAGAAGTGATTTTCACATGGGCAAAGAGCAGTCCCTTCCCAGGCAGCAGAAGAGTACCAGGATACAAGGCACAGCTCTCCTGTCAGAACCACTGTGCCGTAGACAAAGCCTGGAGGAACCAAACTCACCAACAAAACACAGAGTAAAGTCCTGATGCCTTTGATGCTGATGACCAACCCACCAGTGATCTAAAGGAGTTGTGGGACATTATCCACAGTCCCTCTCTACAACCTGCATAATGCCCAAAGAAGGTAGAGGTGATGTGGAAGCAAGGTCAAGGCTCCCAGCTGCTACAGCCTAAAGACCACCACATTCCTTCAGCAAGCCAGGCCCCCAAAGAGATCAGACCCCCAGCCTCTGACTCAAAGACTCCTACTAAGAGACAATCCACCACAATCCCAGGCAAGGTGCTCCAATGCCTGATTATCTCACTGTTTATATTTTATTCCCAGCGTGAGTCAGACTAGCTACACTTACAGGTATTCAGCTTCCAGTCACTGGATCTCACTGTGGCCACTGTCTGCTAGATTAATGAGCTCTCTATTATCAGAAATCTTTTCCTTGTACTTACAGACTGTGATCAAGCCACCTCTTTAGCTTCCTTTGTTTAAACCAGATGCAACTTCTTGGCACTGTCACATTTCACAGAGTTGTATAAGGATAAATATACACAAGCTGTGATCCTACTATGATGGAAAACAGAGTTTCCAGAAGTGGAGTCATTATTTAGAGCTGTTTACTGAGTTTATCTGTACTGGACATAAAATTTTTATTAAAATGGACTGGCTTGAGTAGTTATTCCTTTACTGTTGGCCACATAAGTCATTTAGAAGAGTTTCATCTGAAGGGCACAGAAGTGTGTAAATGTTCATGTTGACTTCTCCGAGTGCTTGTGCATGAAGCTTCAAATTATTTCAAAAAAAACCTCTGTACCAGCAAAATGCACTGCTTAAATATCTGGGAAAAGAAGTATCAGGGCAAACTGAGAGTCAGGTTTTCCCTAACATCCTTCTGCTTCTAACAGGAGAGGCAATATGATTTTGGCAGAACATGCAAACAAACTCAGTGCCCACAACAGGCCTGAAATAATGCAGTTTAATCATAGTACTTGTTTGCAATATGCAGCCTGCTGGTCTGTCCTCATTCCAGCTCTTTGGCTGTTGTCACAGCTTTCATTTGAATTCTCCACGTTTTTCCCTTGACATCCTTTAGGAAAGTGGAGACTTATTTCTCTTCCCCCTCCACCACATGAGAGCTCATAAAGCAGCACAATGGGCAAAAGATCTGGAATACTTTAACAAGTGGAGCAATGCAGCTGAACCAGCAAAATCAGAATTAACTCAGTTCAGTTCTTACCTGGCCAATCCTGGCTTTCTTATTCTCTAAACAAACACACTTCCCTCAGCTTGAAATTAGCATTCCTTTTAAATGTTTTCACGCTCTAAAATTGTTTCTAAATGTGCATATTAGGTGGTGAAATAACTTAGTTAATCTACACAAACTAACATTCATCTAGGCAAAAGTCTATTATACTTAATATGCCATCTCCTTCATTTCTCAGGATCATAATACTCAGAAACACTAATGAA
>WBMZ01012336.1:0-43674 GCA_013400975.1 Atrichornis clamosus
TACACAAACTAACATTCATCTAGGCAAAAGTCTATTATACTTAATATGCCATCTCCTTNCTCGGCAAAAGTCTTTTATACTTAATATGCCATCTCCTTCATTTCTCAGGATCATAATACTCAGAAACACTAATGAAAGCAGCATACTGACTCTTCACGTGGAACACGAGAGAGGAGGGTGCTCAGAGCAGAAAAACCCGTACATTTTACTTGTAGAAACACATTTATGCAAGAGACATTTGTGCAAGTTTAGCAAAGGTGGAGAGATGCAGCTTCCATACAGCTTTCCACACCAAACAATGTTTGGAGGGAGAACTGTGAAAATAACATTTGCCTGATCTGAACAAGCAAGATGAAGAAAAAAAGATGTTTTGGGGAAAGTTTTTAATGTAACTGCACCCCAACAAAGCCAAGCCTGTTATGCCCTGCCTCACTTGAGGATCAGTCTGAGATTCTGACAGACCTTGCTGCCAGTCATACAGTTTAACAGGGCAACACCTTGGGTGTTCAGGACACTTCTGATGGTGACAGAGAAGGTCACCATCCATGTGCAAGGAAGACAGCAGAGCTCCAACCTTTGCAAAGGCTCCTGGAAGGTACAGTGCCTCTCTGACAGCTGGGAGGGATTCAGTGCTGCTGTAGTTAAACCACCTGCAAAAGTCACACAGGCTGCAGAAGCAAAAGATCTTAGTGCAGGTGTCAGTAATGTCTGGACAGAAGAAAATTACAGGACCTGTTTGTGATTTTTCACACTTCTTGCTGGTAAGGCTATCTGGTAAACACTTTAGATCTGGGGCAGAATACAAAGTGACTTTCAACTGCATAGCTGTCAAGGATACAGAACTATGACAGGCAGGAGTTTGAAAGCAATCAGCTGCAAAATGGGAACAGGGGTGATTTTCAGCATTTGTTTAATCCATATCTGAGACAGAATTGGGTCACACTCCTGAGAATATGCACATAAGCATTGGCCAGGGAGGAGAGAGACAGTAGCCTTTGTCTTGCCCATTTACCAACATACTTCCAACAGTGAAAGGGCTTTGCTCAGGCTCTGTAATGTGTAAAGTCGCATCAGGAGATGTCTGGCAGATTTAAATGGGTTCTTGCATTGTTCCTGGATTGTAACTACTAAGCAAGGAGTAAAGAGATTTTGGTAATTTTGCTTTGGGCAGGGAAGGGAGAGGGCAAGTTTCAAAAGTGTTTGGACAGCTGAAAGGTATGTAGGTGTGCTTGAGATACTTTTGGGATGCTATGGGTTGGGATGGGGAACGTCCCAGGCTGGGTGTGCACATGTTTGGGACTGGGGACTGCTGGTGGGCTGCTGCCTCTGTAGGGGCAATGAGACAGTCTGAATACTGGGGGAGCCCAGCTGGCAGCCTCCCTCAGCCAGGGGAGCACAGGATGCTCCCTGTGGGACACACAGCTCCAGAACCATGTGGATCCCACTCCGATCACTGCTGCTGCTGCTCCCCAGGACAGGAGGCTTTGGGGGAAAGCGTGCTTCTGCAATGCAGGACGTGTGCAGAGCCCCAGCCTCTGGCAGAGGGGGAGGAATTAATGTCTGGCCCTACCCCACTCCCACCCAACTTCCCCAAAACCAGAAATCCAGTCTGGCTGGCAAGTCTCTCCCTTCTTCCTCTCCTCTTTCTACCTACATGTTTGCTGGTGATGGTGTAACAGGGACAGAGAATAAATCCGGTGCTACATCTGAGTGTTCTGTGTAAAAGAGCAGCTTTTGTGACTTCCTGATGTGATTTACCATACAATGACAACCTTTAATGTCCACTGGTGTTATAATCTACTTTATCTTAATACAATCTTCCCCTGCTGAACCCTCCAGAGTCGTAACATCTATTTTCAATGGAGTTTTTTTTATTATTATGACTTGATACTGTGATTACTGTCGTACTCCTGCTCTTTGTGGAAGGAGAAATTAATAAGTTTTTTCTTAAGCACTTTTCACCAGAGCTGAATATCAATCAGCCTTCAAGCTGGGTTCCTGCACCTTCTGGATTCAATTATGAACCTTTGCTTTGACCTTCCAAGACACAGCACTTTTCAGATCAACAGCAAGTCAGCACATAAGGCCTTGTTCCACTTGCCAGAGGCTCTCGTTGTGGGGAGGAAAGGAGGCAGGCACTGAGAGGGGAAATATATGACTTTTTGTAGTTATCTCCACAGACACGTTCCTGTATCAGCACATCAGCCTCATCACGTCTTGGAGAGGAGGGTTAAAGTACTGCCATTTATATGAATTATTCTCCTCCTTTGCCATCCTTGCTCAGTCTCCCCACCTCCTTTCAGAGCTCACTGCATCTTCCTTTCTCTCCAGGAAATCACTGTTATTACATCTCCCTGCTCAAACAGTGCTGGCACTGCGCTCTCCCAAGTAACAAACACATTCCACATGATGAGGGTCAGGCCACACCATCCTGACACCTCACCAAGACCTGCCAGTTAAACCCTAACACAGATGGAAGAGGTTGTGTGTGTGCACACAGAAGTTGTTTCTTTCTACCGTGGAGACCACTTAGTTCAAGGTCTGGTCCTTCCTTTCCCCTTCTGCCCTCACCAGAAAAGGAGTCAGAACCTCCTGCTGTCCCTGGCTTCTTCCATCTCCTGCTGAGTAGGGTCTTCTGCTTCTCCTGGCCTCCACAACCCAGTAGTGACCCACTCTGGAGCATTTGTATGAATAAGCCATGAAAGGAGTGCTTTCATATGAGATGCCATTTCTACCATGATGGTGTCTATTTCTTCCGCTCCCAAGGATGCGTTTGGTCTGTCACGGAAGTATTTCACTGCTGTGAATGGCTGGCAGGCACAAATCCCCAGCAATACACTGCAAGGATTGAAAAGCAGAGCGTTGTGTCCGTGCCTTGGGTCGGGCTGTTCCCACTTTGCACCCTATTGCTACTGCAATACGAAAAGCTTCCCTTCTGCCGGGCAGCATTTCACACCTGATTTGGGCAATTGAGCATGTGAGGCCGAGGAGATGAAGGGGAGTAACTTGGGCTCTGGGTTTTTGTAGTTTTTTCTTCTAAACACAGGCCTGAAAGGCAGGAGCTGGGTGAGGGGAGCCAGCCTCCTACAGTGGGGGATGCACGTGAAACATGTTCAGCCCGGGAAGCTTCACCAAATAGATACCCACGGATTCCAGTAAACACAACCAGCCAAAGGCAGCTCCCTGTAGCACAAAAGTGTAGATTCCACGAGCTGTAAAATCCTGTAGGAAGAGATCAGGGCACAGTCTGGGCTTTCACTGCCTGTGCCTACGCTCTTGGGAATGATCCTATAGCATTCATCTCTCCCCCTCCTGTTCTTTCAGGATGATCAAACCCTCATCATCTCCCAGCTAGCTGACTGCTAAGGCAGCAGGATAAGCTGGCTGCATGAGCAGCCAGGCTTGGAGCCCAGGCTGCAGAGCTGGTGCCAGTATTGATCAGGAAACCTGTAAAAAATAAACAAACCCTCTGTAATTACTCAACCGGATTGATGCCAGTAGGTTTGTTTGCTTCCTGCAAAGATGCCAATAGCCTAACAGAGCAAACATGTAATAAAACCATGCAGGTAATTAAAAATATCCTGGCAGGACTATAAACAGGAACATTATCTATTAATTCTTTCAGTGGAGCACGAGGGAAAGGAGGGTGAAGATTCTGCTTCATTTGAGGGGAGACAGATTTAATGGACACTTGAATAAGAGCTCAGCCAGTAAGGAATCACGTGGAGTTCAACATCATCCTCTTTTCTGCCATGAAATATCCCCTTGGATATTACAGCATTCTTAAAGATCTCAGATGGAACCAGGGCCCCGCTGCACTGTGTGTTTCCTTTGTATGGACACCTCAGAGGCTTTACCTAAAAACAGAGAAAAAAATGGAGAAGTGCCTTGCAGAGGATATCAGACACCTTTTCTGCTCATTTCTGATACACAGCCTTCACCTCAACAAGCCTCTGATACTGGTCCATCAACGGGCAGGAAGCAGGGAGAAATGTAGCCTATTTAAATGCAGTAAGCACTTCACCACACCACAGCTGGCAGCACAACAGCTGCATACAACTCTTGCTGAAGCCAGAAAAATCTAAGTGTAGGCTTCCGTGAGACTTGGGCTTGGCTGGAAAAATCAGATTGCTGACAACTCCTTGCTAAATATTTTAAACAACTCTGTTTTCCCTTCTCTAGTGTACTTGGAAAATACCATCCTCCTATCAAGGATCATGATCAGGCAACTGTGACCTTCATGTGCGTTCATATTAAAGGGCAGCTGCTCTGGACAGCAGTTTATGAGGAGATTTTGGAAGAAAGGTCAAACACCTATGTCATGTGCAGCACAGATTAGACAAGGTTTAAGCTAGAAAGCTGCATTCAGTGCCTAAGGGGGCCATGCTGCTATTCCTGTCAGCAATCAGTTGGGAAGCCTTGGGTACCCTTTCCCTGCCTCAGTTTCCCCTCAATCACAGAACAATTAATTTATTAGTGGTCTGCACCATTAACAGACCACTTAACAGGCAGTGCTATGGACATGTAAGCCAGATCCTGATGCAAAGGACTGACATGAGCATAAATCACAACGAAATGTGATACTGGACAAGTAGTGGGAAGAGGCAGAGACACACAGATTAAAGCTGCATCTATTGGGTGACTCACTAGGTCACAATAGTCACTAGGGCTTAAGCACAGTTTATTTATAGCTGCTGTGAGCACAGACTCCCTGGATGTCAGAATGACAGCTGGGAAAGGAAATGTGGAAATTTTTTTATTATTTTACCTCCGGGGAGTGTTTCTTGGTCACAGGAAGAGATAATTAAATCATCTAAGCCATAAAGATTCCTGAATCACAGACAATGCTGCATTGTATCTGACCTCTTCTGCCCAGCTTACTGAGTAAAGAACTGATCTTGATGATCTAAGAAACTTCACTGGCGCATGGAAATCACAGCCAGCCACACCTGAGTAGTGGGAAGAAATTGGAAAAGCAGGCAGGTTGTCCTAGAGAGGTGTGAGGTGTACAGGAACTATACCACCTTTGAGACAGCTCAACTGGAGCCCAAACCATCTTTGAAGACTTTGATACTGCAAGCAATTGTAATGATTTTTTCAAACTGCACATCAAGAGGGATAGCATGAAACTCCCCTGGTGTAAGCAATTCCTTCAAGCTTAGGAGATGGGCAGACCTGCAGCAGGCAATCCCAGTTAGCCTGGGAGCCAGAAAACACAGCACTGGGGGCCTATCCAGCCCCAAATGAACCAATGGCATTCATATTCTTTACCACCAAGAGCTGTCTCTCACCTACCACTACAAAAAACCCCAGCAGACTCCTTTACCTCCTCACAAGAGGTAATAAATATTTATTGCTGTTTATAAAAGCATCATTACAGAAAGTTTTAAGCACAGTAAAGAAAAAGTAAGGCAGGATTTTTCCTAAAAGCCTTTTTCATGGCAAAGCAGGCTTATCAGTGGAAAAGAAAATTCCCAAGGCAGCTTGTATTCTAAAACATGTGGGAAATAACATCTCTCAATGACTTTTCCCTAACACAAAAGGGTTTGTAACAACAGTACTGACGGGATCTGAAGCTGGAACTCCAGATTTTCAGCTTTGACAATGGAATTATTGCACATTATTCTTTCTAAGTAAATTAAACCCATTAATCATCATAATTAGTAACGCTCTCTGTCAGTGATATGGTAACAGAGCTAGTCATTATACTCTGCTAAAGAAACTAAAGAATGATACTACAGCCACTACATGCTGCTGCTGTCACTGTCTGGCTGTGGAGGAGGATGTTAATGCCCAAGGCTTAAGAAAGAAGGCAACTTCAAAGAGATATGAGGGCAGCAAGAGATACTGTCTCTTCCATGCCGGCTTTAAGGCCCCTGGGATGCTGAGAGATAGCAGAAAAGAACCAGTTCCTCCTTAGTATGATTCTGCCTGAGTCAGTTCAAGCATGGCAAAAATGATTTTGGCCCATGAGGTTCCCTTCTTGATTTACACCTAGAAAAGACAGTATTATTCAAATGTGAAGTCAACTCCAGTCACGTGTCCCCAGGCACAGGGCAGGTTGTGTGTGGAGTCCCTCAGGATGCTGAGCTTTGGCACAGTTGTTCTGGTGCTGCTCTCACCAACATTTCATCACCGTGTATCTTGGAAGTGCGTTAATAATGGGATTACCAAGCATTAAAATCTATGCATTAATAAGTGAGTGGGAGATTTTGCTAAATATTTATCGTGATGCGAGTGCCTTATACCAACCCCTAACATGCCATACTCAGACTCCAGACATGTTCAGGTATTTGTGCAATACCTTGTTCTGGCTGTAGTCCATTTTTATTTGTTTGAGTGTATTTACACGCATACAATGGCAGAGGGCAGCCCATGTGCTCAATGCAATGCAACCATAGAAAATGAGGCTCCAGATGATCCCTGCCCCAAGGAGTTTACTAGTCATGCAAATCACAACAAATAACTTTCAGCAAGTTCCTCTTCCTTATTTTGCAAAATGTCTCTGCAGAGAGGGAGATTTTTTTTTTTTACCTAACAAATTTGTTACTTGAAATAAGTTACTAAAATGTTTCACTAATTTCATTTTCATTCCTGTTCACTAGTCATGCTAGGTTGCTTAGTTACAATTGTCATTTGGAATTATTTTCGTTCCACGACTTGACAAACGATGAGCTCTCAGATACATTCTGATGTTGACACTGACAGAAATGGAATATAAAACTTCTTTTCCTCCTGCCTAGTATGATTGGATGCTATGAATGTTACAGAAAGTGAACACAAAGGAATCAATCTGGATGCCTCCCTCATAAAGAAAGTATGTTCTTCCCAGTGATGTGAGTGAGACAACTTTCATGGGGTGCAAGAAAGGCTGAAATAAACTGATGCAAACAACAGGTGACTATTTGTCTCTTTATTCTGTGATGGGCATGTGCTTGAGGAGACAATGACTCACATACCTGTGCTTGATAAGATGTCATCGTCCTGTAGCAGATCCTTACCAGTCACAGTCCCACAACATGCTCTTAGGACAGGTGCCCAAACTGTCCAGAAATACAGGGCACAGGAGATCCTCAGAGAGCAGTGTCTCATTGAATTGCAACTGAAATCTTCACCCCAAAGCAACAGCTCTCGACTTTGTGCTTCCTCATTCCTCATCCTGTACTACCCTCCATGCTCCACTCCATTCTCTTCACATTCCATCTTTCCCCCACATGTTAATTTGCCACTCTCCCACACCAACTCCTTCTAAACCAGCCAGTTTAGTCAGTGTCAGCATTTGGCTCTTCTAAGTCAAGTATTTTTTGTGTTGTGAGCTCCATCTAGTGATGTAACCGGAGCCTTATCTCCAGCCAATCACAGTGCATGCAAGGTATTTTGTGCTGGGTATTTTGTGCTGGACGCAAGTGATCTGGGATTGAACAACACTGGGATAAAAAACCTTTCTGCCTTTTGGAATTTCTTTAAAGAGATCAGTAACTACAAGAGCTGCTGTGTGGCACAGGCAGTGCAGACATCAGGGGAGCCAGGCAGAAGGCTGGAGGAAAACAGGGGGGACATGGCCCAGCAGCTTCAGAGAGGCCTGCCTCCATATCCATCCCAGACAGGTCCTGGCAGTTCTCTGCAATCAGACACATCTCCCACCTCAACTTCCTGCTCCATCTGTCAGGAGCTCATCCTTTTGGAGCAGTGCCTTTTCAGCAGTCACACACAGAATGGGTGGGACTCCTGGTGTTGCAGAAAGGATCTTGGGAATTTGGTTGAGCCACACTGATTGAGCAGCCCGAGGGAAACTGATATCTCATCGTCTGTAGCAGCAGAGCACTTGGGCTTCCTCTGCTGCCAGCACAAAGCTTTCCATCAGAACGTGTTAAAATTGAGCATCAGAGGCCAATAAAAAGATAGCAGAGAAGAATAAAGCCGTTTTTTCCCCTGCATATCTGGCTCCCTTCATAACTGCATATAACACTGACATGGAAAGCACAGCACCATGAGGAGAGGACAGTTCCAGTGAGACCAGGATTTGGTGGAAGTTCTCAAACTGTTGTGGGTGACACAGGGCTGCTGCACTGCATTTCATGCTGACTTTTGACCACTTGCCCCAACACACTGCTAACAAGCTGACTTTGAGGCTGACACACTTTTGGAAACACAGGCAAAGCTCTGAAGATCAAGGAGTATCAGGTTCCCAGGAGAGGGTGAAATATAGCTATTTGGAACAAGACAGAACTTTCCTTAGGCCTACAAATCTCCAAATAGCCTCCTTTCCTCAATGGCCTTTCTCCACTAAACCCTCAGCCTGTGGTTTCCATTGAGTTCTCCTGTCCTGCTTCGTTGCCTCTCCTCTCTTTTTGGTCAGAATCCCATCCATCAGAGGACTCAGTTCTGAGCATGGATTTCAGTGAGATCTGATTCAGACCCCTTTGCAATGACAGCTGTAACATCAGAATGCAGATATAAAGAGAAATGCACATTCAGGCATCCTCTAGCTGCTCTCCCTTGGTCTCTCCCTTTTTGGGAGGCAAATTTGGCTTCCTGGAGACATTTTACTGGGCCATCAGGAGGGAATAAGGGATAAAAACCACATTATTTACTGCAAGCAGAAATCACAGAGGTTCCACAATAAATTGGAGTGCAATGTCATTTACCTGCTTTATCCCATTTCCACTTCAGAATAACAATTTCACAGTCAAATCTGTACTTAGTATTTAAAACATTCTCCTTCACCATTCCTTCTATTGAGGGAGATCACAGTATTCTGAGACAAAGTGTTCAATAGATTCTCAGACTGCAGAAAAGTAATATAAACCCAAACCAGATAGGTCCTTAATTTCAAGAGATAATAATTTACCAAGATATTACCAGGCAAAAGAAATATATCTCTCTATATATCTATCTACAGTGTTTAGGATTTCATCCCTCATTTTTGTAAAATTCATGAAAGATTTATGAGTTATTCAGCTGCTCTGAGTTCCTGGGATATTGCTAATAAACCTTCCCTTTATTCCTGTTGTTACATCTCATCAACCCTCAGCCATTTCAGACTTTTGAAGCACAGAGAGATTCTTTTCTGTAGAAGTATTTTAATATCTGCTTCACAAAGATGAACATCAAGTTTTTCTACTCCATCATAGTCATCATTTTTCACTTTCCCATGATAACTTGGAAGCCATGCAGATGACACATTAATCCCTTGCTAAGACAGGAGTCAAGTTGGATGAAGGGAACCTCTGAAACCAGATAATGAATCTCTACAAGTTCTCCAGCCCTTAAGGAATTAAGCAAAGCTAGCTTTTCCTGAAAGTAACTTCAGGACTATTATCACCACAAATGTCTTACTGATACACTGCCAATATTCAGTTCTGCCAAATAAAAGGCTTTTGAGGACCCATCCAAGTATAACTCTTGTACAGCAAGAAGAATGCTGAGATTTGGCTGTTGACTATTCTTCAACTCAAGGTTCTCTTCCTGGAACTACTTCCATGCTCTCCTTTCCCCGTGTCAGCACTCATTCTCAATTCCTAAGCAATTCATACTATTAATTTCAAGAAAATCTCTCAATGACCGTGGATAAAGCACGAACTCCATCTTTGGCAGACCTCAGGTTTCCCTCCTGCAGACTCTCAGAGCTGAGATGTAGTGCTTGGCCTAAGTCCTGCCCACTTCCCAAAGGAGAGCTGGCATGGCAAGGGTGGAGCTGCCTGCATTCAGCCACAAGGCAGGCTCATGATCAGTCCACAGTGTTTAAGATGTTTTCAAAAGAAAACACCAAATCAGAGGAAATCTTGTCACGGTTTCCCAAGAAAATAAAACAAAGTTAACTCTGTTAAATACATTCTATTACCCAAGACTTAGATTTTCCACTTCAAGCTTCCAGCTTTCCATGCCATATCTTCAATGTTTCCTCCAGGCCATGGTTTGATAAAATTAAGTGTTGTCTAGGGTCCAGGAACAGAGCTGCTGAACCTTAGTAACAGAGATGCAGAGACATTCTCCTTGACAGAACTAATATAGAGATATTTGCAGCTTCTCCAAGAGGCCTCAGTTTGAGCAGGTTCTCCAGAGCACACAGTGAATGGGCCTTTTAGATATTAATCATTTTGCTTTTTTATCTCTTTTTCTTCACAGTCTTATCGTGCACTGCAGCATTTCCAGTGATTAAACCCAAAACAGATGGAGGTAGAACTCCCCTGCAACCAGGAGCAGAACAAAAGAAAGGAAGTCCTGATTCAGCCTCTTGTCACCAAATCCTTCCCCAGAACCAGGCATGGGGAGATCAGCCCCTGGAAAACATCTAAACTGCCATCTTAATTACTGACAGAAGCTTTCATCCCAGCAGTGTCTGTGTACCTCAGAGTATTAACAGATGTGTCATGACAGTGCTCTGGCAAGATGAGGACGATTATCCCTCTTTACAGATGAGGAACTGAGATCAGAGAGGGAAACATCAGATCCACTCTTACACACAAAACCTGCTACTGAGAAAAGAATTTAGCACGAGCCTGCAAGCTGCAGACTAATGCCTTAGCCACTGGCTGCTTCTATAATTTACCTCATAAACCTCCATATGGAGCAAGTCCTTTTCTCCCTCAGTAACACCTTGCCCCTCTTCCCAGGACGTGCAGTGGGCATGGACCTGCACTGAGTTTTGCTGTTTGGGGCACTCAGTGCTGAGAATCCTCTCCTGCAGTAGATCAGTGTAGTTTTCACTGGTGGTGGTAGCAACGCTCAGAGCATCAGCCAAGCAGAACGTACATCATTACAGATCGTTCTCACAGCCTCATGATTCCTGTCTTTGTCTCACCCAAGTGATCCAGTTTGGGGCCATCCGAATGTGTATTGAAGCTCTGTGAGGCAGCACACATGGATGTCGGAGCGTGTAGGCACAGCACGCTCTGCTCACTGATCTCCCCGCCTGATGTTCACGGGACACAGGCACAGCAGGGATTCATGAAAGCAGGAGGACAGAACACAGCCTGGGGATTAAGGAGCCAGATTTCCACAAACTTGGAAGAAATCATGAGAATTAAGAATGCTCGGGATTTCACTTTCTTTTTCCTCAGAGAGCATTCTGCTCTTAATTACAGTTGGCAGCCACAGTGGCCACCTCATTTGGCTTTGTCAGGGTTGAGTTCAGTTACATTCAGAAGGGGAAACAACATGCCTTCCTTAAATCCAAATCACCTTGGACACATGTTCAAAGCAATTCTGGACAACTGCTTCTTTTGTGAGGAGTTCCAAGCAATAGGAACAGTGTAGCAGCAAACACCTTTGGTCTTAGGGATTTCCAAATGCAAAGAATGATCCCTTATTGCTCTCCTTACCTCTAGGCCCATCTTACAACAACCAAAAAAAGTAAAGGACCATCAAAAAGTTTCACTTCCCTGTCCTTTTATCTGCAATACCCCCAATCCACTGTGTGCTGCTTCAGCCCACCACTCCTGAATTTCCCTGCTGGCTCTGGGAAGATGTGTAGTGAAGCTGAGAGACTGCAGGCAAGCACTTATCCTCCAGTGCACGGAATCAGAACCAGTCAAGCCATGTATTACAGGTGCATTTATACTGGCATTTAAGAGAGATTCTCCTGGGTGTTTTAAGATCTGGAAGAAATGAATTTTACATCTCTTGCCAGGCGTAACATAATCACACCCTAGAAATACTGTTTTACAGTGTTATCGATTCCTCCTGGGTAGTCAACATATAGAGAAAGAAATACAACTATGTATGAGGTAGAAATCAAATTTGGGAGCTGCTTTTCTCCATGGCACCATGGTAATTCCTTTCCAGCATTTAAACATAGTCATAGCATAGGTTGTCTCTGCCTGAAGCTAGGATTTAATGAGCACCTGTGAAAAAATTTATTTAAATCTGAATCTTGACAAAGATCACCCCTTTGTATCTCAAAAATATATATCCCACATTGTTTCATTCTGGATGTTTTTATCTCCTTTCACAGCAGATTATGTACAGCAGAGCTCTGGAAAGCCTGTCCCTGCTCATTGCCCACCAGCAGGGTGGGTACGTCTAGCGTGTGATCTCTGAAACAACCACTATCACACAAGTCTCACAGTGCATCCAACCCAGCTATTATTTCAAAACCTGCAAAGAGAGAACACAACCTGGGAGTCTTTTCTAGAGCAGTCTGGAAACTGTGAAAAATCCAGACCTTTTTTGCCAAGTAGACTGTAGCAGAAAGATGCTCCTTACATCTCTTGGTAGCAGTAGGATGTGGCTAATACAAAGAAAGGCACTGAAAGTTTAGAGATTCTTGTAGAGAACCTGAGGATAACACAACCTAGAGTAGATAACTAGGATCTGTCCTGTAGGAATTCTCCTGAAGATTTAGATTTGAAAATTGGGACCTCTAGGCTGTAGAGGCAGCTCTGTAGAAGCAATCTAGGCAGACCAAGAACCTGCAGAGTTCAGCTCTGGGGGCATTTGAGGTCTGGCCTGTTCCTCTGACTCTCATCCTTGTAGTTGTCTGCCTGTCAGAAAAGGGAACTTTTAATCATTCTCTCCTAAAACTTTCCATCACAACTAAAACCTCGACGCGCTAAGATGGAAAGAAAAGAACCTGCACCAAATCTTCAGAGAGAAAACACTAAGCAAATTTAGTGTCACTCTCTATATAGCATCTCCTTTAATTCCCCTTTTGACAGCCCCGGGAGCTTCTGGGACTTTAAGCACTCAGCATACTTCCGTGTAGATTGGAGGATGGGAGGGCATATGAAGTACAACAGCAAGGACAGGGAGGTTGACAAGAAAAGCAAGAGGGATGCAGGTGTCCTGAGTACACAGGGTTTATGGATTACTCATTCAGTCATACACCATCAATTACACGGCTGCTGTCTCAGCTGGATGAACTCCTGGCACACAGGAGGCAGCTGGGGAGATGGATCTGCTTTTCTGTCACTCACGATCAAGAGCAGCAATCCCCACTCATCCAAGCAGGTACCTGTGTGCTCAGTTCTGCAGAGGAGTTACTGACAGCAGCACAAATTGCTCCGGAGGTGCACTGGCCATCTGCTGCTTCCCCACGTGGCTGGTTGGGCAGCTCAGCGCAGGGCGGGCGGCACCACTGCTTCACCCTCTATGCTGTAGCACTGCTGCAGCTCTGGCACAAACTTCGTGCTCAGTGGGCAAAATTGCCAGCCATTCCTGGGTTCAGAGGAAGATGGGGGCTAAAATCTTGCTGGTGGTTTCAACAGCTTCCTGGAAATCACTGCACTGTGAGGCAAGCAGCCTCCCTGCTGCTTACAGAGTGCTGTAAGAGCCCTGGAGGGGAGGATTTCCAGAGGACACAGTGTTTATCGGTAGCACTGCAACACACACAGTAAGAACTACCACACACCAGTGCCACAGCCCCTACAATATGTTTCTAAATGCACAGCACAAGAAGCAAAAGATGATGCCTCTTTGTTTTCTCTTCGGCCCTTGTAGCTGGTCTGTGTCATCATCTGGTGGTTGTTTGTGAAAAGAGTTTTTGTGCTTTTGGATTTCTGTTCCTGCCTCTAGATCTACAGTAATCCCATAATTGTGATGCCAAGCAGTGCCTGAAGACCATTTTATCACAGTCTGTATAATGTGTAAATACCATTAAGTTAGACGGATTTTCTCATTAATTCTCCATCCCAGTGACAAGCCAGGAATTAACACAATTGATTTTCCAGTCCCTGCTCATTATCAATCATCCAAGAACTTAGTCACATCTCATCTGTCCCACCTGGGTCCCAGCATATATTTGTAGACTTCAACATATATTAAACTAATAGAAAACAACAGTCATAGCGACCTCTGGACTCAAAACCCAGCAAAAACAAACTGTGTGTGTTCCTACCTCCTTTGGTGGTAAACTTCCCACTGTGTACCCGTATTCTGCAGAGAATCAGCAGTGGCCAGGTTAAGGAACAACTCATTGTACACTGCCTGTTGTGTGAATATTTTCTGTCTTGCAAAAAAATAAAGGCACACCTCTGTGTTGCTTTAAAACCTTAAAGCAAACAGCAATTCATAGGGTGCTTCCTGGATGAAGCAAATTCAGGCATCTGAAGCACAGTTAGTCCCACAAGTTCTCTGCCTCACCTTAGAGAGTCTGTAAATAAGTGTAATCTATTAAAATCATCAGTTCTCTTTGGCTTATTTGCATCCAGAAGGTACTCAGAACAGGCTCAGAGATGGAATTATCACTAGATAATAATAACCTTTATGGAAGCTATTTAAGGGCAATTCCAATCTTTTTTATTAGGTGACTTTTGAAACTTCCAGTACAGGGAAGTGGTACCGATTTGGAATATTAAGCAATAACAGGTTAAAAGGGTTTTTCAATCTGGGAACTGTTTCTCCAGATAATTGGACTCCTAATCCCTGAAAGCTCATGACCTCAGTTTACCCTGATGGGACAGAAGGTGCTCAATTAGGTTTTTATCACATGATCCAGCACAGGTTTAGGCATGGCCTGCAAGAGATGGGTAACAATTTGTAAATCATCACAGCAGGGAAAAAAATAAAGATGTTGCAGGTACCAGGAAGTCAGGCTCTGGTAGACCAGCTCTGTCCTGTGTTTCCCACTGGAGAGTGGGATACACCTTTCTCCCAGATACTGTAAAACAACAGCTCACAAGATGTGCAGACACAAAGGATGATGAAGTCCAATCTCCAAAGGGTGCTGGTGGACTAACTCATATGGAAGAGCCTGCTCCTGTCTGAGCAGGGCTGGATACAAACCCCTGCAGCCCAGACCTGGCAGCCCACCTTGGCTGGGCAGTATTGCTCTGTGTCAGCTTTTTCTCAAGGTTATGGCAGTGAAAGGCAACAGCGTTAGCAGAAAAGCATGGGGAAAGGTGAGGTCTTCTCCCCTTTGTAGAGAACCCGTATTGAATCACAAAATAATCTCTCAAGGACTGTGAAGTGTTTGGCTGTAGCATAGAGGAGCTTGTAAATACAGTGGTACCAATCTCTTGTAAAACATCCTCATAAATGCAGAACAAAACACAGAGCAAGTAAAACACAGTACCCCCGCCTCTGTAGGGAGTCAACAGGAACTGCCAATGGGCTTAAATCTAGTCCTAAACAAACAAAAAAAACAAAAAAAAACAAAATTAGGAACTAAAATCAGCAATGGTGTGTAAGCATCACCTAACAGAAGTTCATGGAGTTCATAGTCCAGATCATATCTGGTGCATTCTTAGTAGTATTAGTGCTATCAACAACCACTGAATGTCTCATGCAAGGAGGACTCTAGCAGTGAATAAGGAGAAGGAATGTGTCTCTGGAAGGAAAGTATGCTCAAGGAACTGCTCCTTTCTGAATGAGACACTAGGCAAAGACTGGTGCCAAGAGAGGAATAAGGATCACTGGCAATCCAGCAAAATGATGTTACCCTCCAGCTACCTAAAGTGGTTATGTCAGCACATGGAGAACTGCAAAAAGAAAATTCAACCCTTGTAGTTTTTGGAGATAAATCAAACCCACTAGTTAGTTAATATGGGTAAGGTTTACTGTATGCAGATGATTTGGCAAGTTCTTGGCTTGAACTTTTGCGCAGCCAGGGATCTTTTCTGGATCCTCTCACATACCAGTGCTGTCTCAGGGATGACATTTTGATGTCCATTCATTTCACTTCATTGCAGACCACAAAGGTGTGCACTACATTAGGTAAAAAGAGTTTCTACTAAATATGCCAACAGCTTGCAAGAGAAAATTATGGAGACTTTTTAACATTATACTGGAACTAAAACAAAGCACAGAACTCTGTCAGAAACCAAGACTTTCTCCTTCATGAAGGGCTGAGCTCATTTCCCCCTGCAGCCTGGTAAATACATCCATTCCTGTGTAACAAGTTTTAGGGCAGAATTCAGACTTGGACAGATTCTTATAGTCCAAGCACAGAATCCCAGTTGGTGAGGCAATAAGACAAGCTGCAGCACCACTGCAGACAAAGTCCAGGGCCAGCAGTAATGCAGTGAGGTACCAGGGATCGGGGGCAAGCACAGTGGGCTGATGCCAGCCAGCTCCCTTGGCACCAGGACTCCGACACATGCCAGCCAGTGCTCGGCAGATCTGCCAGATCCCCTCAGCCATATTCCATGTCCAGTCTTGGTTCCCCACGTACAGCTCCTCCAGCTCACTTCAGTCCGGCCTTGTAACCACATGTACAGGCTGTTCTGCCCATCCAGAATGTGAGTGGTGAGCACGGGCTGAAATTATATTCATGGGCTAGGCATCAAGCCAGGGAACTCTCTTCGCTGTCACTCACTTGGCAGTGACTGGAACAATTTATAGCAAATTGAAGGGTAGGAACTTGATAATGAAACTATTTAATTTCGACCTCTAATTCAGCTGCCACCTTTAAAACTGCAGCCAGGAAAGGGCATTGTAAGACCATTAGATTTTCACCTGGCACTGCCTTCATCTTTATGCCTTTACTTCTGTGCCCACCCCCCAGCTCTGTTATTGTGAATGACTCCTCCCAATTCATTACCACAAGAACACAGCTGCTGACATCCTTTACAGACAGGTATCACACATGCAGCTCAAAGCTCACAGCACTCAAATGTCCCTTCCTGTCCAAGAGGGCTGTCATCCCAGGAAAATGGAAGCAGTGCCTGCTGAAACCATGGAACACCATAGTCTCTTTGGACAACTGTCTCATGTCAAGGACAAAAAAAATGGAGCTCAGGCTGTGCTTGCCCACTGACATTTTACAAATGCCTGTGCTAGCACAGTGAATAGTCCTCCTGTCACAGGAGCCAGTTTCTGACGTTCACACCTGGATTGGCACCATTTGGTGGTGGCCCTTTCCATCAATGTCAGCCCCAGCCCCAAGGCGTGTTATGATACTGTTTTAGACAAACTGCTTAAAGCTGCACAAGTCCCAAATGCAACATTTCCATATGCACAGCCTGAGAGCTGGGGTCAATTTTACTGTTAAAGCTTTTGTTCGGCAGATGAAAATGGAACGATTTCCACTCTTCCCTTTGCAGCATAGACATTTCTACTGCACTACCCTCCATACCACTCAAACTATTCCCTGTCCCTTCCCATACACAGACAGGGACTCACAGGATTTCAGGGTTTCCCCAGAAGTGTTAGCAGGAGAATGGTGACTAGGATGGTGAAGTCTTGAGTAAGAGAAGTATTCTACCTTAAATTCCGTTTTCCCTAGAAAGTACAAAGCCTTGCTTTAGTAACTGCTGAAAGCATTTGTTCCCTTTAACTTTCCCTCCAGAAGATGCTTTTTAAACAAGTCAGAATTCAACACACATTCCCTCCCACACAGAAAAACATATGGATCTCTAGAAAACAACCATTTTTTTCCCTCCTCCTGTGGGTTAGCTTGCTAAAGAGATTGATATTCTTCTTTTTATGTCTCAATCCTCAAGAGACACTCAGGGCTCCTAAATGACTTAGATTTGTTTCTTCACCATCTGGAGATGCGTTAACTCTCAGTGGGAATATGCATCACTCACGTATGTACGTGCACTCAACCCTTCCCAGCCCAACACTCCTCTGTGAGAGGAATTTAGGACACGGCTGTTTCTGGCCATGAACAGTGTTCAAGATTCCTATACACGCGCAGACACTGGGAACAGACCAGTTTCCTTCCTAAGGGTTTCCCAGGACATAGCTCTGCAGCAGACAAGGAGCAGGACAGTAGACAAATACATAGCACTTGCAATCTCAGAGGCAGATATCAAATTCGTACACTGAGCCAAGGCATCTCCCTTCTCCAAATCCCAGGCTCTTCAGTCTAAGAGCCTCACCATCTACTTTGTGAAAATGCTGAATATCTCTGGATGAAGCAGCACTATATAACACTGCTAAAATTCCCTACATATAAGAAAAGTTTTTTTCCCTCTAGAACACCTGAATTTCTGTGTATCCATATCTTATGCAGGGATAGACAGAACCACTACTAAACCTGGACAAGCTTAGATTCAGCTTCCCCAGCTCATCCTTTCTCTTGCATTTGAACAAGTTGAAATCCTGGGATGCAAAGACCTTGAAAACTAGGTAATTTGGGATATGGATTTTAAAACCCAGGCTATCACTGCTGGGAAGGGAGGACAGAGGCAGGGAAGCTCTGTGTGCCAGGCTGATCCACAATTGCTCACAGAACAGCAGGTGATTCCTGCCGTGTGAGCTAGCAGAAAAAAAAAGAAAAAAAAAATCTTTTGACATAAAGTAACCAGGATTCCAGGATTCCAGCTTCTGAAGTTCATTAATATATAGCTGTCCTGTCCAACTCCCTTCTTGATCTTTGCCTTTAATCCTCCTCTACCCATACATGNAAAAAAAAAAAAAAAAAATCTTTTGACATAAAGTAACCAGGATTCCAGCTTCTGAAGTTCATTAATATATAGCTGTCCTGTCCAACTCCCTTCTTGATCTTTGCCTTTAATCCTCCTCTACCCATACATGTGCAAATGTTGTTCCACCTTTTCCTGGAAGCCTCAGCTACAAAGGTTTGAAGAAGCAGGGATGCTGCAGAGGATTCATTGAGAAAGGAGCTTTGCAGAAAGCCTACAGCACATCACCGGGGAGGCAGCCTTGTGTTCTCAGTGGCTAATTAAATTCTGCTTAAGATCTAATTTAAGGAAAATGAAAGACCAGATGAAGAATGGTATGGCACAGCACCAAGTATACCAAGGCTTTATTGAGCTCTAGAACACACACACACACAGGGAAGCACATGAATCTCTTGTGTGTTATTCCCAACCTCTCCTTTATTTATATTGACTGGAGCTAAGGTTTATACAGTAGTAGAGCTATCCCCCACGGGTTAAAATATGACTCAACTGTGGCAAACAGTGGCCTTATGTCATACAGAAAGTAATTTATACTCTATCTGAAGTCATTTCATCAACCCTTGGGACAATGGCTAACGAGACTGGGAAGATGGTTTATTAGACTCTCTTTCCATTAGGTCAAAGTCTGAGAAATTGCTTATTTCCCAAGCACGATGATTTGTGCAGATTATGTCTGCAGATGTATTTTTAAACATGGCATGAGATGTAAATTGCCTGAATTTGCCCTTATATCAAACCAGCATTTGGTTTATTCCCTTACCACTAGTAAGTCAGCTGATTTGTGGCACAGGCTTTGTTTTTTGGCTTACTGGGACACCTAAAAACATGCACCATCTTTATGCTTTGTGCTACATCGGTGACAGGGCACACAAACCAAACCACCCTCTAAAAGAACTTTGCATTCTCGAGAAGACTCTAGGCTTCATTAAAATTGCTGGGCTATTCTGCATTTCCCAGTTAACAAACTGGCCACAGGTCTATCACTAGAACAAAGAGCAGGTACCAGGATCTCCCACCTCAATTAGCACCTAAAATCACTGCCAGACTAGCAGAGCTGCCCAGTGCTGCTCTGGCCTAGGACAGCTGAAAGGTGCCAACCAGAAGTCAGACTGGAGGAGGCAGACCCCAACCTCTTCTGTTTCTGAGCTCTCTACACTTCCAAGCTCCTAGAGCAGCATTTCAGGACCAGTGTCTCACTGCTTTCCTTGCTCCCTGACAAAGTGCCTGTGACACATCTCTCAGCCAGCAAGTTCGTCTTGATCTGTTATTAACAGAGCCATCTCATTAATGAGCAGCTTCTCCTCGTTTCATGAGAAAGCAGCACGATGGTGCCATAGATTTTTAATTCTTCAAATCACTCAGGCCCTGGCAAGCTGATGAGAAGTCAAATGTTTTTTGAAGAAGAAAATGTTTTCTAGTACTAACAAGCTATAGTTTTGTTTGGATTTGTTCTGATTTTAAAAAACATCTGGGTCTTCGTGTGCAGAGTTTGTGAACTTCAGTGTGTGAACTTCTCACTCAGGATAGTGCATGCATGGAGTCTGGGAAAGATGCCCAAACACAGGTTTCGTTCTGAGGGCAATGGATAAACTTGGCTGATAATCCGCTGTTCCTGCAGACCAGTGAGATGAATGTTGGAGCAAGTCACACTCTCTCAGCTGACCCCAAAGGAATACTCAACTATGTCCTTCAAGTATTTGTCATTCAGACAAATCTGTGTGGCCATGGAAACATCTGCATTAGAACATGGACTTTCCTTGTCATCTGTATAGCAAGAGTAAGCATTGACAGCATTTACAGTCATCATAAGAAGACAGTGTAAAAAAACCCCTTGACAAACGTGTTAACTTGGGCTCTTACTCTGCCTTCAGAGAAGCACAAAGACCTTGTTTCAGACAGTAAAACATGGGCATTATCCTGTCCAGCCCTGGGCCTGTTTCCTTTAGACATACAGCTGCAATAAGCCAGCCCTGCTGAGCTTTATTGAAACTTACATATTTTTAGGCAGTGCTGCAGGCTATTGATTTTATCTTGGCTGGATATTTAACTCCACCTTAAAATGAAAAATAGCCTTAAGAAGCCAGAGCAGCATTTCATTCCTTAAACATATAATTAAGCAGGCTCAAACTCAAAGTATAAAGTGACTGAAGGTGATTCAAATTAAAATAATCTGCCAGTGACCAGACAAAGCAAGGTGTGAGGGGAAAGGCCTAGTTATTAAGGTAGCAGACTGGAAAGGAGAACTCTCAAGAACTCTCCTCCAAGAAGCATCACCTTGAGTAAGCAGCAGTGACTCAGTCTACTCACCCAAGTAACAGGGAAAATATAGTTCAAGCTCCTAAAAACTGCAAGAGTATTCAGATTTTCCACTGGGGATTCAAGATGTGTTAAAAGCCCTTGACTGAACAGAAGTACATCTCACAGTGTGCAGATATTGCATTCTTCCCCCCACAAGTGTACTGTCCCTCAGGCACAGTTTTCCCTACTCTCTTTTGAAAACTCAGCCCTCGGGATCTGACCAGAATGAGCTTGTTAAGCCATCAGCAAAGGCTTTCAAATTTAGGAGCTGACTGGCTTTCATCAAATACCCGTTTCTGCCAGTACCCGCCTGGGCCAGGAGCATCTGTGCGGTCATAATCTGCAAAACAGAAATTCAGCTGCAGCCATTTATCTTCCAAGTTCCCTTACATCAGAGGAGACACAATGAGGTACAACCAAATACTAAAAAACACTTGCCAACACAGCTCAGGGGTTCCTGTAGAGACAAGGTGCTGCAGCAGCAGTGGAAGAGCAAGGCTGCCATCTGCGGACACTCGGAACTGCAGCCTCCTCCCTTGGCAGGAGCAGCCCATGGGTATCCATGCCATGCTATCCTGCATTTTATCCTTTGCAACTATCTCCAAATGCATTTGTGGAGCACACTGCACCAGTGGCCAAGGCAGGAGAATTTCCAATCCTGCTTTAGGCTCATTTATGACACACAGTGGGGAGGTATTACACTGTCACAGTTCTATGGAGCAGTGACCATGGCACTGGAAAAATGGCAGAACAAATTGCTGAAAATTAAGAAGTTCATCCTTATTAAAGATATTAAAGTTCAGCTGAAACCTCGTTACAAATGCTGAACAGTTCATGGCACAGAAAACAGCATCAGAGAAAACCCTGCACATTGATGAATATACCAGAACTAGTCTGAAGTCTGCCATTAATAGATGATCACTGCTACTGAACTGTTTACCTGGTGATAGGGAAGGACGTGACTGTGTGATTCATAAGAGGACTTTTACACAAAAAAAGTATGATTTTTCATGCACTTATACTATGAACATGGCAGATGAAGACCCTCTTTCTTTCATGAACATGTTTTAATCCATGTGCAAAAATATAACTTGAGTAATATAAAAGAATCAAACACAGCATAATTAACAGAATAACATTCAGACATTTTATTGGGTAAAAAGAAAGGCCAGGAGGTGCTTTTAAACACATTAACAGATGGGCTACAGGTCTGTTCATCTACCAGTGCAGACTCATCACATTGCAATACAGCTCATGAAGAGATACCTGAAAGAAGTTTTTAAAGTTTATATTCAGGGAAAGTAGCGTGGGACAGGGAGGAGTAGGGAAGGAGACCCAGCATCCTTATCACATAGCAAACCAATAAATGAACCTCTCTTACTGCTCAATGATTATATGTGAAGATTATTTTGGCCTAATATCATTGGTTAAGTCACTCTTTAGGTTAGTTTGTACCTAAAATGTTTTCTAGTACTAACAAGCATTTTTGGAAAGCACACAGAGATAAAGCACTTTTTACTTTCAAAGCTCTCTATGACAATGATGTCAGCTCATCAGCATCTCTATGAGGTAGACAAAAATTAGCTGTTTTCTGAGACACAGAGAAGTTAAATGACTTCCTCAAAGCCACGGTGAAGAATGTGTTAGTTATTACTATTAGCCTGAAGAACCTGGAATGACACATTTTCACAGAAAGGGAATTGCAGGCAACCAGCATCTGCTAGTAAGAAATTACCAAATTTTCATCTAATTTTTACCATTAAAATACTTTTAATCTCCCCCACCTTGAAAAATGTTCCACACACGTATGTATGCACTAATGAGCAGTTTCATCTCAGTAACAAGAAGCACTGGTCCTTTCCAGCACTAAGCAGACATCCTACCCAGGAAAGGACAGCCAAGATACAATTAGTTACATACTCTACTCCACCAATGATCTTCCCATCATCACAATCATCAGTTATCAAAGATACAAGCCAAGTATTAGTTACTTTAAGGAATTTAGCTTGAGTACTCTAGTTTTTGTGAAAGAAATAAAGAGAAGACTATTAACCATTCTTCGAAATTGTTAGCTATCCAAAACCAAGCTATCACAAAATAAAGCACACAGCTGCTACAAAGGGCAGGATTAACCTAATAAACCTGCATATCCCCAATTGCAAGATTAACAGATTTGTCAGCTCAGCCCTTAACCCTGGAAAAGCTTTCGGTTTGCAGAAATGTGAAGTGGGTATTGGAGCCAGGCTCTTCTTCATTCTGTAGGTACACAAAGAAGCAACAGTAGAAATTCTGTTGTGTATATCTGTACTGAAAAGTTTCCAAAACCTTCTAGATATCCCCCTCCATCCATCTGAGCCGAACTTTTGCATTTTCTCCCCGTGTTTCTAATCTAAACAAGTATTTTGCTATAGAAAGCAGTTGCTGAAGTCCATCTCTTCTTGTCCTGTGCCTAGTCAGATTAGAGAGATCATTTGCCCATTTTAATTAAAAAAACCCATGAAACTGGGGCTCATTAAATAGGCCTGCAAAGAATCCTTCCTATTAACTTCAGCTCAGCTGTAACAGCTGGATAACACTGGATAACATGGAGCCATAAAACCAGTCATAAAAAATACCTGTACATTGTAATCTGGTACCATCAACCCAGCTTTACTACTGTGAGTACAACCCACTACTGGCACACTTGGCTCTTTCAGATTAACACCACGAGGGCATAATTTACCCATGACAGATGTAGGATAACACCCTGTGAGTTTATTGCTGGTTTATTGCTTGTGTGAAGAAGCCCTTCATACCATGGTTTGCACACACACACTCGTTCAAAAGCAAGGCTGGGACCTGACACCAGCAGCTCTAGTTCAACACCTGCGTCAATTCCTCTGAGCTTTCCACAGCTCCTGCAAACAAGCTTTTCACCAAAACCCTGCATACAGGAACTAAACAACATAGAAGAGAATTCAGCTGCCACTGAGTAACACGGGATGGATCAGATCCATCTCTGCACTGGCAGGGACGCTTTTTCCCCGTTGCGTTTGGCACGTTTTTCACACAGCTACATAACTGCTGAAGCAATCAGTTCTCCAAAGGGCCACGTGAACTGCAAGTGGCAAGATCTGCAGGAGAAAACAAAGCAACATTATAAGGTATAAAGGGGGGAAAAGAGGTGGGGAACTTCCCTTCAGAGATCACTCAATTGTGATTCAATGACACAAACTCTGGACCCCATCAAAAAAATCTTGCTAACAGAATTGGTTTCTTCCTGTTTCCAGTCCTAATTTTTATGCAGAGCCAATGCAATAACCCAATTTTGTTTTTTCTAACCCTCTATCTTTCTTCTTTGCTAAACTGGGCTTCTCATAAGACATCTGACTATAATACTGTGGGCCTCTAAATAAACAGAGAAAAACAAATTAAAGAAACCCTACCTTTTTTTAAATCAACAATTTGTTCTTCCACCCATGTATCCATTAATCCATAGGAATTCAGAGAAGTCTGGCATTCTGCCAGCTCCCCCTTAACTCCAAAACTGTCATTTCAGACAGTAAATATTAAGCAAATGCAAAAATGGAAACCATTTGTTCTTCTACCCATTGAGAGCTTTCCAGTTGCATGGTTTGCATTTACATCTTCAGCTTTTATAGCAGAATATAGGTTTACTGGTTTGGACTTAAATTTTGTGCTAATCATGCTCCATTTTAGCACCACAACCCACAGAGATCTATAACTTTGACATTCCTAGACTATAAGGAACAAGGAGAAACAACAGTTAATGAATTAGTATCTAGTGCATTTCAGAGGGCTTGGAAACAAAAGCTCAAAATTTGGCTAGGAAAAACAAAACAAAAATTAAAACATACAACAGATGAACTATGCTCACAAGGGAATGACGCAACAGCACCTACGTTGTTGTGGTGCTAAACATTTGGCAGTGTTTTCTGATTCCCCTATGGGAGCCCCTGGACTCCTTCACTATGATAAGAAGGGAAGTGATAAGAGCAATCATTGTGCTTGTGAAGTTACAGAGAATTTGATTTGAGGCTCTATCTTTCATTGAACTGACAGTGAAAAAATCAGGTGGCAGAAGGATGAGGTTCTTTAAATACTTCCTTGACCTCATGTCACTTTGCTCCTCAAAGCAAAGCCACACAGTTCACGCTTTCTGAAGAACTGAAAAATCACTTTTTAGAAGTCTGTATAAACTGTATAGGGTATCCAAGATCAGAAATCATAAAATTCACTATCAACAGCACAAGATGGTCTTTCCATTCTTCTCACTGTCTATAATGGGCCATTTATCCACAACATCCACTGTTCATTGGCATGAGTAATGAATTGTGAGGCCTGACTCTACAGCTCCTGTCACAGTTTGGGCAGAGCACCAGCTGGTGCCAATGTAATTCCAAAAACATAAAAAAGCCCCAGGAGGAGATTGAGTTTGGCTGTCCGCTGAGGAATTTTGTTGAAGCTCTGACTCCGGAACTGTCTTTCCAGTGAAAATGCCATTGGGATGGTGAGCAAAGGCAGTGCCATGCTGATGGTATAGCGTGTGGCCAGCACACAGAAGATCAGGTAGGGCAAGAAGAGCAGCATGGTGTAGAGGATGTAGGAGAAGGTGGGGCCGATGAGGATGGCCAAGGTGACAATTCCCGCCTGCCGGTCCGACTCCATGTCCCGAGTGTTGTTGCTGTGCAGGATGGCCTCGGTACTGAGAGCCAGAGGGACAGCGTAGAGCAGGGGTGACACAGACAGGTAACCCACCTGTACCGCATGGGCAAACATGACAGCCAGGGGCCCGAAGGTGATCAGGATCACCACGTCGCCGAGCGCAACGTATTTAAATCCAATTCCTGTGGCAAGACACAAGAATAAAATGAAGCATCATCAGGCAACTCAAATGACAGAAGAAAATGGATAACATAACAGATAAGCCCTTTCCCATAGGAATACTGCAGAACAATACCACACGTGCAGCTATGTAGACATGTACAGCTATGTACACAAGAAGTGCACTATCTCTTTTTTCAAAGATAACAAAGGAAAAGCAACTTCTGGATTTCTCCAGTCAAACAATGTAACAGAAACTAAGGGACAGGTTTTATTGCCCATCTGGAAGGACCTATTTCTGTAGAACTCTGTAGAAATAAGTTATTCTTCAGTGTGACCATGCATACTAGAACCTGATCCTGAAGAAATGTAGAAAATGCTCAGAACAAAATGTAAAACTGACAAGACTCTTTCAGGGAAACCAAGGTAACTAAAAGTCTGACAGTTTGAAACTGAGTTGTTTTTTCTTCTAGTAATGATGTTTGTATCTATCCAACACAGGAAGACACTAAAAAATCCTTATTAAGAATCACAAACTGTTCAGCATTCACAGTGAAACTCTATCTAAAGAACAACAAAACATTCCAAAACAAAGTAACATTTCTATCAAAGAAAAGAAAATATGCCATTAGCCTTGTGAGATAAGTACCCCAGAAAGATTTAGCAATAGTTCTTATAAGCATCTAAAGCTATATATGTAAATAACAGTGTCTCAACAGCACATTCCAACTGAAGAACTTAGTATGACTCCTTCCACAACAATTACAAAAAATACAAGTTTATGTACCAGTATTTCAGCAAATACCACCAAATATTTTATGCCAGTGCATTAGATAGATCACTTATGGATTCTAGAAACCTTTGACAATTCAGCTGATTCTATCACATTTACATTCAGATTCACAGCAAACGGGATGCAGCACTTACCTCCAGTATAAAGAAAGGAGCTGGAAAGTCCTCCAAAGTAAATCAGGGCCAGATGCTCCAGTTTGAGCGTAGAGACAGCATAGAGTCCAGCAGCACAGATACAGCCCACAGTGTAAAGGAAGACTCCAAACCGGACTACATCCTGCGGCTCCAAAATCTGGTCCACCAACGTCCTGTCATCACTCTTCTTGTGATCGATGCCTTTGGAGAAGTCATAGTAGGTATTCACCAAGTTGCCGGCTCCGTGCACAGCCAGGACGGTCACGGCGCTTCCCACCAGCAGCCCCGGATCGAGCGTTCCCTCAGCCCGGTACGCCAGCGCGCTGCCCAGCGCCACAGGGGTCAGCGAGGCACTGAAGCTCCAGGGCCGGAGCGCCAGGACATAGGCCGCACACTTGTGCCTCCAGCTGCCGGGGGCGACCCCCTCAGCGCCCGCCAGCGCCGAGCCGCTACCGTTCCTCTCGCTCCCGCGAGGGCTCTCGGCGCTGATGTTGATCTTCTGCACCAGGTCTGCCGGTCCCATGCTCACCCTGCTGTCTCGCAGCAGCACCACCTAGAACGGGAAGGGCCGGGCGTTAGGAGGGCGGCGGGGAGCGTGGGACGCCGCCATTACGCACCTCACCCCGACAACCAGCCCGCCCGGCCTCGCCACCCCCGCGGCCTCGCGCGAGGGGTTCCGCACCCGCCGGCACCTCGCGGTGTACAAATTAAAAGAAAAATTAAGCGGCCCACGGCGTCACGCGCGGCGACAAGGGGTCACGCCACAGCATGCTCCAGCACCGCGATTCACGTCACAGCGGCCACGGAGCGCCCGCAGCCCGGCGCCGCCACGGCTGCCCTTGCTGCTGTCACGGGCAGCCGGACACATTTCAGCAGCGCACACCGGGCGCGGCACAACAGCGCTCTGCTCCCTGGGCGCATGCGCACGGCGCACACAGGGTTTTCACTTATAGTATGGCTTGGGCTGAGAGAGACCCTAAAGCTCATATCCTTCCGCCCTTTGCCATGGGCAGGGACACCNCCATAGTATGGTTTGGGCTGAGAGGAACCCTAAAGCTCCTTTGCCATGGGCAGGGACACCTTCCAGTAGACCAGGTCGCCCCAAGCCCCGTCCAACCTGGCCTTGAATACTTCCAGGGATTGAACAGCCACAGCTTCTCTGGGCAACCTGTGCCAGGGCCTCACCACCCTCACAGTGAAGAATATTCTCCTAACATCTAAACTAAACTTCCTCTCTTTCAGTCTGAGTCCATTCTCCCTTGCTGTCACTACAGTTCCTGACGAAGAGTCCCTCTCTGGCCTTCTTGTAGGCCCTTCCAGATACTGGAAGGCTGCTCTGAGATCTCCACACAACCTTCTCTCCTTCGATAGGGGAAGGGCTCTAGTTCCCATCCCGTCGCTCCACCATGTGACAGCACCACACAGCCCGGTGTCACTTGCTGAAGGTGCCTCAATCCCGTTGTCTATGTCGCCAATAAAGTTGCTGAATCAGCCCCAGTATCTACCCCTGAGGAACACCACTCGTCCCTGGTCCCCACGTGGACAATGAGCCGCTGACCGCAACTCTTTAGGTGCGACTATCCAGCCAGTTCTTTATCCACCGAGCGGTTCATCCGTCAAATCCATGTCCTCCCAATGTAGAGACCAGGATGCCGTGCAGGGCCGTGCCGAGCGCTTCACACAAGCCCAGGCAGACGACGCCCGTTGCTCTGCCCCATCCACCCCTGATGCAGCCCTGCCATAGCCGGCGCCTCACGGAAGGGCGGAAGTCGGCGTCGGGAAGGTGGGCCTAGTGAGCAAACGCCGCCATGTTATTGGTCAGAAATACTGCTACTCAGTCATGATTGGCTTGCTGATTGGTCGGAAGGCGACTGCCCTTGCTGTTCCTTGGGAGAAGGGGCGGAGCTTCGAGCGCTTATTCCCTCTTGCTCTTTTTCTATTGGTCAGAGATGATGCCGATCACGGCGTTCCTGGGAGCCTATTGGCCAGCAGTGGCTCGCCGGCGCGGCAGGCGCGGCGGCAGGGCAGGCGCGGGGCCCGGAGCGGGGAAGCCGGCGGAGGCCGGGGCGGCGGCGGGTGAGTGAGAGTGACGGTGCTTCCCCTCATCATCGCCTCCCCTTCCCCTCACCTCCCGCTGCCCGCCCAGGCCGGCCTGCCTGAGCCCGCGGCCTCGCGGCGCTGCCGTCTGCGGCCCCGCCGGCCGTGTCCGCCCTTCCCCGCCCCACCCCTCCCTCACTCCCGGCCTGCGGAACCCCCCCGGGTCTCGGGCCTGCCGGGTCCTGCCCGCCGGGTTCTGCGGCCGTGAGGGAGTCCCAGGCACGGACACTGGGCTGGGGCGAAGGACAGTAGCAGCCCCCGGCTGCTCTCTGGTCCGGGGGAGCCTCTCCTGGCTCCTGCCAGCAGCCACCTCACCTATGATCCCGCTGGATCTCTGTGACCGCGTGGGGAATATCTGGGGAGAAGCAGTTGAAGTTTTAGTGTCAGTGCTTGATTTGGTCTTATATAATCTGAATCTCGGGGAGGGTCAAGCCTCTGAAATGTTTTTGATATAAAGCAAGGCTCATGAGAAAGTTTGTTTGTGTGTTATAGTAGGAGACTCCCTGTTGCAATGATTGGTGTTGCTGTAAGTGGACTTCCCATCTCTAAATATCTACTGGAGAATGTAACACTTGCCAGGCCCTGAGTGCTGAGTCTTCCTTGTGTTGGCGTAACACTGGGATTTCTGTGGAGAAACTTGGATGAAAGTATTCCAGGAGGAGTCAGATACAATAGTGATACAATCCTGGGAATTATTGTGGTTACTTATTATAGGGTAATTGCAAACCCTGGTCTGACCCTGTTATTTTTCAGCTGTTGCATGACCCTTGATTTAGGATTAGATCACCATGGGGCACCTGACTTACTGCAGTATATTTTAGTGTTTGAGGAACTGGAGAGCAAATAGGCTGGGGGAATCAAGGTGTGTGGTGATACAGTTTTATCACGTAGTATAAGGCTTAAGGAATACAATCATTACTTATAATTTTATGTTCTACTGGCACAGCATCCTTGCATGTATTTTGGAAACAGTCAGGAGGGGCAGCCTTAAGAAAGAAGCTCAGAGGTTTCAAATCAGGCAGTAAAAAAACGTGTCTCTCTGAAGAACTTACAGGACTTGATGCCTCCGAGCCCCAACGTGCCACCACCATGTCGGGCACTGTGTCCATTCTCCAGCAATTTGCCAATGGCTTGAAGAGTCGCAGCGAGGAGACGAGGGCGAAAGCTGCCAAGGACTTGCAGCATTATGTCACCATGGAGCTGCGTGAGGTGAGGGCTGCAAATGGGATTATTTATCCTTGAGTATCTCGTGAGTGAGTGTAAGGCATGGGCTGGGTGCCTTGGCACTGGGGATTTTTGGAATATGGAAGCTGATCTTAGGAGATGGGGCACAGCATGGAACTTAGCTTTGCCCTCTGGCATGTAGGAGAGGTGAGTGCGTTGGTGACGCAAATAGATGGTCAGGCTCTAGAATAAATAAACTTGCTGCATATAGGGCACAAATAAAAGAAGCTATTGTGTTTATAATGTATGGTTGATTTAATTTCTTTCTGTTTAAGTGGCATAAGAAGTGTTGCCTTTATGGAGACTTTGGGGCAGGAGGGAGGGAGAGAATGCTGCAAGCTGACTTGAACTTTTTGCTTTTACAGATGAGTCAGGAAGAATCTACTAGGTTTTATGATCAGCTGAACCATCACATATTTGAGCTGGTCTCTAGCTCTGATGCAAATGAAAGGAAGGGTGGCATTCTGGCTATAGGTGAGTGAAAGTGCTTAATGCCTCTGGTGAGTTTTCTCTTCATGCATCTATCTTTAGGGACAGATTTTCAAAAGGAGTGAGCTGTTGTACTTGGGGCCTGATGTCTGATAGCTCAGTACGCTGGGTGTGTTCTAGTTGCTGGGCTCTGAAAATCTGTCAGAAGTGTCAGCATGGGAGCTGCTGAGTGCTGAGAGTGGCTGAAAACCTGGTGCTTAATGAGCCCTGAGCTCTTTTGGGAGTTGAACATCAAATGTGAGTGCTGAGCACCTGAAAATTCTGTTCTGGAGCTCAGCTGAGAACACTTTGTGCTGCCCATTTACATGTATCAGAGTGGGCTGACTTTCTCAACTCTCCTCTGTCTGAGGAGATCGATTCTTGTTATTTAAATTTACCTGGAACAGCAGCTTCCATCCCCAAGAGGGGCTCACACAGCTTCTGCTTTGATTCTGATCAGCTGCTCCATCAGTGGCTCTGGCTGTGTGTTTGCTGTGAGATTGCAGAGCTGCCTGCATTTCCACTCTTGGGGAACTCAGCTTGCATAAATACTTTGCCTTCCAAGCTAGTGGCCTGTATTGTAGCAGTTACGTCTTAATTAGCCAAAGAGATGTTTATGGTTTAGGCTCATAGATGTGATCATCCAAACTCAATGTGTTTGAAGGCAGTGGAAATCCCTTGGTTAGAGAAATCCTTGTTGACAACATCAGATTTTAAGCTGACAGTATCACTTTAAAATTATTTCTGTTAATTTAGTGCTTTTGAAAGGTGCTGGCTTGACAACCCTGGACACTGATGGCCTCTTTATCCACAGAGCAGGTACAACCCAGTCACTGGCAGCAAAAGTGCTGCTGCCTAATGAAGTGCCTCCATCCTGGCTAGGAAAGAGCCTGTCTCTAGGGCTGAGGAGGAGAGCATTTCCGTGGTCCATTTGGTCTTTGACTACTGTGCTGAGGTGGACCAGCCATAGTAGTTGCATGTGGATGGATGTCTTTCTATTAAAAATGGGTCTGTGATTCCAGGGTGGATTGGTTTTTTTTTCTTTTAAAATTAAAAGTGGGGAAAGTCTGTGAGGTTACTGGATGCATTTTCCTGCTCACTTAAAAAGTTCAGGCTCAAAAGAATGGTGGCCCTTTACTATTGCTTGATTTTTATTTTTTTTCCTGTGGATTTGCTGTTTAGGAGGAGTTAATGGGAATCTTTAAGGAATGTGTAGGGAATGCTAGCTCTCATCCAGGGATTACCTACTGCCTGCCTCACTGGCTCGTGGGGAGAACTGCAGCATTGCTCCGTTTCTCTGCAGCAAGCCTTATCGGTGTTGAAGGAGGTAACGCCACCCGTATCGGCAGGTTTGCCAACTACCTGAGGAACCTCTTGCCATCCAATGACCCTGTTGTAATGGAGATGGCTTCCAAGGCTATCGGGAGGCTTGCGATGGCTGGTGACACCTTCACAGCTGAGTATGTGGAGTTTGAGGTGAAACGAGCTCTGGAATGGCTGGGAGCTGACAGGAACGAAGGTCGTAGACATGCAGCTGTAAGTGATCCTTTTTTTGTCGCCACGGGATGCTTGGGATTACTGGACAGTGGTAGGAAATATGCACAGAAAGCTGCAGAAAAGCTCTGGTCAGGATAAGAATGGCTACTAGACCATGTCTGAGAATCTGTGATGCTCTCACGGCAGACAGAGGGCTGCTTCGTTGCTTCACTCTTAGCTCAGTGACTAAAGAAGACTGAGACACCATTGTGCTAGGAATTGTCAAAGTGTGGGGATGGAAACAGCTCACAGACATTGACAGTCTAAATAAATGATACTACACTGTTAAAGTTACGAGGTTTGTGTGCTCATCCTCCAGATTGTCACCATTTCCCTCCCCACCTCCAGGTTCTTGTCCTGCGTGAGCTGGCAATCAGCGTGCCTACCTTCTTCTTCCAACAAGTGCAGCCATTCTTTGACAATATATTTGTGGCTGTGTGGGATCCCAAACAGGCCATCCGAGAGGGAGCTGTCTCTGCCTTAAGAGCCTGCCTTATCCTCACCACACAACGGGAGCCAAAAGAGATGCAGAAACCCCAGTGGTACAGAGTAAGAAAACTTTGTTTTGAAGCAGGCCCTCATAACGCAATGCAGATGATCAAGTGCCAGTTTTTAGAAGAGCTGGCTAAGCTAAGAACCTGTGTCACCTTTGTCAGTAAAAAACTGCTTCTCCTTGAAAAGGTTGAAAATATAACAGCTTCCAAAGTGAGTAGTTCCTTTAGCCCACTGTAAAAGTAAGCAAAAGGCTTCACTCCTTCAGGAATCCATTGCTCTATCTGCACTTCATCTTCAGCTGTTGAACTTGACCTGGTTTTACAGCCATGCAGTTACCTAGTGTCATCTCTTACTAGCAGATGGTTTTATTAGTGTAGATAAAACATAAGCGAGAGAGGTAAGAATTCTTTTGTTTGAACCTTTGCTTTGCTGCCATTGTCACATGAATTCAAGCTTTGTGACATCAAGTAGTTTTTGGACAGTGCAGTCAAATGTGAACTTGGATTTCGCATAGTCAAATAAGTGTTGCAGATATTGACGAAGTTGATACCATGCTGTTTGATTAGTGCTTTGCAGCAGAGCCCATGACTTCTGGGTGAATCAGAATTTTGTTGTATTATACTTCTGTTATTACTCAGCTGAGGTTTGTGGCTACTCTTAGAAAATTCAGGACATCAGTAACTCTTGACTGGCAGTACTACTTTATTTCCACAGGCTTTGTTTCTGCATTATCACTGAGATTTTTTTCTCTTCCCCCAAGCATACATACGAAGAGGCTGAGAAGGGCTTTGATGAGACTTTGGCCAAAGAGAAAGGAATGAATCGTGATGACCGAATCCATGGTGCCTTACTGATCCTCAATGAGCTAGTGAGAATCAGCAGTATGGAGGGAGAGGTGAGCAAAGAGCAAGGTGGGCCTTATGGGGATTGATTGACAGTGTACAGCAACTCTGCAGTCTGTGGAAATATCCCACAGTGTTTGCAATGGGGTTCTTGGGTGGAAAAGTCATCTGAACATGGAGTCAGAGCATTGAAGTGTGTCAGAGAAATAACGGGGACAAGTTTGGTCTGAGGAGGTATTAAGCTCCGATGGAGGGTTATTAATTGGATTAATTACAATGAAAAAGATTTTTCTATGGAATGAGGACTCTGTTGCTTTTAGCTACCCAAATATTTTTGCTGGATTTTACCCAGTTGATGTTTTAAAGCCATTTGGATATCAATTATACAGAATGCTTCACTAGAGATTTGTGTAGCACTGTGCTAGGAGTATCTTATTCAGCTACTTTTTATTTTTTTTTTAATGCTTCTCTCCTTTGTCCAGCGCCTTAGAGAGGAGATGGAAGAGATCACTCAGCAGCAGCTGGTGCATGACAAGTACTGCAAAGACCTGATGGGCTTCAGTACCAAACCTCGCCACATCACTCCCTTCACAAGCTTCCAGTCTCTTCAGCCCTCTCAGTCAAATGCTTTGGCTGGTCTGCTGGGGTACAGCGCTCACCAGGGAATCATGGGTTTTGCAACCTCACCTGTCCCAGCAAAGTCTACTTTGGTAGAAAGTCGATGCTGCAGGGATCTAATGGAAGAGAAATTTGATCAAGTAAGTGTTCGTTCTTCAACTTGTCTGCCAACATTCCCAACATCTGTTCTTGCAGAGGAATTCTCCTCTGTGTCCTTACTTAGCAGGCAATACTGCCTAGTATTGAATTGAGCCTTCAAAACTCAGTAATTCTATGCATCCTGGCTTTGTCATTGTCTGTCTTGGGGCAAGTGTTGCTTTACTTCCTGTGGAAGCAGTCTCAGTTACCCATCCATCTCTCTGACAGACTCTGAAGCCACATGTCAGTAAAATGCCTAAAAGCACACAGGTAATAAACATTTGTGCTTTACTGCCAACAACCATTCTTCAAAGCCTAATCTATCTCTTTCCAGGTGTGCCAGTGGGTTCTCAAGTGCAGAACCAGCAAAAATTCTTTGATCCAGATGACGGTTCTCAATCTGCTACCACGGCTGGCAGCTTTCCGCCCTTCGGCATTCACAGGTGACAAGGCAGATGGTTGGATGTTAGAAATGTTGCTGAATTTGAGCTGGAAGTTATCCAGCTCTCTTTGGTCCAGATGAGCTTGTGCAAGCAGTGCAGCAGACCAAATGTGGTGCTTGTGAGATGAGCACATTCCTCTGTGGGAGGACAGTCTATTTTCTGAATAAGTGTCATTTGATAGTTGATGCCAAAATGTTGCTCTGATGAAGAAAATGGATTTAAACCTATTATCTGAATTTGGTGATCAATGCCAAAACACATAAAACCCTCCTTTTTTTGTTTTTCCTCAGTATGTCAGACTTAGAGGAGAATTTGCTCTTGCTCCGACTCAATATATCCCAAATATCATCGGAGTGCTCTTCCTTTTTCTCTGTTGCATGTGCTAGGAAATACCAAGTTAAAATTTAAAATACCTGCCAGCTTTAAAGCAGTTTTTAAAGTTGCTCTTGTGGGCTGGAATTGTTGTTAATTATTCCAAATTTCCAGTCACTATGAAACCAAGACCCTTGCATCTTATTTGTGTATAAAACCTGTTGCAGTGGGGGTTTTTTATAGCTGTTTTATTTTGGTGATTTTTCTCTTTGAAAACCAAGCCTTCTGTGGTTTGAAGTTTTCATTATATGGTGACATATGTTTGCCTCTGATCGTGTCAGCAAATTTAATATGACTATGTCTGTTCCCTAGTTTTATGCTTGTAAAGGTTCAGTTGCAAAGATGATGCAACTGTATAAACCTAAATGAATTCTAATATCTATATTGTTTTCTCTTGTGGGCAGCTGATCAGTATCTTCCAGACACCATGAATCATGTTCTCAGCTGTGTGAAGAAGGAGAAGGAGCGAACAGCTGCCTTCCAGGCCTTGGGTTTGCTTTCTGTGGCTGTGAGGTCTGAGTTTCAAGCTTACCTGCCTAAAGTCCTAGAAATCATAAAAGCAGCTCTTCCCCCAAAGGACTTTGCCCACAAGTAAGTATGTGAAAGGTAGAGGAAAAAATTGAAACACCTGTTCTTTGTATAATTTTTCTGATGTGGGGTTGGATTCTTGTATTAAAAGCAGAAGTATTTCAGTAAGACACAGAAGTAGGATGAGGAAAGATATTTGAAAAACAGCAGCTCCTCCTTATTAACTTTTATGTGGTGCCTTTCCAGGAGGCAGAAGTCTGTGCAGGTTGATGCCACAGTCTTCACCTGCATTAGTATGCTGGCACGAGCCATGGGACCCAGTATCCAGCAGGACATCAAAGAGCTTTTGGAACCTATGCTGGCTGTGGGCCTGAGGTAAGCATAACCATATTTTCCTGTTAGCCACAGGATGGCTTTGTTGACCATACAGAGTGAGACCCTCAAAGTTTTCAGATTGAGAAGGCAGATTATCACTTTTAAGTGATCTTTCAGAAGATCAATATAGCTGTTTTGGAAGGATAATATGTTTTAACTGTTAATGTGTCTGTTGAGTTATTTAAGAGCATTCACATCTTGGTAATGAAATCTTTTTGTAGAACAACTAGTTCAAAAGCAGTCTCTTTTACTTTCCAGTATTCAAACACATTTGGCAGCAACCTGCAAAATTTTAGAAAGCATCTGACAGCCAGCATACTTGTGCCATATCAAATTGGCAGGGATGGAGAACTGAAGTGCTCAATATTTGCTCCTGGCTTCTTTCACCTTTGGAGCTGACAGCTCCTCTTGGAAGAATTAATTAAGTTGTTAATATGGGAAGGTGTGGTAGTCCAAGGGCCTTTAAATTAGTTAATGTTGTGACCTGGAAGTGAATTTAGTTGCCTGTATGTTTAAAGAGTGTAAGTGTAACAAGTCGTTTAGATTTGTAACAGTATAACAGCAGCACTGCCTAATGTAATGATGTGTGCAGCGGTCCTGGCACTTTGCTCACCGAGTTTTTACAGAAAGGTCATCGTGTGCCTCAGCTCACACAAGGGCCCTGTGGTCTTCTGGCAGGTGCTGCTGTGATGTGTAAATGCCCACAATTATATTCTGATTGGCAAAGGCATAAATAAACCAAAAGGTGAAATATGCACCTCATTGTTTCTATTCTAATGACTCTCTGCTTGCTTCTTGCCCTCAGCCCTGCTCTAACAGCTGTGCTGTACGACTTGAGCCGTCAGATCCCACAGCTGAAGAAGGATATCCAGGATGGGCTGCTGAAGATGCTCTCTCTTGTTCTGATGCACAAGCCTCTGCGACACCCAGGCATGCCAAAGGGCCTTGCCCACCAGCTGGCCTCCCCCAGCCTCACCAACATCCCAGAGGCCAGTGATGTGGGAAGCATCACCCTTGCCCTCCGTACACTTGGTAGCTTCGAGTTTGAAGGTGAGATGAAATAAGGAGGCACGGGCCAGGCCATATGGGATATAAACACTGGTGCATTGGAGTAGAGTACAAGTAGCAGGAGAATTCTGAGAGCATGTTCTTTAAACTCCTATTCCCTGGTAAAACTGGTAATTGAGGTGTAAATCTGTGTTTAACTGCCCATCTTCTTCTTTCCAGGCCACTCCCTGACTCAGTTTGTTCGGCACTGCGCAGACCACTTCCTGAACAGCGAGCACAAGGAGATCCGGATGGAAGCAGCCCGCACTTGCTCTCGCCTGCTCACACCCTCCATCCACCTGATCAGTGGCCATGCCCACGTGGTCAGTCAGACAGCAGTGCAGGTTGTGGCTGATGTCCTCAGCAAACTGCTTGTAGTTGGAATAACTGACCCAGGTTAGTGTGGGATTCGGAGAAAAGGGTTCTCCTGTCACATTTTAATTTTATTGTGTGAGCAGGTGATGATATTAACAATAGAAATAGAATTTGTAATAGAATTTGGACATATTTGCCACTAAACTAAGCTGTCATTCTTTGTAAATTAGAAAAAAAGTCTCCCGATTTCTTTTCCCACATCTTGATTTCTGAAGTCTGAATAGTACTATAGTGCAAAATGCTCCAACTGTGCCCTTGATAATCGTTTGAACCGAGTTGAGCCCAGAGACCCCTTTTGTTGACCTTCCACTTTGTATTTTGGGAAGGAATTGGTCCCTTTTGTTGAATCTTCCTGATTTTTTTATTCTTCCAGTTGAACTCATCTCAGGTTCCACATTGCATCCAGGTGCAAGAGGTTGGCACTGTACTGACTTGGTTATTAGGGTAGTGCAGAGCAGTACGGAGATTTCTGGGCTGACATGTCCTGTTTTTTGTGTGTGAAACACTGATGTAGTGTTTCACTCTGGCAAAGCTCTTGTGAAGAATTTTTGAGGCTGTTTTGTGAACAAAGGCAATAAGAGGAACAGGAGCTTAGTGCATTTAAAGATGAATAAATGTGCTCTTGCAGATCCTGATATACGCTTCTGCGTGTTGGCTTCTCTGGATGAGAGGTTTGATGCTCACCTTGCCCAGGCTGAAAACTTGCAAGCTCTTTTTGTGGCCCTGAATGATCAAGTGTTTGAAATCCGAGAGCTGGCCATCTGCACTGTGGGGCGCCTGAGCAGCATGAATCCTGCCTTTGTCATGCCTTTCCTGCGCAAGATGTTAATCCAGGTAGGGAAGAGGGGTGCCTGCAGGGAAAACAGGGTAGTTGATGTTGAGGCTAAGGTGGTGTTAAAGAACTGGACTATCCACCGTAAATACATGGAGAGTGAGGGAATCTCTCTCTTTTGGAAAGTAGTTATTGCCCAGCTTAGTGGGTTTCAGCAAGTCTTTCTAGTGATGGATGTTCGGACTGGAGCTCTATGGATGTGTTAGAAGAGAAAGGAAGGATAGCAGTTGTTATTTCACCCCAGAGTGGTCATGCCAGAGTGCTTTCCATCTCTGTTGAGGAAGAATGTTCTGTGGTGCTTTTAGGTGAATGCATGGTGTCTCTTCGTAAACACAGATGATTTTGGAGCTATCCATTCAGTTTTATTCTAATTAATTTTAGCTTCATTTAGAATAAATGGCAGTGGAGTGAAATGTAGAACAGCCTTTACAAGTGCTGAGTTTGCGACAGAAGAAAATGCAAACAATTTTTGCCTACCTTTGTTTTCCCGGTTTTCATTCTTCTATTGTCTCTTGTGCAGATTCTAACAGAGCTGGAACACAGTGGTGTAGGCAGGATTAAAGAGCAAAGTGCCAGGATGTTGGGTCACCTGGTTTCTAATGCTCCACGCCTCATCCGTCCGTATATGGAGCCTATCCTTAAGGTAGAGTCTCTACATTTCCTGGTGACTTTGGAGTGAGATGACACAGCAAGTGGTTACGTGACCCTCAGGAGCTGCAGTCCTTTTGCTTCATCATAGCAGGAATAAAACAGGAAAAGATTGGTGTGGATGTTACCCACAGTAATGCGTGTAGGTGACAGTTTAGACCATTTTGATTCCAGATTTGCATAAAGTTTGTGACACCCAAGTTTCTTTTACTGTTGGAATGCTAACTTTTGGTGCAAGTTGAGCCCCTGTGGGGTCAATTTCAGGTGTAAACAAAAGGAAAGATAATTCTGACTACTCTTTTAAACACATTTGTTGTGCTGTCACCCACTAGGCACTGATTGTGAAACTAAAAGATCCTGATCCAGATCCCAATCCAGGGGTGATTAACAATGTCCTGGCTACCATAGGGGAGCTTGCGCAGGTAAGGATACTGCAGGTGCCTCTTCCATGCTTGTTAAGGTTTTGGCAATGCTAGATGAAGGACTGATTTTTGTCTTTCAATAGGTGAGTGGGCTGGAGATGAGAAAGTGGGTAGATGAGCTCTTCATTATAATTATGGACATGCTACAAGATTCCTCCCTGCTGGCTAAAAGACAAGTAAGTATTTACATCTGCACTAAACTTGACAGCTGCTGTGACCAGAGCTGTAACAAAATATCCATGTGTCCCATGGTAGCTGCTAAAATGAACTTTAAATCACTCTAGTCTCTCTAGCGGAGTCACAGCCCTGGCACACAGGTGAGGGATTGCAGTGCCTGTCTGTTGTGATGTACAGAGCTGTTAGAGAAAAAAGAAGGAAAAAAAAGAGCTGGTTTTATTGGAAGGCTAGGACTCACTTAATTGAATGCTTATTTGAATTGTACCTTGGAGTGAGGGTAATTGTAGCAGCCTCAGAAATTGTTAATTATCACTTTCTCTACTATTGCTTATTGAAAAACGTTCTTTATAAAGGCTTTCAACTGTGATTTGCAGTGTGATCCTAACATGCTTAAAGAAACTTTACAGAAGTTGAATGACTATATCAGAAGCCATAATAAATTCAGTGGTGAAAACTAATCTTCTCTGGATTTTATCTCTCTAGGTGGCTCTTTGGACACTGGGGCAGCTTGTGGCCAGCACTGGTTATGTGGTAGAACCATATAGGAAGTACCCAACTCTGCTGGAGGTGCTTCTGAACTTCCTGAAGACTGAGCAAAACCAGGGCACCCGTAGAGAGGTATGAACATGAAACTATCACCCAAGCACTTAGAAAAGCTTTTTGGGAAGAAAGAGCTGCCAAAAAATGTGCCTGCATAGATTTGGGTCGAGGAGGGAGAGATCATTGTTGTGGCTGAGCAAAATACAAAAAGCAGAATTAAGAGAGTGCATGTGTTGATCAGTGAAGTGGCTGTCCAGCAGCTGGATGGAAGGCACTGTGTGTTCCAGGCAGTCGCTTTAGTTCCAGGTTTTCCCTCTTAAATCATCAGGATCTTTTCAAGTACAGGGGTTCATGTGTTGACTTTTGCCTTTGCGATGAAGTTCTGGTGACTTTTTGTGTCTGTCTTTTCAGGCTATTCGTGTGTTAGGGCTGCTGGGTGCTTTGGACCCTTACAAACACAAAGTGAACATTGGCATGATCGATCAATCACGAGACGCTTCAGCCGTCAGCCTCTCGGAGTCCAAATCCAGCCAGGATTCTTGTAAGCATCTCAATTTTTTATGATCTGCAAACAGATCTTGACTGTTTTGTTACCAGTTGGTCTCCTCTTAGCAAATCATTAGGGTTTGTGTTTTCAGATGCTCCTGAACCCATATTCAACACCATTTAATAATAGCTCGTGACACTGCCTTCTTTCTCCTAGCGGACTACAGCACCAGTGAGATGTTGGTGAACATGGGGAACCTCCCTCTGGATGAGTTCTATCCAGCTGTCTCTATGGTGGCACTGATGAGAATTTTCCGAGACCAGTCCTTGTCCCAACACCACACTATGGTAGTTCAGGCCATCACCTTTATTTTCAAATCCCTTGGACTGAAGTGTGTGCAGTTCCTGCCCCAGGTCATGCCAACGTTCCTTAATGTAATACGGGTTTGTGATGGTGCCATCCGAGAGGTGAGTGTGCTAGGGACCACTTCTCCTTGCTGTTCCACTATCTGAAATTAAGAATCCATTTTTCTGAAGAGAATGTGACTGGCTTTGGGCATTGCTGTGCTATGTGTTGCTGCCAAGCATGCTGCAGAAGTGAGGTTCAGCTTTGCTTCTTCCCTCTTGTGAGCGTTTAGTAGAATATCCAATGGAAACAATTTTTCTGCTTTTTATTGAAACAGCTGCTTCTGAGCATAATCCTTGGAAGGCCAATATTTGATTCAGTGTTTTCATTAAGCTGTTCTTGTTCAGGAAAACAGCCTGTGCAGCTTCCAGAGCTTTCAGTGATCTCTGTGTTAATGTACTGTTGCAAACAGAATTATTAAATAATAGGGGTAGATTCTTCAAATTTCTGGTGCAACCATGTACTTTGGCTCATCTCTGAGAAGGAAAATTCAATCTGATACAGTCTGCTAACATTTAGAGCAGCGTGGGTGGTGATTCCACAGCAGTGCTTTATCTTCCTTCCCACTTAAGTTACAGTTTTAGAAGGAAATGAGAATTCTGTGAAGATGATGATGGGCTTAAGGTTCACCTAACCAGAGATGGCTGCAGTTTGCCAAGGCTTTTCCTCAGGCAGCCAAACACCCTGGGGTGTGAAGGGTAGTTTGCACTCCTCACTGCTGCTGTGGTTTATAGGTGGGATGGGTGCTTCCTTAGCAGAATCCCAACTCTGCTGTAGAACTTCTGTTTTCTCCCAGCCTGAACTACTACTCAGATTGGAAGGAAAACACCTCATGCCTGGGTTGGCCCAGCTCCTAGACCTGACTGATCTAACTTGCTTGAAAGCTATGCAGTTGTGCACACTCTGTTTAAAAATTTTCAGGTAAAAGAAGATGGTGAAAGTGTACTGGGGAGAAGAGCTGAGGTGGGTATGCGTGACATAAAGCCTAAAGAGGCAGGTCCTTCTCCTGTGTGTAAGCACCCTCTCACTACACCAAAAAAAGGCACAGTACGGGAGCTCAGAGTTCATTTTTGGTAAATGTGTGTGTACTGCTCTCACTAAAGAAGCTGAGATGATTTCTTACTTAGTTCTCACAAAAATGTTCTCTCTTTTTATGAGCTCCACTTTGTATTTTGTCACTGTAGTCTTCAAAAGCTGCATGAAGAAATGAAATTTAATACATGATAACTTATATTTTCCTATTTTTCTAGAGAAAAAAAGACTATATACATCAAAGCAATTTAGCCCACATGATTTCAGATCAATTTAAAGAGTAAATTCTTTGTCATATTGAATGTTTAAGATTGTATTGTGGTAAAAGGAATTGCAAAACTGTCATAGTATATCCAAATAAAATTGTCTCAGTCAAAATTCTTCTTAGTGGTGAAGAACAGATGGTGCAATCAACCATCATTTTTAAAAATGTGGTGTTTCTGGCAAGGATCTAACTGTGTTCCCCAGTAACTTTTCACCAATATATCTTGGTGGGGTTGGGAAAGAGTACAAAATGAGTATCTTAAAATGTGGATCAGTTTGGTTTGCAGGCAGGGGAAGAAGACATGGGGCTAAATTTTTGGAAGCATCCTTCAAACCTAAATTATAATACTCTGTAGTTGAGGCGTCTGTGCTTGCAAGTCTATTCTGACACTATAGATTTGCTGGCACTTTATAAACCCCTGTTTGTGTGCTTGACTGTCTGGGCCTTTGAGCTCACAAAATTTTTGATGCATGTTAGGGGGGACCCCAACCAATAAATGCAAGCCCACTTTTCTTCCCCACCCCCCTCTTAAAAACCAATTAAAAAACCTCCCAAAAAAACCGCAAACCCACAAAAAAACCTCCAATCCAAACTGCTGAGCTGAAGCTGCCAAGAATTTAGTCCCAGATTTTGAGCATGTAGGAGCTGTGCATGCTATTTGTTTGATAAATGAGCTTGCAATTGCCTGTGAAACACTTTTACCCAGTGTGGCTTTGATATTTTGATAAGCTACATTGATCATTACACATTTCTTCCTTCCAGTTCCTGTTCCAGCAGCTAGGAATGTTGGTGTCCTTTGTGAGAAGTCATATTCGGCCCTATATGGACGAGATTGTCACCCTGATGAGAGTGAGTACAATCTTTAAGCCAGTACTTTACTGTCAGAAAAAGGTGGACAGTGTTTATGAAATACATAATCAAAAGTATCAATTATTTCATAAACTCATATGAAGTGCAGAATTGCATGTATTTGAAGGAATAATTGTATTTTGAAATACCGTGTAACTTGAAATAACAATATACATTTTTGCTAGTAACTGCAGTAAGAGTATTTCCAGGTTCTGATAGAGGCTGAGTTCTTTTCATCGCTTGGATTTTTGTGCACTTACTGCGTTCAGAAACATAGTTTTAGCAAGAGATGTCTGGAGTTCATAAATATGTGTAATTTCACTTCATTTTCCCTTAATGTTTGCAAACACCTGGAAAGATTCGGAAAAATATCAGTTGTCCAGTGGTTGTTTTTAACAACTATAAATATATTGGAAGTGCAGAGTGTTTTAAAAACAGAAAAGATAGTCCTTCCCTGTAATTTTGAATTTATCTACACACTGTCTTCTACAGTCTGCTTTTCTTGTAATTGGCACAGCTCTGCTGAAGAACTGCTGAATTTTTCTCCCTCTTTTTTTCTTTCTTCTGTAGGACTTCTGGGTCATGAACAACTCCATACAGAGCACCATTATCCTACTAATCGAGCAGATTGTGGTGGCTCTAGGAGGCGAATTCAAACTTTACTTGCCCCAGCTCATTCCTCACATGTTACGGGTCTTCATGCACGACAACAGTCAGGGTCGCATCGTTTCTGTGAAGGTGAGTGGTGCTGCCTTGCTTTGGGCACTGCCCAGCCAGGGCTGTGCCCAGTGTGCCATGCTCAGCAGGGCTCCTTGCCTGTGTGGTGCACAAGTAAATGGGACTGGTGCAGTTCAGCAGTGGCTTGGTATGAAATGATGCAGTCAGTTGCTTAAAGTGCAGGGTTGAAGCAGCTTTTCATTGGATAGTGACTTGTTTAAAATGGATCTCGTCCATGACTTTGAGTCACACTGGGTCGTTTGGGTTGAAGGATGTGATTCTCCCCCTCTCTTCTGCTCTTGTGAGACTCCACCTGGAGTACTATGTACAGTTCTGGTGTCCTCAACCTAAGAAGGACATGGAACTGCTGGAGCAGGTCCGGTCC
>WBMZ01012336.1:43691-109245 GCA_013400975.1 Atrichornis clamosus
TAAGAGTACTGGAGCACCTCCCCTACAAAGGCAGGCTCAGAAAGTTGGGGCTGTTCAGCCTGGAGAAGAAAAGGTTGTGTGGAGACCCAGTATCTGAAAGGGGCTACAGGGCAGCCAGAGAGGGACTCTTTGTTAGGAACTGTAGTGACAGGAAAAGGAACAACAGGTACAAATTGAAAGAGGGGAAATTTAGGTTAGATATTAGGAAGAAATTCTTCACTGAGAGGGTGGTGAGACACTGGAACAGGTTGCTGAGGGAAGTTGTGGATACCCCAACCCTGGCAGTGTTCAAAGTCAAGTTGGATATGGCCTTGAGCAACCTCTTCTAATGGAACATGTCACTCCCCATGGCAGGGAGGGTTGTGACTGGATGATCTTTCAGATCCATTCAAACCCCTTGACATTCTACTGTTGTATGATTTTGCTCTCCAGCTACTGAATGCGATCCAGCTGTTTGGAGCTAACCTGGATGACTACCTTCATTTGTTACTACCTCCCATTGTAAAGCTATTTGATGCCCCAGATGTCCCCGTGGTGGCTCGCAAGTAAGTTCTAGTGTCTTTGCAGTCTCTGTTTTACCTGTGATGTCCAAGCCACAGCCACACTTACAATGAAATACTGCTTAGTCCCTTCCACAGCTTTTCTCTCTGTTAACTCATTGTGGAAGGTTATTTTTGGTTGGACATCACAGTACTGTTACTGGCTTTTTTGGTGGGGTTTGCTTTGTTGTTTCTTTGTTTGTTTTTTGTTTGGTTGGTTTTGGTTTGAGGGGGTGTTTTTTAAATTTTCTGATTCTTACTTGCCAGTATTTTAGTCACTTGCAAACTGTCCTGCAAGTACGAGCTCCATTAACAGAGTTCTGGTGGCCTGTTTTTCCTATTATTATTAATCGTGGGAGGACTGAACACTTGGGTATTTTTCAGTCTTGCTTCTTCTTCCTTAGCACTCTGAGAGACAAGTTCTCCCTTCTTTTTGCTCTGGTTTTAGAGCTGCTCTAGAGACAGTGGACCGCTTGACAGAGTCCCTGGATTTCACAGATTATGCATCACGGATTATTCATCCCATCGTACGAACACTAGACCAGAGCCCAGAGCTACGAACAACTGCAATGGACACCCTCTCCTCTCTGGTGTTCCAGCTGGGAAAGAAGGTAATACTGTTCTTTGTCTTGAAAGCTCATGGAAGGAATGACTGTCCCAAAGGTCACGGCTTTAAAGTTGAAGTTTTGTAATGTAGTCATGGATTTTCAAGAGAACTGATTTTTCCTCTCTTAGTTGTTTCTGGAGTTACTGAAATCCAACTGTCAAAATTGGATTCTTATCAATGAAACAAAAGGTGGAATTTTACTGCTCTTGGTGCCACTGAGTAACAAGCTTATGATGCATTCCCTTGTACAGTACCAGATTTTTATCCCAATGGTGAACAAAGTCCTTGTGCGGCACAGAATTAACCATCAACGCTATGATGTTCTCATCTGCAGAATTGTGAAGGTAAGTTTGCGCTTTTGGGATGTTGTCATGTTGAAACAGATGTAGCTGGAACCTTCACTGGGAGTTACTCATAAAATGAGGAATGGTTGTTGCTCTTTGTGTGTTAAGTGCAGCTTTTTAAGGAGACATTGAGATTGCATTGGGAAAATTTTTGTCAAATGCTATTAAATATTTCCTATAGAAAAATCATGGCAAGTTCTAGGGAAGAACTTAGACTTATAGTCTGTGTCATTACTATTCTTGGTAGTTCTTAAATGTGGATTTACCCTATTTTTTCCACAGTTTCAGGACTTAATGAGACCTTGTTATCTCAGTATTTTCTGTAGAATGTCCTACATTTAAAAAACTCAGTTACTAGTTTGCAATTCAGTTAGCGTGGAACAAGCAACTAGCAAGTCAAATAGGCAGGAGTGCTTGTTTTAATGTATATAACTTTGGCTTTTTATACTAGGAGATAAGAGTTCTTAACTGTTACCTTGAGTAGCAAAGGGATATCATTTGGAGTTCTCTGGCTTATGAGGTGTAGTCATTATAATGAAACACGGTTGTTTGCTTCACAGATTTTGCTGTAAGATTTTGCTGCAAGTGCTCTGACTTTATAATCTGTTTGGCTTGTAGAGAATTGCTTCTGCATGTGTGGGTGTGATATTCACTGTAGACCATTTATTGTAGGGTTACACTTTGGCTGATGAAGAGGAGGATCCCCTGATTTATCAGCATCGGATGTTGAGAAGCAACCAGGGAGAGACTTTGGCCAGTGGTCCTGTGGAAACAGGTCCCATGAAGAAATTGCATGTGAGCACCATCAACCTGCAGAAGGTAAGGCTGGAGCCCTCACAGCAAGATTTGGCTACTGAAGGAATGTGCTAATGTGTCACATTGAAGGAGTTTGTCCAGTGTATCTGAACTACATTTGAACACTGCTTTTATCTGACTTTTCTGTTCTCTACAAAACTGAGGTCAAAGCAGTGTCTGAGACTCTTTAAATTAGAAGGTGCTGAGCAACTTTAAAGATAGGAGACCTTGAACTATCAGACTCTTAATGGCTGTGAAGTAATCTTGGCACTTGTCAAGTATGAACAAGACTTTCTAGATCACAATGAATAATCTCTTGCTACTAGAGCCATCTGTTTCAGAGCTTCTGCCTTTTTTCTTATTTTTCCTTTTGCTTCTCTTATATCTTGGTTTTATGTTATTTTGAAGCCAAACTTGGCTAAGCACAGGCTAGTTTGAACAGTATATGCTTGTAGCACTCACTTCAGTAATGGGATGGATTGGTTTGAAAATACTGGACTTTAAAATGTAATTCTAAATGCATTAAGTATTTTTAAGCTGATGTTTCAACAGCTGCTTCAGCTCTCCATGTCTTTTTGTAGAGAAAGGATTATTCATGTTAAATATTTGCCATGTCATGACAGGAATACATTTAGGGAAGATTTCTTAGAAATGAGTCTGAAGTACAGCAGATTATCTGGTAAAGGTAACGGATTTCAGGGAATTGAAAAGGGATTCTCAACATGTGGTTGGGAGCTGTAGAGAAGTACTGCTGCCTGCTGATGGATTTGTTGTGCTCTTGGATAGTGCTTTGTTTGGTGGGTGAATTGTCTTCCTTTGTACTGCAGGCCTGGGGAGCAGCAAGGAGAGTTTCCAAAGATGACTGGTTGGAATGGTTAAGGAGGCTGAGTTTGGAGCTGCTGAAGGATTCCTCCTCTCCATCCTTGCGCTCATGTTGGGCCCTGGCTCAGGCCTACAATCCCATGGCTCGGTACAGTACTTCTGGTTTTTTCATCTCACTTGAAATGGCAGATGCAAGCCAGATATTATAAGGAGAAAAGAAAGTTATTCAGAAGCTCTTAGGTTTCAGAAATAGAGATAGTTCCTGCTTTGGAATAAATCAAAGAGCTGGCAACTTGATTTCGTTTCCCAGTTGGCTGTTCCATGATGTAAACAGTCTTTCATGGGAATTCTGCACTTTAGTCTAGAAATAAGATAAGGAACATAAGTGAAGCTGGGAAAAAAAGCAGAGTATTAAATAGTTTCAGGTATTTACTGTGGGGAATAAAAATGACTCTGAGTGGAATAAGCTCAATGTTATTTTGCAACCAGCATATTTGGAGAGACTTTGATAGCATATGATAGTACTATGTTTCTATTGTTGTAGTGTCCCAGCCTATTCTATATTTTTTAAATGAAGGTTTCACAGAAGTTAGCTTTATAAAAACTCATCACTATTTTTTGCAGGTAGGCATGTAAGTGTCTTTTGTAGCTCTCTTTCTCTGAATAAGAAGGCAAGCCCACTGGCAAACAGACTTTTTCTCATGAATCCCCACCTCTCACAGTCCTTTGTGTTCCTCCCCAGAGACCTCTTCAACGCTGCCTTTGTTTCATGCTGGTCTGAACTGAACGAAGACCAGCAGGATGAGCTGATCCGAAGCATTGAGTTGGCCCTGACTTCTCAGGACATTGCAGAAGTCACTCAGACTCTGCTGAACCTGGCAGAATTTATGGAGCACAGTGACAAGGTAGAGATGCTTTTGAGCAACTCTTTTCTAGTGCTGACTGGTGACTCTGTGGAAGGGGTGTGAGGAGTTCATGACTGCTTTGTAATGCTCATCCTGCTCTTGATGCATGTGCTCCTTCCCAGGGCCCACTGCCTTTGAGAGATGACAATGGCATTGTCCTCCTGGGGGAAAGAGCTGCCAAATGTCGAGCATATGCCAAGGCCCTTCATTACAAAGAGCTGGAATTTCAAAAGGGTCCCACCCCAGCTATTCTGGAGTCTCTCATCAGGTAGGACCACAACTGGTGAGACTTCTGCTCTTGCAGTAACTACAATTTAAGATACCACTATGACTAACGTAGACAATTCTTAGGACTTCACTCATTGTCACAAGATGTTGTTAAACTACTTGCAAATGTGCTCTTTTAACTGCTGAATTCTGTCCTTCTACTGCGTGGTTAAAACTGTGGTAGAAGCCCAGGAAAGTTTTGCAGGAGAGAGTGCAGGAAAAATTTCCCCTCTCACCCTTCAAGTTCAATATGGAATGTCATGAAATGGCTGCAAGTGAAATGAGACAGATTTCTACAACTACGTATAAATAAGTCAGAAAAGTTGAAGTTCTTAAGTAAAATTTCTCATCACAATCTGCTTATTTAGTATAGACAGGTCTCATTGCTCATATGTCAAATAGAAGATACTATAACAAGTATGTGTTGTTTCCTGGGCTTTGTCAATGACACAGGTGTTAGCCTGAAATACCTACACAGGATTTGGTGCTAAACTACATGTTTTAAAATGTGAATCTCTGTTCCATATCACAGAAATGTTAGCTCTGCTATTTGAGATGAAGAAATTGATTTTGGTTGAGCTAAAACTTGTCCTTGTCCTTATGCAGTGAATTTTTCCCTCCTGCTTTCTTGGAATTGTATTTTACCATTTTTTTCTCCTCTTTTATTCTTTCACCCTTTGCTCTGCCTCATGTTATTGAGGAAAATACAGAATTCAGTGTATTTTTTTCTTGGCCTCAGTTGCTCATGCCGTTGTTTCTTTGTATCAAAAAGCAAGTTAAGGAGCAAAGAACTGACGTAAAGCAGGATTAAAAATGAAAGAATTTATTAGAAATGAAAAAGTTTTAGGAACCTTTAAAAATCCATTCTATAGACCACAGTTAAAATAATTCCAGCTATAGTTCCACACAGTTGAAGTTTGCAGTATGAATAGTTGAGCACATGTAAGGTATTTCCCAAGACACCTTTATTTTCCATTTCGCACAAGACTGAACCATCTAATTTAGATTCAAACTCTCCTCAAGGTGAATAAAAGTAGATATATTAATGGCAACTATATTTTCCAACATATTCAAACAATGGTAGGACTATAAGAGGTGTCTCCTTCTATTTTAACTGTTATTTTTAACACTGTTATGTAAGGGAGAAATGTACTATTTTTGACGTACTGTCTCTAGGTAACTTGCAGCTGGGGTAGTTTTCAATACAGATTTTGATATTCCTCAACGTGGTGTGCTAGCAAACATTCCCTTATGTTGAAATAACTTGGCACTTAGGGATTCTCTGGTACGTACTGGTGTTTTCCTTATGGATACAGTGGTTTTAAGTGTTAGAGTTGAGGGTTTTTTGCTGGGTCTGAACTTTTTTTGGCTAACCTGCTGTTCACTCTTAGCCTTACTAACATACAGCATGTTTGTGTTCTAACCTAAATGTGGGGGCAGCCCGGAAAGTTGCCTTCTGATTTCTCAGCATTTAGGTGAACTGTGTGGATAGGAATAAACATCAGAGAGCACATGAGACAAATCCTCCCTGTTGTAGCAGCTTTCAGTGGGGATTATTTGAGGCAGCAGCAGGAGGTGGCAGCAAAACTTCAGGGGAGAATCTGGACAATGCTAATTAATGCAACATTTTTGAGCTTTGGTCTTTCCTCTGTGGGACAATAAGCCACTTACTATACACTAAAGAAAGGTGCATCAGGGACACTTCTGATTGATTCCTCTGGCTTGAAATGAGTCTGTAACTTTTGTGGTTGGAGTCCCTCTTGGAAGGTGTTGCTCAGCAGTGCTTCAGACACTGAAGGAAAGGCAGCCAGGAGGCTTTTGTTTTTCAGTCCCTGCCTATCTGGTTAATAATACTAAGGCAACCCACTAGTCACACTGCTAGTGAAAACACACCTGTAGGTTTTCTGAAGGTGCTATAAGTGCATTCAGTTCTAACCTATTCTAACACAATATTTTTCCCTTTGGAAAGAGCCTGAAGAGGAGGAAACAAGCCTTGAGCCCCGATAACACTGGTGGCTGTGGCTGGTGTTGCAGTGTTTGTGTGTGTACATCGCCAGTACGTAGCTGTTGCATGTACTGGGTGAAATGAACAATTATTTGGCTGTTCATTGCCCACCTTCTGCCCAGTGGCATCATCCAGCTGTACAATTAAACACTGATTCCTTCTATGGCTTGAAATCCTCTGGCCGGATCTTCATCTCGACTCTCTTGAGGGAATAGGTCGACCCGTGCCATCCGTACCAGGTGATGCCATCCATGTTCTTGGTGTGTTCTCCTTTGCGGTAGTAAACCCCATTCAGGTTGGAATCTGTGCAGCAGTTGTACCAATATCCACCTTGTCAGGAGACAAAGTAATAGATTTCTGGTGAGTCGTTTGTATTAGTAATTACTGCTTTTTCCACAGGACAATGAGCAGAATGCAGCATTTAATCCCTGGAGCCTGTGGCCCTAATAGCTGGGGTTGCAGGTTAATTCAAAACATAGCATAGATATTTAGGAACTCAAAGGCATTACAGTTCTACAGTCAAATTAGTTCAGTAGCTTTTCATTTAGTTGCTCATTTTTCTTAGAATATTTCCTTGACATGTTTCTGACTCTGACTCAGTGAGTTAGCACAGGAAATGAATTTGAGTTATTTGCTTGAGCATCTTAAGGTGTTTTAAAAGTTCCTGAACTCTGCAAGTATCTATTGAGGCTGATAACAATAGTTTCATTTGCATGTTACGTGGGACACAATGGGGAAATTAAAGGGCAAGATGTAATGAAGATAATTACCTTTGTCAGAACTCAAATAAAGATAGTAAATTAAATGAAGAGTGTAACCTCATTAGAAGCTTGTAATAGGGTAGGAATAAAGATCCCAAGTCAGGCTGAACATGGAGGTGAATACAGAAGGATAGTTCCAGGTCTCTAATACTAGGACTTGAAAACTTATAAAAATGTAAGTTTATAATAGATAGATATTAAGGAATAACTTCCTGCATCACCGTATTGCATCAGCATGTGAGGTAATCTGGCAGATACATATAATGGGTTGGGTAACTGCATGTAGGTGAGAGTACACACTAAGCTATTTAAGAGTACTGATGCCTGGCTCTTTGTATATCAGCTGTAACTGACAGATTTCCCACAGAAGTGTGTCTTCCAGAATTGGACGCCTCTCCCTTGATCTGCCATTCAGGTGTTACTTAGTTGCATGGGAAGAAGGAGTGTTGGGCTCTCTGCAGCTGACCCAGGCAGCTGTGTTGGGCGGGGGAGGTGTTTGTGTGCTTTACCTTTACGGAACTGGGCGCAGTCATCCACGCACTTGTCGTTGTCCTTGTCCTTCGTGCTGAAGGCCGTGTTGTTGTGGTAGCGCAGGGAGTCCCGCCCCGTGTTCCCGGTGTAATTCCCCACAAACAGGCGGTAGCTGTTGATTTCGTTGCTCAGGGTGAATTGCTGGTATTGGGCATAGCGTGTGTTACCTTCCCAGTCCTGCGCACGACAGGGGAGAAGAAATTGGTCCAGTTAGAACGGTTATGAAAAGACTCCAACATCTCTGGTTATATACGTGTATTTTTTATGTCTCAGACTGCAGAAGCTGTTCTGTTAAAGCAAAGGAACTTTCCAGAGCAAAGCCTGAAACTTCCAAGTCGTACCTGTTCTGGTGTTGTACAATACGTAGGAAAGCTGACATGCATTCAACTTACATTCAACTTCCTTGTCTCAGTGTGCTGCCTCAAGTAATGTTTTTTTCTCTCTGAAACAGTGACTTTTAGATACAAAACCTTTCAGTTTATAGATATCCCATCCCTCAAAGCTATTGTACCAGCTATAAACTAGTCTAAGTCAAACCCAAGCCTTTCTCAGACTGCAGAAATTGAGGGTAATACAGCGCAAACTCTTTGGTACCCAGGCTGGCAGGAAGTGCTGCAAATTGAAAAGACTCAGAGGCTTGAAAAATTTACGGGGCATCTCTTTTTTAATATTTATATCTGAGGTGGCCAGCAATTTGATCTCTGTTTGCAGTGGCTTCTGCAGGATTTCCTAGAACCCCACGTGTTCTGAAGACACAGTCTGTGTGCAGACAGAAGGTTGTGCTGCTGACTTTGCACAGGGGAGAGCATACTTCTGTCTCGTGCTTGAATGTGTCCCTAGGTGGATCCTATTTCCTTCTCCTGTAGTTGAAGCATACAAGTTCTTTGGGCCTTCTGTAGAGATGGGAGATGGTATCTGGTACTGAGGAATCACTTAGTACAAAAAGCCTTTTTGCTGCTGAAATTTAGAGCTTATTAATTACCTCCAACTCCACTCGCAGAACAGTGGGGCGTCTTGAAAGTCGGTAGATATTTTCATTTCCCAGCCAAAAATCTCCCCTAATATTGCCAAATCCTTCCCTGTATTGTTTCCAGTCCCTATTGAACGATGTCAAACCAACTTTACGTCTTTGGATGATAGTCCAGCCACCTCCATCTGTCTCCATGTCACAGAACACCTGGAACAGGAAAAAAAGGCAGTGGTTACTTGTCAGTAGACTTAGGAAGGTTCCATTCTCTTAACACAAGACATTGTTCCAGATTTCACAACTTGAAGAAATTTCTATTTTGTTTAAAATGGCAAAAAATTATTAGATAAGTCCTTTTCCTATGTTCCCTCTTAAGTGTATACGCTTTCCTTCCTTGAATTTTGCTTATGTAACGATGCTGATGGCAAGTGCAGGGTATCAAAACTCAGTGTGTGCTCTTTTCATCTCTGTAGATAAGTATTTCTTGATTATATTTGTAGAAGACATGTAATAAAATTGGGTACTTAACATCCTTACCTCCAAATCTGGAATTCCCAAAAATTCATCAGGAGGTAGCTTGTAAACACCAGAAATTCTGTAGTTCCTCTGGTAAAGTGATGAGCAGTCATAAACAGCATCTACTTGAATCAGAACCAGAAAGTGAGAATCTGAACAGCAAGAATTCCTCTTCTGTGAAGGTGGTTTCTGCAAAGTTTAGTGTGTAATACAAGGAGTAATGAAGTGAAGAAGGCTTCCCACAAGCCCAATGTTTTCCTGAAATGGCTTAGTTTTGAACAGTGTATGCTTTGGCAAAAGGTGTTTTAACACTGGTATTTTGTGATTTTTAGTTAGTTAGTTAGTTAATTTTTTTTTTAACCTCTGCTGTGCAAGAAGACATCTCTGCTTTCTCTTAACATTGCCACTGTATATTTGTGCTGGAAGGTGTAATATATTTGCTGACCCCCTCCCAAGTAATAAAGACTTATCTAATGGGATGGCTAGGCCTGCTGCCAGGTGTCTGTTTTCTGTGTGTGAACAGGTTGGCCAAGTTTGTGAATGAGGGATATTTGTTCAACCCTTTCTGCTCCGGAGCCTGTGACAGAGAAGGTGCCCTTTAGCTGCAGTCAGTCAGTCTGTGAAAACCTCTTTTCCTCCTGGTGCAGGAGCTGACTTGAACATGGTAAAATGCACAGCTACTCTGAGGAGGATAAATGAGCTGAAGCAAGGCTTTATCCTGTCTGACTGTTTTCAAAAGTGTCTCTTACCTGGTGAGGTGAGACACATCTATTTTAAATACTTTCTGGGCCAGTATCTGCTGTGTGTTACTGTGTTTTTTCTGCAGCTCCAAGGAGATTTGGTATGGTGTAACTTTTTTTAAGACCTCCTGTAAACAGTGATGTGTCAAAACTAACGAAGTGGAACTATTCTGGAGGAAGAATTAAGTAAATTGATTTAGAAGTTTTTCCTTTATGTGAAAAAAAAATCTGAATGAAGTCTTTTGGCAAACCCATTTGTCTCAGACTGAGACAATTGTTTTAAGCTATTTGAAGTGAATTTCATTTTAAAAGAAAAGGCAACAAAAAGGACGCTTTCTTCTAGAAGTGCCTTTACAGGTAACTGACCCAAAAATGCACCTGCATTCCACATTTAGTACAGGCCTGTGCAATCACTGTGTGCAGTGAAATTTTCCCCCAGGGAAGAGAATTTTGAAGAATTTAACTGTGTTCTGACTAGGCTTATACCACAGTTTGTATCTTGCATCATCTACAGCCTTGAATTTTTAGGAATTATCATTCAAATAATGGATCACTTTTTTTACTCTGATTAAGAGATAGTCATAAAGATAGTCATAAAGATACAATTACAAACTTTTAGTATTTGTTAGAGAGCATTTCTAATTGTTTTAACAACTTATAGTCTCCTGTCAACACTGTGAACTCAGAGGTTATTACTGCCAGAGCCATTCCCTGACAAAGCCAGCTCCCGTTCTTTTAGGATTGGGACTGTAATGTTCAGAAAATGAAATATTAGACTGAATTCCTCGCTGTACAAACGCAGTACCTGTTCCGTTTCTGTGCCCCCTGAAAACAGGCATTGATATAAAAATACAGATGGACAAACTCAAACCAGTTTTCTCAGGACCACCTGCCTACAGAGGGGCTTTAAGCAGCAGTATTCAGTGCATGCTTGCTAACCGCATTAGTGGGACAGGCTAGCACTAGGAGCTAGTTGTTAGTCTCACATCGAGAGGTGTCTGTGGGAGCTTGGTGACTCCCTCCTTACCAGCTGACGTTTGTGTGACCGTCTGAGCTGCCTGCAGTTGCATGATGTCTATCTGGTTGTTCATTTCGGAGTATTTGCTCTCGGCATCGACGAGGCGGGACTCCATCTGCTTGGTGCTGCCTTCCAGCTCCATCACCTGCATCACCACGTTCACCCAGTCCCCTTCCTGCTTCTTGCTCAGCTCCTGCAGCATTCTGCTCAGGTTGGCTACCTGCAGCTTGAGCTCCTTGATCTCCTCACAGCAGCCTGGCATCTTTGACTGTGCGTTCCCGTTGATTGTTCTCCTCTTGGGAGGCTTCTGCAGCAGGGCAGGGTAGATGGCCACGGACACGGTGACAATGCAGAGCCACGCCAGCTGAGCCGTGGGTCTTGCTGGCATTTTTGCTTACAGCAACAGAAACCTTCCAGCTGACTGCAGTAGTCTGAATGCAGCTGGGCTAGGTATGAAATTTCCTGCAGCAGCCTGGTACCTTCCTTGCTTCCAATGAAGTGAGTCTCTGAAGGTGGAGCCTGAAGAAGTGGCTTTTTTTCAGACCCCTCCTGTCGGAGTCTATGCACTTTGGAAATCTGTCTCAAAGCATCTTATATACTATTTTTCTGTTTACCTCCACCCCCTCAAGCTATGAAGAGCTTGCTGGCCCCTCCCAGTTCATCTGTTCATATCAGGTGTTTACAGGGTGAAATTGGAACAGGTTTCAGCCAAGAAAGATTGGGGAGAGCAGGAGAGACTTCCCTCAGTTCTGTCTTGAAGGAGTGTTGGAGAGGGCTAGGAAATGAGAATTTCCAGCAATTATTGCCTGTTGGATTGGAGCCCTCTTGGTGACTAGTTCTGGCACTTAAATAACATGAGAGCATTAGAGATCCAGAACGTGAAAAAGCTGTTCAAAGAGGGTGAGTTTATAGAAGTTCAAGGAAGGTAACTCCCCAGAAGGTAGCCCTGGCTGCTACAAGTCCTACTAATATATTCCCCAGAAGTTGTAGGGCGTAACCTTGTGCTTGCAGTATTTCTTAATTCAGACCACATTTTAGCAAATTAATCAGTTAAGCATCTAATCCTCTTCTCTCTGGATACTGGGGTCTCTGCACTATTAATTTGGTAAAATCCAGTGCTGTTCTTTTAGAGATGGGATATCTGAGGGTGGGATGGAAAGAAATCTGCAAAATATGTAAGTAAAAACCCACTACTCCGTTTATTCATAGCAGGCAAGTGAAAGGACATTAAGTAATGGTGAAAGTCTACTTAAAATTGACATGAGGTGGGTGTTTTTATAGGCAATGTGATCTAACTCCAGTGTTATGGAGGCCAGTTTATTAACAGGATTTTGAGAGGGTAATTGAAACATCCATAGTTACATAAAGAGTAGATTTTAGAGTAAATCTTAAATTTTTAGACATTCAGAGTACTGATCAAGTCTCAGCTGGCTGAGATAGCAACTTTTTATATCTTTTAACAGTTCAGAATTTTATTATAGCAGTTTGATCCCCAAGTAGAACCCTTTCAGCAATGGTGCAGCCTTTCACAAAAGGTTTGCAGGCTTAGTTCTAGATCCTTAGGGATAAGTTGTTTCTCCCCAGGCCAGCTGCTCTGTAATTGCCCAACATGTGGGTTCTTGCATCTTCCTGCAAAATTTCTGATTATGATAATGGGCAGAAATAAGATGAAACGAAGGATTAAATGGCTCATGTATCTGCTCCTTGTGTAAAGGCTCTGAAAGCTTCTTGATGCCCAAGAAAGCAAAAGAAAGATAATCTTGCACCTTTTACATAGGACATTAGGACAAACACAGCTGGCACACACACCACACACACTATCCCATCTGGGCTTTGTTTGCTGATCCAAAGTGGCTTCAGGATTTCTGCTTGATTCGGAACCATTAGAAAAGCCTTGCTGAGCTGACATCTGCTTTTAGAGAAATAGAAAGCACAGTTGCTTGTTGATGCAGTTTCTTTCTCTCCCTCCTCAGCTTTGATACACTTGTTCCTTGATGCTTCGTTACTGCCTCTGATTTGCACCAGGGCTGGCTGGTAGTTTTTCTGCAAAACAGACCCACAAGGCTGCAAAGATTTAGGGAGGTGAAGGCATCAAAGGACTGCAGGAGTGGAATATGAATACAGGTGTCTCATAAACTTGAATTTTCATAGAGAAGGAAGAGGGGGTCTTTTGGAGGAGGTCAGAATTAGAGCTCTCCATACAAGCAGTTGTGTTGTGGGTGACTTCCCGAGAAAACTACTGTGTCTGTCATGTCAGCTGGCAAGGCCACTGTGTGAGATTGGTGAGCTGAGATATTGCCAGAGATATGCAAGTACAATTTGATTAAAGCACTGAGGGTACCTCCACAGCAGACCAGAGGATTCAGTCAATTTTTGTCGTGGACATTCCAGAAACCTTCCATAGCAAAATTGCTTTTTATACTTCAGACCAGAAAGTGCCACTGCACACGAATGAAAGCCTGACCTTTTTGTTCTGCCTCTAATCCTGTCTGAGCCCTCTTCCAGCTGGAGCTTCTGTCATTCCCAGGGGCAAATTCTTCTCCGGCTTCCTGTGATGAGAAACGTGTTTTTGTCGAAGTTGGAACGGAGAACAGGACAGGCCAGACTGACTTCTCTGCCTCAAAAAGCCACCCTGCTAACACCCCCATTATGTTACACAGGACTTCAATCCATTCTGCTGCTGCTCTCACTCACTGTAACTCTTCTGTCTTGGGCAGATGTGGAAGAGGGAAACCACTTGTAGGTCCATGCATTCCCTCTTTATACAAGTTTTGGAAGGATCCAAGATTCAGTTGAACTCACTTGTTACAAAACACTGCAAAAAGACCTCAAAATCCTTTTCTAAAATGGAGTATTTAATTGGAAATGAGACAGCCAGGGTTTTATTTTGGATTCAGCCTCTAATTTGTATATCTGAATGCAAACCATCTTTCTTCTGGGTACTTTGATTTACCTGTTTTAAAAGACAATACTTTGTTCTGTGTAAGGGGGTGACAACAGACATACTATGCAGGAAAGGAAAAGAGCACAAATCTCCCCACCTTTCATTAGTCTGAAGAAAGCATTAAAGGAGATTTGGGCAGAGACCTCTCTTGGCAGAGAACTCGGCCTTAGTGGAACTTGACTTCTTCATGAGTATTTGCAAGATGGGTGTTTCCCAGTTCCACGGAGAACTGAGTGTGGTCACTGAGGTAACAGCAGCTACAGGTGGCAGTCATTGCCAGGTTGGGTCAGCAGTAGGAGTGACAAAAGCTGTTCCACTGTTCTGTGCTGGTCTGCTTACAACTTGAATTCAGGATCCTGGTCCATTTTGTAAAGAGGTGTAGTTTGGAGCATAGCTGAGGAGAAACGAGTTCCATGATTACTTGGGTGGGTCCTAGTCCTGTTCTTTCCTTTCCCACAATAGTGAGGGAGACATCGAGCATCATTTTGCCTGGAATTCATCACCCTAGTTTTTCTCTATTATATTTTGTATGGGGGAATACTGTGCTACATGATAGCTAAAAAGACAAGATCCTGAAGTCAAGAACATGAGGCAAATCCTTTTTGACTTCATTCGTGATGTAGTTTTGAAGTGATTGGGACAACTGAGGCTAAACATGGTTTCAGTTTGTATGTGCCATATGTTTATAATGTTGATTGATGTTACTGAATTCAAATATATTAGTATTACTTGATTAGAAGCAGTTGCCTCTTCTCTCTGGAGGGCCAGATTAAATCAGAGGTGAGTTGAAATGACTGCCTTCTGTGGGAAGCTGTTCTGGCAGGTGTATGCAAAGCTGAGACAAGAAGAAAAGCTCAGTGCCCTGTGGCTATTTATTTGGTAGCCAGTCATTGCAAACCCCTTAATATGCATCTGGCAAATGCTGAGAACCTGGCATTCCTGGTGCTTGCTGAGATGGCAAAGGCTCTCGTCAGCTCTCAGCTGGCCCATCACGGAGCCCACATGTGGTTGGAGCTCTGAAATACTGCTCTTCCCTCCCAGGAAGTATGAAACTGCTCACCTTTGGCTTTGGAGATGCTCATAAGTGCCCCAATATTCACTCTGCTACAGCTTTATAGTCAAAACTATGTTGTAGGTCTCTGAAGTTATATGGGAACAGGTGGAACAAGGGGGAGGGCTCAATGAAAAACAAAATACTGCTACTTCCTGCCATCATTTGTGATTTCTTTTTTATTTAATGCATCCTCTCTTTGCATAACCAATACACAAAGACTTGCTTTGAGTTTCACCTTTTTATGCTAAATATCTTGCTTAGTAATTTTTTTTCTTCTCTGCTTTCTGGTTACTAAAAAATAGGCGATACAAAACCTTTTGCAGCCTAAGCAGCAGGGCTGGCTAAGAAATTTATTGTAACACTTTTCACTGATCTTTCTTTCAAAGCTGATGAATGTTTTTATTTGATTTGCAAGCACGTATATCAAGATTGGGAGTTTGGCTGGTTTTGATGCCTATGAGCAGTGTGGTGTGTCCTTGCTGGAAGCTGAAGGGACTGCTGTGGCCTGGAAGCACTCAGCCATCACAACTCTTTATTGAAAACAGCTCTTTCCTGATATCAGTTTCTCCAACATATTTGTTCCCGGCATGGGAATAATTTTTAGTGGCAAGATGGACATGCATTGGTTTCTGAGTTGTTTTGGGGACTGTGGGTTGTTTTCTGAGGTTTCTTGAGTCAAGGACTGGTGGATGCCTGAACGCAAATCACAGAATTGGGGAAAACGGCCAACAAAGCCAATTCCTTTTGCCAGGGGATTATCTGTTCCCCCACGTCTCCACAAAGTAGCAGTGCCTTCCACTTCCAATCCCAGAAGCAGGTCTCAGCACTTCTTCAGAAAGAAAAACAAGCTTGACTGAGGCTGGTAAAATCTGTCATATAGAGAATCTTTTTAAACAAACTTGAGACTGAAAAAAATAAGAGTTTGTCTTCTTGTCTAAACTCTGAACACAAGCTGCTTTATTGCAAAAATAATTTCTCTATCACATTTTGAGATGCATTCTGGCAATAGGAAATGTGTGTGTTCCCTCACAGGTAAGTTTGGGACTTCTTGAAAAGGCTCTGTTAAAAGAAAGGGAGTTTTAAACATTTTTTATGAGAAGATGGGAAGAGTCTGGTCTCTTCTGAGTTCTTGAAAATATAGTATATTTTGAGTGACAGACAATGTTGTCAACATCAAAGATAATGGAAGGCTGGAAAGCTCCCAGGGCTGTGTCAAAGAGAACATTTCTAGTAAAAATTACACATTTATGCTTGGGGTCTGTGGAGGAGAAAAGGCCATCATTTGAGTTCCCTTCCCACTGCAGACAATAAAGTTGTTTTTGATTGCCAGTTCATGTCTAGTTTCTGTTGAAATAACCTTTAAAATATACAAGCAATAGGAGTATAGTTCTCTTAAATATTCTTCTTTTTTGTGATTCTAGCTCAGTGTACATGCAAAACTTAGTTTTGATATCTTAATAATCCAACAGTAGGTTTGTGCAGCCTTTCACTACTAATAAAGTGTGAAGATTTAAGATTTTTGACCAAGATTTTTATATTAGGGAGTTTGTCAAGGGTAATCACTTTTTGTAGGAACAGAGTGACCTAGCCTTTCATCAGAAGGCTTGTTCACATTTGAATATCCCACTCATCATGATCAAGTGCTACAAATAGGTCAGGGTTGGGCATCATCCTGGCTATAGTACAGATACTGTTTAATAAACAGGGAAAAACGTCTGTAATCTTGGGTTTAACTGTCTTCTCAAAAACCTTTTTGTGCCAGTCTCATTTCCTTACCCAGCTGCCCCTTACAGTTGCTGAACGTTGGGCACTTGGAATACAGGAATTAATAATTTTGTCATTATGACTGACAGCAGTTTAAATATTACTGTTCTGCGTTATGTAATTACGCAGAGAGCCCAGGTGGGCTGAACTCATAAAAGACTTCATTGGTGAGGATTAGTTTTGCAACTGATTTATGCTCCTTTAGAGGGAAAGGATAAGGATCTTCTGTTGTTTTGTTGTTTTTTCTAATCACTTTGTTTGTTGAATAAAATGTGAAACAATGGTGGGTATTAAGCAGTGGAAGAAGTGCGTTAGTTCAAAGTATATCAAAGTCTAGTTTTTATGATTTAGGAAATTTGTTATTTCTGTGGTCTCCCCTTTTAACAGTCTGCTTGCAAGCATGGAACAGCTCTGTCTTGAAATAGCTTCAGAATATTTTAGCTATGTACATTGGCATTGAAAATATATCATTTTGAAATCTTTTCCTTGAGCATTAGTACTGGAAGGCTCTGCCAGCCCATAGCAAGCAGCAGGGCTGAATACTTGGGCCTTTCCTGAGAGGTAACGTGTAATCTGTGACCTACCAAACCTATGCCTCAAAACTTCTAAAATGTTCTAAATGCCCTCAAAATTTTCCTTTATGCCTTGCTGCCAAGCCTCCAAGTAGGTGATAGTAGTGGGTTTTTTCTAGCTTTTTAACAAAAATGAGCAGATGAGTGGGTTCTTCCCTCAGTGGTTATGGAGAACAATTGATCTTCTCCTTTAATATTAAACTTCATATTATCCTGAACTAGGAATAGCTGCAAGGACATCTCCCAGTAAACAAAGACTTAAGTTACTGTCTGGTGAGCTAGCCAACAGCATTGTTTCTATCTTGAGAAATGTTTTCCCACCTTCTCCTTTAATCCAGAAAGATTTTGTAGTTATCTTTTTCCAGATACAAGGAGAAATCCATCCCCTTGATTCTAATCTGGTAAACTGCCCTGATTTCCAGCAGCAACACTGTGACTAAAACCCCCTGGCAGCTCTGCCTGGCTGAAATATTAGCCCTCGGGGCCTTTTCTGGGTGCCTGGATGCTTTTCTGCAGTGTTTTTCATTCTGTTCAGTCTCCAGCATGGTAACTAGAAAACAGCTCTGTAATGCTTATGAGAGTGTTATGAAATTTAGAAGGATTCTGTCAGAGCACAGACTCCTCAGGTCTGCAGGGAGAAGGGCACTGCTTTCATGGAAGGAAGGTGAAAGGGAAGGGAAACACAGAATATTGTCATTTCTAAATGTGTGTTTTGAATGTACCAAGTTAAAATAGTGTTTACACAAAATGGGCTGGGAGCAGGGAGCCACAACATTCACTCCTTTGGCAGAAATGGTCCTAAACACAGGGAAAAGCAGCTGCCACAAGATGTCCCGGTCAGAGACACACAGAATTACCTCTCACTGCTTGCATTTGTTACAGGAGAGTAATTAACAACTACTGCTGTGTATTCCTGTAAATCAAAGTTCTTTCTCCTTTCCCTCTATCTTTTCTTTCCCTTTGCTTAAGCCTAACCATAAATAGATTTGAGACACTTAATTTTACTTTGGACAGCCAAGAAAGTAAGAAACAAAAGGAGTAATTGAGTGTACCAGGGAGCATCAGCAGAAGAGAAGTGCTAATTGTCAGGGAATAAAAGATAAGGGCCAATTTTGTCAGGAAGTGTTGACAAGAAAGATAACTTGGAAGTAATTAAGTGTCTGACATGCTGGAAGTGATGCGTCTGCCAATGGCTCTTTAAATCATCAAGGTATGAAATGTGACAGCCATTTATCACTTTTATGAGGCTGCTGCCAAGCTTTTCCTTGGGAAGCTAGCTGGAGGTAGTGTAATCTGTGACTGTCTTGCTAAAAAAATGGCACGGGTCTGTTTGAAGTGCTTCCCATCATTGGCTGCCTGTCATCCTTAACTGTGGTTATGGTGTATTCTTAGTCTGGCTAAATCTGATTTGAGCTCAACCAATCTGAGGTCCTGTTTCCAAGAGTATTTTACTTGACCTTCCCAGGTGTCCAGAGTATGTCTAGGAACTTGGTTCCTTAGTTGTCAGGAAAGGAGGCTTCCAGAGACAGAAGAGATGTAGCATTCATTTGAAAAATTTCCCCTTTTTTGTCTGTTTATTACTCCCTTTTATACTTTAGATTTGCTTGTCTCTCAGTGATCCCCAGTCCTCTTACAAGGGAGGAAATCATGCAGCCATTCTGATGACTGCAGGCAAGAAGGGGCATTTCTGAGAGCTGCCTGTGTTTATGGTCACATTGTAACACCATTGCAAGTCTCTTTGCACTGCTCTCTGTTGCCATGTTTTGTTTTTTAATTATACTGTTCCCATTCCAAACATTAACTCATGTTAATACTGGGCTGTAGGATGTGTTGTAGGTGCTCAGGTGTTGTGATGTTGCTTTGAACAATTTGCACTTCTGGTTCTCCAGTGTCAGCAGGGAATGAGGAGGGCAGTGAACCATAGAATGTTCATAAACAAGTTTTACAAAATAGCAGAAGCTTAATGAAAAGGTAATTTCCTCATTAAATTGGGCTTTAGCAGAAGTGCTACTCACCTAGTACCCCATTTCTGATAGTAAGATCGGAAAACCAATGTGAAATAGAAATGTTTTAAGAGAATAGCTGTACATCGTGTTGCTGGATTAGAGGACCAGGCTCAAGACTAGCCTGTTTGCTTGTGCTTTATAAAATTCAGCTGCCTTGCAAATCAAGTGCCTCCCTGGTACAGGCTGAGGATTGGTTGTGATGGCAACAGCTTCTAGCATGTTCCTGAAAACCAGCAAAAGAAAAGCACCAGTGCTGGTTAGTACCCGTGCAGAGGCTTTATATGAAATGTGACACTGAAATTAGGGTTGCATGCTTTTAATATAATTTCCTGGTGACATTTGTCAGCTGTTTTAATGATACAGACTGTTTCCTGCACCATTAGCATCTCTACTCTGATTTTTAAAGGAGTTGGTGGTCTGTTTAAAAGAAAGGGGAGGGGAAAAAGTAATGTAAAGCTCTTAAGTGCAGCTGTTTGAAAAATTATGCCTTTAAAATTATTAGCAACTATTCTTCTCGCTATGCAGCCTGTTACTGAGAATTGATAATCACATACCATCAATGTTTTGTGTAACGAGTCTTGAGAATATGTGCAGAGAATATGTGTGCACCTGCTGTTTTGCAAATACATAGTCATTGTATGCCTTAAGTAGTTTAATTGTTCACTTGAAGGTCTTAAACAAAAAGTGTGTTCCATTGGTATTTCTAAATGATAAAGCTTGGTATTATCAAGTAGAAGCTCGTACCAACCTCTAATAATGCCAACTGATCTTTCTTTTCCTGCCTTTCCAGCATTAACAATAAACTCCAACAGCCAGAAGCAGCTGCTGGGGTGCTGGAATATGCCATGAAGCACTTTGGGGAGCTGGTGAGTCCTGCTGGATAACTCTCCTCTTCATATCTTACATTTTTATGGTTTCTTTAGTTAGGTTTTTGGTAGATGGTGGTGTGTTTTTTCAATTAATCACATCGAGGTTCTATCCCTGCTTGTAATGTTTCACTTTTCACAGTGAAGGGCCTTGCTTTTCTACAGGGATGGTCAATGGGTACTTCCCAGAGTATGCTGGGTACAGGGAGGGCTGCAAGAACCTGATTTGGAGGAGAATTTAGCAGCTGTTGTTGATACTAAATGCAGCTGTGAGCAACCAGCAACCTGAGAACATAAGTGGTTTTATTTAGGATTAGATGGGAAGGGAGGGAGTAAGATTCTGTTCTAGGCTTGAAGGATGTGAGAAACTGTATCAACACCTTTCAGGTAAGGCTTTAATGGAAGTCATGCCTCTAGCCTCTCTCAAAATTGTTCACAGGTATTATTTAGAATAGCAAATTAGCCACCCCTTACATTTTAGACTGCTCACTGAAATCAAATAATCCCTTTATGTATTTGTTCTGGGTCTTTCTCAGCATGATTTACCTTTTTTTCTTTCTTCTCATTTTATAAAATTAATTTGTGTTCAAGGACTAAACCATTCATGGTCTCCTACCAGTTCTACTGGTAAAAAGATGATTTTGCAGTGGTAATTGTTGCAGTGTTTTAGGATGATTAGGAAAAGAAAGGCAGTCCTGGAAGCACAGTAGACCAGGCTTTTTCAGAGTAACCACTAGAAAGTGGGGACCAGGTATAAGCACAAAATCATGGAATTCCTCTGGTGTAGGATTCTGTGTGGTTTTAACCTGGACTGGAAAATGAGTCCTCTCTGAGAGAAGAACAGACTTCAGAACATCTTTGCAGCTTCTTGTAATTCCTTGGGTGGATTGAGCAAAATTCTGTATTACCTAATTCTGATTTCACTCTTCAGTAGCAATGTAGTTCTAGAAGTAAATGTAGTTCAAAGCACAGAGTTTGCCAGAATAGGCAGTGAAAAGAAATTAAGAGGAGCTGTGAGCTCAGTTTACAGGGACTTAATTGAAATAGGACTTAGCTGAGAAGTTAAAGGGCTAAGTGGAAGACCTGGCATGCAGAACATGGTTTATAGTGACCCTGCCCACGGGAGTGGAAGAGAATCTGTTCTGCAGCCTATGTCAAGACATGAGCTGCCAAGGTCTGAGCAAAAAAACACTGGCAGAGAAAAGTATGAAAAATATATTAAGGCATTTTATTTCCTGAAAATGAGAAACAAAATCTAGAAACAAAAACTGAAGAAAAGTGTGCAGCTGATAAGGATCACTGCTTGGCTAACTTCTAAAGGCTTTGTTACAAACCATAGCCTTCCCTTGTGAAGGGTGTGATTGTCCCCAACTGCATACTACCTGCTGTATTAAATAATTTCCTAGCAGTAGCCAGATGCACAGTTTGGGCTATTTTTCCAGTCAGTCACTCCATTCCTGAACACAGGACTGTTTTTCTTGTTTAAATGCAGGCATGTGCAACAATGGGAAGTGGAATATGTTACAGATTTACCCTTTTTCCTATTCCACTCACTCCACCTCTCCGAAAAGAAAACCACCGGCTACTGAGCAGGTATTTCAGTGGCACTGAGTAAGGGGATGATGTTGGATTAATCCCTCTGGTAAACCCAAATTCATTTCTGTGCACGTGGAGCAATGCCAGGATTCCAGTTTTCACACTAGCTCAAGGCTCTTCTCTGTATCACAGAAGTCCACGAGGATATTTAGAATGAGAAAAGGGTGAAGTGACCAGCAGAGACACAGAATTCTTCAGGAAAAAAGCTGTGGTAGTTAATACTAGAATGGTCAGTGTTAATCCTGCTGTTCATTCTGATTTTTTTTTCCCCTTCCCTTAGGAAATTCAAGCTACTTGGTATGAAAAGCTTCATGAATGGGAAGATGCTCTGGTGGCCTATGACAAGAAAATGGACACAAACAAAGATGATCCTGAGCTGATGTTGGGACGGATGCGTTGCTTGGAAGCACTTGGTGAATGGTAAGAGGGGAATGCCTGAAGGCTGAGGAATGGTGTCTGTCTGTTCTCTGGATGCTGTTATCCATTTGGATTCCTATTTACTCCTGCTTACGTAAAAGTTTGCGTATTGCTGGTGGCATCTCACTTTGTTCATTGAAGTCAGAATTGGTAATAACATTTCTAAGCCTTTTGGGACTGGCCATCTGATTAGTTAAGGCCTCTCTGGAAGAGAATCTGCAGTCTTATAATCAGATCAACCCCGTTTGTAACAGAGAAAGACATTGTATATAGAGGAAACATAAACCAAGCAGAACTTGTCAGGAACAGTGATAAAAGGAACTCATTGTGACCCTCCTTTTTAAACTTGGTTTAAAACATGAGAGATTTCTGTGTTTATTCAGTGTCAGACCTATGCCTTGCAGAAGGATGAGGTTTTCCTTATTACTCTTTTTTAGCATTCATTAAGCCTTGTCTTTGTGGACGTTGATTATTTCAAGCTTTGTGTCAAATGTCTGTTGTCAACACGTAACTGATTCAAGTCGGTTTTTGTGAGAGGGTGAGTTGGTGGTGACTTAAAACTTGCTACTTTGCTGGGGGCTTCTGGTTTTTCTCGCTGTTCAGTTCCAAGAAGATAATTGGAGAAGGCACCCTGTGCACTGTGGCGTGCAGTTCTACCCAGGGGCAGGTGTGGGTTGGCCCAGGTTCCTCCTTTCTGCTGAACTTTGCATGTCACGAGCTCTCTCCTGATGGGTCCTGACGTGAACCCGCGGGATGGCACCACAGTGAGGAGATTCCTCTTCACTAAAGTCATTTTACTGCTAGAGAAACAGGGCTGTTTGAGAAACCTAGTTCTGGCAGCGTTTTTCTGCCCTTTTTGTTTCTAGACGAGGGTGAGACATATTGGGTGTAACTTTTCCAGTAGGGAAAATAGATCCTCTTACTGAGCGTTCCTCAATCAGCTTTTCTAGGAGTAGGCAGTTCTCCCTGGGGATTTAAAGAATTTTTCCCTCCTGCAGGACATGTATTTGTGTAAAGTGTCCTTTCTGAACCTCCTACCGATTCACGTTTCAGCAACAAATCTTTTGGACAACAAAAGGACAGTTTTCTTCTGTTGGAGTGAGATATCATGGATCTATTGATAGTCTGTATTGATGAGAGCAATCAGAGTCTCCAAGCTCTGTTGAGGAACTGCTCTCCAACTGTGTGCAGATATTTTTGCAATTCAGAAGTGCTTTTGCAAAGTGCTGTCTGCTGCCTTGCAGCTGACTCCAGACTCCAGAGACATCATAGTTTAGCTAAGGATTCCATGGTTTGGCTGCTGACACTCTTCAGTAGTTTAGCTTGACTGTTTGTGTTGCTGGAGTCTGCTTGGCAGGATAAGGCAGATAATCTAGAACTATATTATGCAGCATCATTATTTCAGTACTCTGCTGTGATATTTTGAGAGTACAGCCAAAATATTCTTAGCTATTTGTCTCCTCATGTAGTTATTCCTGTAGGACCCATAGTGCTTTATTAGCATCTGTGAGGTCTTGATTTACTGCTGTTGCTAGGCTTGGCTTGGTTTTTCATTTGCTTTGTGTTTTTTTTTTTTTCTCCTGGGCCATTAAGCTGTCAGAATTACTATCTTGCTTGTGGCAGCCCATCGGTTCTGTTTGACTAACTCATCTTCCTTTTTGGGAGGGGAGAGGATGACAGTAGGGAAGGCAAGTTCTTCTCCCTCACTGCTGGCAGCTGTTCCACTGCTACAGAGTATCCAGCCTGAGAAATCCTGGAACTGCAACACCCACAGTAATTGGTTTGATTAGTGGAGCATTCACAGTTGATTTGAAAGAAATAATATAAAAAATCCCAATGCTTCCTCTCTGCTGGAGATGAAAGATTCAGATCCCCTGTGAGATCTTGCCATGACAAGTCTTCATACAAGATTACAGCAACATTCATTCTGCAGTCTTTGTCTTCAGACTTGACGTGTTAGTTCAAAATGTTTGATAGCAGGATCCATGCCCAAGTTATTCAGATCATATGTTTCTTCTACTGACACTTGCAAAAAAAAAATTAAGCATTCTTTCTTTAGTGGTGGTTTGTTTGTTTTCTTTGGAATTATTTTTTTTTCCTGTATTTTTAGACTGGCATTGTCAGTCCAATTTGTAAAACAGACATTAACAGCTGCTGAGGAACAAATGCAAACTTCTGTTTGTGTTTTCAAAACATAGTGTGCCTTAAAATTGTATTCTGATCGTAGGATATTTGTCATCAGACTAGCATGGCTGAGTTGGCCAGAGGAGTCAAATCCTATTTTCCACTCAGTATAAAAAGAACGATGGGGTTGGTTGTTGTCTTATTGCTGGGAAGTGGTTGTTTAATGAGGCAGAATTCTTAGAAGAGGCTTTTTGCTGACCAGAAATTGTGAATTCTTCTTAGGGGGCAACTCCACCAGCAATGCTGTGAAAAGTGGACCCAGGTGAATGATGAAACTCAAGCCAAGATGGCCAGGATGGCTGCTGCTGCTGCCTGGGGTCTAGGTAATGTATCCTCCTGGGCCGGGGTGGGACAGCCCACGAGGTGGAAGCACAGATAGTTTTAGCTTAAGTCTGAACCACAGAATACAGGAAACAGCAACATTATTTACATTGGAAACTGAAGTAAGTGTCATTCCGTACTGACGCCCTTTGGAAAACCTGCATTTGCATCGAGTGTCCCAGTGTAGTCTCCAACAACAGAGTGGTCTGAGCAGATGATCAGTTGCTTAACTGCTCCCTTTTGCTTGGCTTTACATTGAACAGGGTTTAGGCTGGAAATGAGATTAAAAGACTTTCTCAGATTTGTGACAGACTCTTACTTACAAACAAGAACAATATCTGTTGAGCATTTTGAGAGGTTGTGTCTGCTGAGTAGACAATCTTAAGTGGAATAAATCTATAATGGTCCAAATGCCCATTTATGTCGATGGCGAGATATTTACTGGAGAAGCTTATGAATCACTTGCTGCCAGCCTTTGCTGAGAAAAATTCAACTTTTGCTTTGTAGGGCACTAATTCATTCAGATGTTCTGTAAGTGTTAGAATTTCAACCTTTTCATCACAAAGAATGAAAGAACCTTTTCCACAAGGATAACAATTAGTCTAGAAGAAAAACACCTATGTTTTGCTTGTCTGTAGCTCTGTGTATATTTATGTATGGTTTATGTATGTAACAGTGTATAACAGACAGGCTGTTGGAGAGCTGACTTAAATGCAAAAGTACCACACAGCACGCAGGCCTAGGCACTGATGTCTAAGCACAACAGCATGGTTCTGTTCTGTTCTTCCATTGCAGAGAAGGCTGCTGTGTTACTGAGGATGTCTGTGTCTCTGCAGGTCAGTGGGACAGCATGGAGGAATATACCTGCATGATCCCCAGGGACACCCATGATGGTGCTTTCTACAGGGCTGTACTGGCACTGCATCAGGACCTTTTCTCACTGGCTCAGCAAGTAATTATCTTCTTTGTTGGTGTCCCAAAACCTGGTTTAAAATACTAGGCTGCAGTGCTGCACGGAAGAACTGTTTTAAAGCAGTTGGCTGTAACCTATGAATTGCCCAATAATTTTCCATGAATGTACTACACCTTGGTGATAGATCTTACCTTGTATTTTCAGAAACACAGCAGTGAATGTATATACAGATAGTGGTGGTCCAGTGCTGTAGAACATAAGGCCTTAGAAATCTTTTTACTTTCTTCTGTGCCTGTCTTCTAGACAGACAGGGCGCAAGGATTATCTCAGCAGAGGTCCTGTTCGACAAGGCAGTGATTGTGAATTGCCAGGAATGCCTGAGACACCTGTAAGATTCCTCATGGATGTTTTGTGCACTTCTGTCTCTTACAGCTTTTTCAATGAAGTGCTCATATATATCATGTACAATAACTGTAATTTTTCTGGTAGCATTTATAAATCTCAAACCTTAGATTGAGATAACAAGGCAACGAATGAGTCCATTAAACAGAGCCGTGGTGGTAATGCTTGTTTGTCACAGAGGAGATTTGCAGAGCCGCTGTAGATGTGAAACATGTTGTTTATTTTCCAAGGAAGCTCAAGTCCTATTTCTCAGAATTCTGTGCTGGCTTGCCAGCTTAGATAAAGGAGTAATTCAGTCTGTGCTGTCAAAACCCGTACATAGATTTTTGGGTGATGTGCACAGTAAAATTAACCAGGCATTCAAAAGGGTAGAGTTTGTGATTAACCTTTAACATTTTGAACAGGAAAAGCTATAGGTGAGAGATTATATAATGACTAGAATGAGAGCAGGATTTATTTCATGCTTGAAGAGCCTGTCTTAGTTTGAGGATGAGAAATGGAATTTGCTGTCCTGTAAAATTCATAAAATCCTGTTGGGTTATGTAAAACAGTGAAAGCTATTTTCTATCATTGTGTGGTATCAAGAGACATTTCTTGAGGCTCTTTTTTTGTAACCAACTCTCTTGCACTATAATGTGAACTTTTCCTCTACAAATGTTGTTAATGATGATCTCTACAATGACAGTAGGATTAGAAATACTGCAAGCTGATTTTGTAGGAAGACAAACTTCAAACTGTGCAGGTGATGAAGCTTCCTTGATTTCACCTATATCTGCCCTGGACACTGTCTTCCTGTCAAATCTTTCTGTTGATAAGATCCTTTCCTGGTTCATACTGGAGAGTGGAAACAATGCTGGCTTTGTCCATGAGATGGAACAGCAGTTTCAACAGTTGACTCTGATAAAACACACCACTTTTGCCCCAATATCTTGTTCTATTTCAGTGCATTGACAAAGCCAGAGACCTTCTGGATGCTGAGCTGACTGCCATGGCAGGAGAGAGCTACAGTCGAGCCTATGGGGTAAGTGTAGCTCTCAGCCTTCATTCCTCCCATTGCTGCTTCAGACTGTTTCTAGAAGTGGCACAAAACTTCAGAGTAGTGCTTGTCTCAAGCATAAGACCTACGTAGGCCCACAAGCTAAATGGCTTTTGTCAGGTAAGAAATATAACTTTGCAGGAGAAGCTTTGGGACAAACTAAAAGTGATGTGAGCTTCAGCCCCTCAAAAGAAATGAGAATTGACATTTAGGGAATTTGAATCAGCAGGTCATCTAGGTACCAGTATATAGCAGTCAGTCCTTTACCTGTTGGGCAGCCTATGTACTTAAGACTTTGATGCCAAAATGCTGTTCCTTAATTATAGATTTGTTCTGTAGTGATTGGGATGGAATGTGATTGTTTCCTTCAGGCTATGGTATCCTGCCAGATGCTGTCAGAGCTGGAAGAGGTTATCCAGTATAAACTTGTACCAGAGCGCCGTGAGATCATCCGCCAGATCTGGTGGGAAAGACTGCAGGTACAGCCATGGTCAAGGATGGAGATGCTGATGTGCTGGCATGAACAGCTTCCTTTTGAGTCAATGTGGTGGCTCAGCAGATCCTTCCATGTCTCTTTCCATCCCAGTAACATCCATGCTCACATGGCTGCGTGCTCCGTTTCCTTTGTGTGCATCCTCGTTGCCTGGGGTTTTGGTTTGGGCTTTTTTTTTAGTTAATGTTCCTGAGGTCTCTGCTGATATGACACTTTTAAATGGTGAACTAAGCCTTGAAATAGATGTGTACGGAAGAGAGACACTAGAACATCCCCAAGACTGCTTATCTCAGTGTTGGATTACCTCTGGAAATACTGGTTTGGATCAGGCTGGTTTGAACTTTTTACCTGGCTGGCTGCATTTTAAGAAGTGAAATCTCTCCAAATGCTGGAAAACTGGTCAGAGAATTCATATGCTTGTGAATGAAAAGACTGTCCTGTTCCTTTTGGACCTCTTACAAGAACATTTCCAGCTGATTGGTAGCACTTAGGGACAGGGCTTAGTGGTGGAATCAGCAATGTTAGGTTTATGGTTGGACTTGATGATCTCAAAAGTCTTTTCCAATCTAAATGATTCTATGATTAGCCTTGACCTTTTAGAAGAGACTTTAGCAATGCTGTTTTTCCTGTATTGAAAGAGAAATTTGTGCCTTTCTTCCTCTAAACAGCAAAAATCCAAAGTACCTCTGAAAATTTAAATCAGACAAATATTTTGAAACTATTTCCGTACAAGAGGCGTCCCTCGAATATTCTCAGATGCAGTAGTACATACAGGAACACTGTTAAAAAAGGTGACTCCTGCAAGAGAGGGAGGTAAAAAAAAAAAAAGGGATAATTAGGGTAAAATGCTGCCGAGAGGAAGAACTTTTCCCTGTGCAGAGTTCCTCACTGGGACTGCTATAATCTGCCACCTTATGAAAGACTTTTGCTGCTACATATTTTTTAGCTGTTTGGGAAACTGTGACAATGCTTTTAGTCTCCCATCTGCATTCCTGTCTGGAAAAGCTTAGGACCGTTCCACTGGGGTGGAGAAACTGAGAGTGACAGGAAGTATAATGTCTGAATGTCTTTTTATAGTCCTGAAAGCAGTACATACAGTTCTTGAACATTTCATAGCTGGTTTTCAATAATTTTTAAATGCCTATTGGAGGAAACTTATTGGGGTGTTAGGGAACAAGCTTTGCCTAACTTCCCACTCTTCAATTTGGGGAAAAAAGAAAAAGGGAAAGAATAGGCTCTTTGGTGCTAAGGTGCTTGCTGCCATTAGAAGTTCTTTCGTGTACTTCAAAACTAAGCAGTCTCTGTCTGAGTAGAACCTTTGGAGCATCACTGTTACCCTGTACTTGGCCACTACAGCAAGCACCGTGTATTTGGCTGTTATGGTCCCTTCCACAATTCTGCTTTTCTGTAGCATCCTTGGGTGTTTGAAATACAGACTCACCCTGCTCTGACAGTGTTGTTGTGCCTCTCCCATCAGACAGACGAGAACCAGACAATGCTTGCACAAGCAGCACAGCAGTTGAAGCTGCAGTTTCTGGCAGAAAATCAGTTCAGAGGTGCCAGCCTCCAAAAGCAACATATGCAAGGAAAAGAAAAAGGGCAAAACCAAAAATATATTTGCAACCATTTGGTTTCTGCCATCTCCATATTGAGGCTTGTCACCATTTAAACAAAAAATAGGCTTTAAAACTAGGTTAAGAAGGGTTATAAAACTCTTGACTCACTTTGGAATTGTGCAAAGAGCTTTCCTTATTTTTGGATGCATTTCTGCTTTAGGAGCTTTTCTCCTTTTTCCATTAGAGGATATTGTTAGACTGCAAGTACTGAGCTGGCTGCAGAGAGTGAGGGTCAAGGACTGAACCTTCTTCATGCACTGCAGTATTAAAGAAATAGACAGTTCCCAATGTCAGTCTACTGTGAATTATGGGTACAGAATTCTCCATCCTGATGAAAGTCCCTTCAGATTCTGAATCAAGGCTCTGTGCAGTACATTGGAGACCAAACACTAATAAGTTCTCCCTTCCTTTTCCTCTCAGGGCTGTCAGCGAATTGTGGAAGACTGGCAGAGAATCTTGATGGTCCGATCTCTTGTTGTGAATCCTCACGAGGACATGAGAACTTGGCTCAAGTATGCCAGCTTGTGTGGCAAGAGTGGGAGGCTGGTGAGCATTGTCAGGCTCTGTCCTCTACAGCAGGTTTCTGGACAATTGGCTTTGTTGTGCTGCTTCAACCTAGAGCGTTCCCAAATACTTGCATTGCCCTAGCAGGATGGACTCTCCTTTGAGGAGGAAACTAGTCAGAAATTACTGAAATGCTAAAATTGTAACCAGCATAGAGTTCATGCTTGTAGCCAAGGTTATTTTTGTGGGACTGGTATTATACCTGAGAGCCCCAGAGCCAATTTTTTATTGTGTGCTATAACTGGAAGTTTTTATGCAGCACTGGAAATTATTAATAGCTCTCTCTGCTAGAGCAGAGAGTCAAATCTAGAATGTGGTGTTATTGTTGAACATTGCAGTCCTATTTTAACATTCACCACATGATTTATCAGCAAAAATACTTGAAACAGAGACTTCACACTCTCTTCTGGCTTCTGAAAAGAGAATTGAGTGCTCTGATCCAAAGGCAGACATATGGTTTATCATGTGGTGTTCTCAGGAGTGCGGGGAGTCTGCTGTGTCTGTGTTGTATCTGGAGGGTCAGACGTACTTTTTAGTGGTGGGCAATTCTGAAGCAGTATGAGCTGGAGGTAACAGTGAGCTTGTTTTAACCTGCTTTTTGTCTTTGCAACTTTCTCCAGGCTTTGGCCCATAAGACCCTCGTCCTGCTTTTGGGAGTAGATCCATCTCGACAGCTGGATCACCCCCTGCCAACGGTGCATCCCCAGGTGACCTACGCGTACATGAAGCACATGTGGAAGAGCGCCCGTAAGGTACAGGAGAACACAGAGCTCCATTTCACTGCTCAGGTTTTGTGCAGTGCCACACACCTTAGCCCTTCACGTTCCCCACAGAACAAAGGCAGGGCTGGAGGTTTTACTTTTGCTCACCTAAAAGAAAACTAATTAATCCCTTTCCTTATTGTTATTCAGAGCAGAAGATTTTTATTCCTTTCCTTTTCGTTTTTGCTTTAAGGCAGAGAAAGCGTGGCCCTAATTTTATTTCATACATGGAAAGATTATTTTTGCTAAACCAGTAGCTGGTGCTCAATGGATGCAGCCAAGATTAATGGCCATTAGTAGCTCTTCTGTCCTGTGTAGGTTTGGTACTTTACTTTTCATCCGCTGTTCCGATTGTCAGGTCCTTACGCTGTACCTGTGGTCAGGGTTACATGCTGAAAGAGGGAAGTAAGTGAGGTTTATTACCAGTTTTAGAAGTGTCCTGAACAGTTTGTACTTAGCTGCTGAGCAGAACTGACTTTTACTAAAGACATTATTGAAAATTTCTAACTGAAAGACAGCTGAAAAGTACATAGGGTTTTGTCATGGGAACAATTTGGCTCCAGAGAGCCCAGGGTGAATGTTTTTGACATTGCAACACAGGGAGAATTTACATAATCAAATCCAATAAGCTCCAGACTGGATAGGTTACCTTTTTTTTAATATACATTAAAGCCTTCATTTATCCTCATATTCTGCCACATCTTCATTTTTTCTGCATTTGGGATTGCCAGCACTGGAGCGAGCCCATTGCTGTGGGAACATTGCCATGACCTAACTATTCTTTATTTGAATTAAACAGGCAGAAGGAGCTGTTTGCTGAGGCCCTGCAACAGCCAACAGTTCTGTTGGCTCTGTAAAACACTGAAATGGTCTCTTACTTCCTTCAGTAAATGACCCCAGAAGTATGTGGGGCCTCTGCCTGCCTCTGTGAGGGAAAGTGGGCTTTGGTGTGTTTGACTTGTGGTAAAGAAACAGATGGACAAGGTGCAGGAAACTGGTGCAGTGGTGGAAAGCAGAATGAGAGAAGGCACAAAGATTAAGGGGGTGGGAGAAGAGAAAGTATCTAAAATTAACTGATGCAAGAATAGGTGGAGCCCATGGAGATGGGGGAAAACTGATACCAAAAAAGAAAGATAAATAATATGTAGTTACACTGGTGTTGTGTGTAGTTTTATATAACTGTGTGTGTTCACTGGATTTGGTACCTTAAGTAATAAGCTGCTGAGGTAGGCTGGTATGATGGGAAATGACCATTTTTTTTCTAGCTGAGCAGTTCAAGGTTGCTTTGTTGACCTAAAACATTTTCCATACTGCTATTTTGGCACTTGCCAAATTCATCAGGAAAAGAGCTAGCATCTCGAAGGAAACCAGCTGCACAGCACTTACAGAGCTCCACAACAGTCTGTTCTTAAACTGCAGATAAAATGGCTAAGTAAACCCTGTTACATTTCTTCTAACAAGGACCTTTGCCAGCAGCTGCATTCTAAGCCATATTCCATAAAAAGGGCTGCATACAAACTTAGAAATTCGGTTATTCCAGAAAACTTACTGCTTTCAGTCTTAAATACTCCGTCAGTTCATGATGATCAGTTTTCAATATTAATGGAAACTGAAGAGCAGATTGTTGGGTGTGTTTAGATATGAGAGGGGTGTATAATAAAAAGATAACATTCTGTATTGATACTGTTTGGCAATGTCTTTTGTCTATTTTTAATGAATGTCTTGCATAATTATTTATAAGATTCTTTTTTACCCCCTCCAGTCCCTTCTATATAGGTTACCAGCTGAGGAATGCCCTATGTTCATGTTAAGAGCGTGATACTTTCTTTTACTTCACCCTGGGCTGATCCCTTTTTCCTCACCACTGATTTGTGCACACTGACATTTGAATGAGGTAGATGAGGCATTTCAGCTCAGGTGGTTCTTGTCTCTAACATAGCTCATTCCTGTGGATGCACAGAAGTAAATTAGGCTTCTAACAGCATATTCTGCAGTTTCTAACCTGAAATGACCTTGCAGATTGCAGGAGCTTTACTCTTAATTCTTTCCAGTGAAGCGTACGTATTTTTTTCTTAAATCTTTAATTCTGAGTTTTCCTACCCCAGAATTCTTTCCAAGGAATTAAAAAAAGGTATTTTCCCTCAGAATTTGGTAGTGCAGGTTGCTTTAGCACTACTGGCTTATTTAATCTTCTGGTAAAGGAGCAATGCACATTTGTACTTCTTAAGTAACCTTAGGAGCAATCTAGACTTTAATTTGTTGAAACAACTCAATGTCCCATGGTGTGTACTTTAAGCCTAGCCAAAACTGAGGGGTTAGGAGGGAAGATCAGGAAGCTGCAAGTTTTCCTTCAGGCATTATTTTCTCAAATTGTCTTTTTTTTTTTTTTTCCCTGGCCATAGCATATTACAGGGAGGCGTCTCTGGGTTTGTGATCCTGTCTGTTATGGTATTGTCGTGGCCAGGTCCAGTTTGTAAGCTATAAACATTTCGCTGTTGGAATTGCCAGACTTTGCCATTCATGCTCAGCAGCAAACGAGATCTCGGTACCAGTACTAGAATCTCACTCTGCATGGGCAGTAGCAGGACATTCTCTGCTGCTGAGGTTTTCTCCCTGTACAGATGACCTTGTTGCTTTGGCAGAGTTGAGTTCTTGCACATCGCAGCACAACTTGTGTTATGGTCAGTCATACTTCACCTGTCTGTCTGTATGACACTGAAGGTGTGCCTGGCATCGGAAAGATGCAGGTATTTGTTCCTCAGTGTAGTGATTTCAGAGACAACAAGAATCTCTAATCTCTTCATTTATTTGGAGCTATGTATTTAAAGTGTAAACTGACTTTGGAGGGCTGTCAGTGGCTGCAAAACTTTGAAAGGAAACAAACCCGTATATTTTTATTTCAGTGCAAATTCATTTCCACACTGTCTTCCTCCCTTGAGAAGTTGTGTTTCAGCCCTGTGGTCCTCACTGCCCCCTCATCCCTTTGCAGATCGACGCGTTCCAGCACATGCAGCACTTTGTGCAGACCATGCAGCAGCAGGCCCAGCACGCCATCGCCACCGAGGACCAGCAGCACAAGCAGGAGCTCCATAAGCTCATGGCACGGTCAGCATGGGGTCCTGGACACACCCTTTAGCCCTAGACTGAAACCAGAGGCTTTCCTGAGGTGCAGGGTCCCTGCAGGTGACACATTTCAGACCAGGCTCATGCTTTGATTAAAAGAACTGGGGATTTCTCATTCAACTGCTTTGGTATTACATTCTTATCTACCATACAGTGTTCAGTAAATATTACTGGGACACATCAGCCTAAATAAGCTTGTGTTTGTTCCTGATGGCTGGTTGTGTTTTTCCAGCACTGTGGCTCACTGGCAGAAGGCAGAGCTCTCAGCATGTCTGTTTCTTTGGTTTTTAGGAGATTCAGTCACTAGGAAAGAAACACTTCCCACACGCCTGGCACATCTGTATTAAGGGCACAGGCTGCCAAGCACAACAGCAGTGCTTTGGGCAGTAGGTGCCCAGCATGTGATGGTCTCCTACAATATTGTTGCATTAAAAACACACCTTATAATCTCAATTTTCCTCTGTGGATCTGGAGATGCCAGATCTGTTTTTATCAATTCAAAGAAAAAATTGCACAGTGCTTTTTTTGCACTCAATTTGCTTTTATAAGGACAGGAACTTGGTAACACCACTGTCGTATTTTTTCAGTGACTATCATGGAAGACAAATTAGTAATGAGTTGCACACAATATTTGTCTTGCACAATGCTTTCTGGAAGACTCAAAATACAGAAAGGCCAGCCCTGTAACTGTGGCATTTAAAGCCTGCTGAGGGAGCAAAGTATTAAGTTTTGCACAAACCTTCACAACCCCACCCTTCTGCAGTAAAAAATGTTGTTTTTCCTTTCCTCTGGGAGGGAATTACTTAATGGGGTTCTGGCTGGGGGGAAAATAATTCCTCTGTGTCTCCACTGTCTGTCTGTCAGTGTCCTCTCCAGAAGGCTCATTCATATGGTGCTGAGTACAGCTCACCAGCACCTATGTGCATTTTATCAGCACTGACTGATGAAGTCTTTCAATGTTGCTCTTACCTACTTCTTCATTTATTTTACAACTCATGTAGATAAGGAACAAAGTTTGACCCCTGCCTTTCCACTTAAATTAAACTTTCAACTAGTTAGTTGCACACTACAAGCAAGATGGAGGTATTTTGAACCTTGCATGCAGTCTGCAAGAGAGGCTTCCTGACTGGGTTCGCAACATGGAACGCCTTTCAGACTCCAGATGACAAGTTTGCCTCTTAATCCAGAGGCTTTGTTTTCATTTTAGGTTTTGAATCAATAATCCCTTTGCTTAACCAGGTGTTTCCTGAAACTGGGTGAGTGGCAGCTGAACCTGCAAGGCATCAATGAGAGCACCATCCCCAAAGTCTTGCAATACTACAGTGCTGCAACGGAGCATGATCGCAACTGGTACAAGGTCAGTACAGAAAAGTTCCCAGATAAATTTGATCAAATCCCATACTACAGGAAAGGAAGATGTTCACAGAAAGATCTCCTATAACTGACTGCCTTGTTACTGCCAGTAAGATTAAAAACACCAAAACAAAACCAAAAAACAGAGAAAGCGGCCCAAGGCAACCATGAGATTCTTGTTTAGAATTTTATCTGGTTGGTAAAACTAGGCCACAATTGAATTTCTGTTCTTTCTTTTGAGGCTTTCTCTCCTGACAGTTAACAATGAAGGAAAAAGAAAATGGAAAAATTTAACTTGTTCTCAGTCAGTGTACTTGAACAAGGAAAGTAGCCTTTTTTATTCTCCAAAGAGCCTTTGATTTCAGGGTTGTGATATATCAATTAATATTTGGTACCAGCTCTTCTCTGGGGCAGCCATCTCCTCTATTTTTTCCCATTACCCATCCCGGAGTCCTAACATACTAATTTTCATTTTAGCCTTCGAAAAATTAAGGCATATACAAATATAATTTAATTTTTGCTACAGAGCTCCTTTGCTTTAATATTCAACAGGGAGCTCCTGGCCAAGAACTCAGCATGATGTTATTTAAGATAATAAGACTGTTTAAATTACAAGCCATTAGAGAAAGCAAAGCTTTGCGTTGTCTGCAGAGTTTTACTGCTGTTGTCCACAGACACAGAAAAGGCCGGATTATCTCTGACAATTAGAAAGTGCAGGTTGCAGAAAGGATTCGTCTTCCTTCTGACTTCTGTTGTCTCCTGTTGGCAGGCCTGGCATGCCTGGGCAGTGATGAACTTCGAGGCAGTGCTTCACTATAAACATCAAAACCAGGCCAGAGATGAGAAGAAGAAACTCCGTCACGCGAGCGGAGCCAGCATCACCAGTGCGAACACCGAGGGCAGCAACAGTGAGAGTGATGCAGAGAGCACTGAGAACAGCCCCATCCCATCCCCAGTGCAGAAAAAAGTCACTGAGGTACCCTCCTTCCTTCCTCTTCGTGTTGAGAGATTGGTACTTTACTGCTTAGACACAGGAAAATGTTATGGAGTAAATTAATGCAAATGATTATTGGTTGTGACCTAAAGCAGAGGCCAGGGTGGCTGTCATAGGTGATACTGTGCATCAGTAAGTTCTGCTGCTTAAGCCCTTCATGAAAGACTGTGAGGAATCTCTTTCACTTACCAGTTATAGTAAGGTGGTAGTTTTTAGGCTGCTTTGCTGTCCATAGTTTTGCAAACAAACTGAAGTATGAAACCACTTCAGTGTTTTCCCTGCCAGGCTGAAAGACCTCTATGTAGTCAAGCAAAACATAAATTCTTGGAGCAACATGTCCTGTGATGAGTATGAGCAGAAGTCAGCTACAATGGGGATTAGGTCTATATTCCCATATATTTCTTCCTCTTTCCCCTTCTTGAGTTTAGGATTCAGGTGGGCTGATGTGCTTGCATAGAACTAATGCAGCACTTTTCATTCCTAAAGGATTTATCCAAGACCCTCTTGATGTACACAGTCCCTGCTGTCCAGGGTTTCTTCCGATCCATCTCTCTGTCTCGAGGCAACAACCTACAAGACACTCTAAGGTACATTCTAAAGCACATAGTACATGAAATCCAACTGATAAGAGCACATGGTTTCAGATTAGGTAGAACACGTTTCTGCTCTTTTTTGTGATGGTTGAATGAAGTGAATGCTTCAGTCTGGACTAATTTTTGTAAGGTGGATTATCCCTGCTCTCTGAGAGTTCTGGGAAGAAAAGTCACTTATAAATGAGTCTTGGGTTTTTTGGCTTTGGGGGTTTTTTTGTGGTTTTTGGTTGGTTGGTTGGTTGGTTTGAGTTTTTTGTTTGTTTGTTTGTTTTTATGTGGGGTTTTTTTTTTTGTTCCTAACAAAAGTGTTTCTCTTTTTCAGAGTCCTTACTCTGTGGTTTGACTATGGTCACTGGCCTGATGTGAATGAGGCTTTGGTGGAAGGAGTCAAGGCAATCCAAATAGATACTTGGCTGCAGGTAAGGAACACAAAGGGCTAAGAAAAATCTCAGTTCTGGGGGTAGTTTGGGAATTTGCTGCATGATATCCATGATGATCCTTTACTAAAAAATCCTCCGTGAGGAGGTGAGTACTGAGAGCAGTGTGCAGTACAGTTTGTAACTGATTTAACAAGCCTCTCAAACAGAGAAATGAGAAACCTCCTTGCATACATTTCTGTATTTATATGCAGATAAGTGCATATTTAATAAGAAAGAATGAAAAAAACTAAAGATGACATGCATTCAGTGGTGATCAAGTATAAAACATCACTGTGCTGCTCTGATGTAGTTCACAATCTGTTTCAGGATTGCCTCGTAGAATGAGTCTTGTAATTAAATATAATTAAATTATTAAATTATTTCTTATTTAAGCATTATACTTCAAGATGCATCTTTCCATAGTAGGATCCTGTTTGCAGAGAACACTTGTGATCTCACTGAGCTGTTGTACCTGTGCGAGACATGTTGTGTTACCCTCTGACCATCTCAGAAATGAGTGGTGGGCTTCCCTGTCCCCTTTAGAGGCTGTGAGGCCTTTAGCAGAGCGCAGAACAGCTGGTGCAGTGCACACTTGAGGTGCCGGGGTGTTTATTTTCCATATCCTTATTGCCAGGTTATCCCTCAGCTCATTGCCAGGATCGACACCCCCCGACCCTTGGTAGGACGTCTCATCCATCAGCTGCTGACAGACATTGGTCGGTACCATCCCCAGGTAAGTGTTACCTCAGGGGAGGAGTTTCCACAGCCTGCCAGGGCCTTTCCTGTGTTCCTTTTCACCAAGTCCAGATGCCTGCACGGGAAGTCACAGCAGGTGATGACACTGAGGATGGGGACTATTTCTGCTGCTGCTGCTGCTTTCGCTTCAGCACTGTTGACATAAAAATGGGAAGAAGTGAATGAGCCATGCAGCAGGGGATGGACTCTCTGTCTAATGGAATTTAATGTCTATTGGGTTGTGCAACCACCTTAAATCTCTTTAAGTGACTACTAGGAACCTACCTCACAGATTTTATCTGAATTTCTTCCCACAGTGTGGAATATCACAAAATCCTAAAGCCTATTTTTGTTCTTCCAGTTTGAAAGAGGCTCTCAATGTCACTCTGCTACTCACTGAATTAAAGTCTTGAAAGCCTTTTGGATCAGAAGACTTTGAATAGCAAATTCCTATCACCTCTTTCCAGAAGCAAGCTTGCTTCCTCCTGTTTATCCCTAAGGCTGCTGTTTGTTAAAGCTTTGCTAATATTTAAATTTATGTAGCTCTTCTGTGTGGTTCTTAAGTATCATTGGTTGCTGTTTCTTGCAGGCTTTGATCTATCCTTTGACTGTGGCCTCTAAATCTACAACCACTGCTCGGCACAACGCTGCAAATAAGATCTTGAAAAACATGTGTGAGCACAGCAACACTCTGGTGCAGCAGGCAATGATGGTGAGTGCTCAGTGTACCACTGAGTGTGTTATGTTGGATGGATGTACCACAGTTAGAATAACACAAAATAACTATTCATTGTTAATTCTATTCAAGTACCGTTAATTTGGGGTATTTGCAACTGGTAGAAGTTACAGTATTAGTGTCATTTAAAGACAGTGCTTTAATTTAAAAATAATTCATACACTGAGTTTTTGTGTTTCCTTATGAATAAATTTAGAGGATAAATAAGTGAAAAATCTTTGTTCCATAAAGAGGTGTTTTTGCTTAATGAAAAGTAGAAACAAAACTTACTGAGCATAGCATGGAAAGAGTAATTTAATTAATTCAGTAAAGATTTTTATGAATAAATGAAAAATAATGCTTTCAGGCCAAACTACACAAGCATATAGAAAATATCAAAGGTAACAAATAAGGTGAGAAAAGCCTGATTAGCTTCCTGCAGAAAAAAATGTGCCGTCGCTGTGGTAGTTCTCGTGGCTCCCTCTGGCTGCCACGAACAAATATTTCAGAAGAGAATAAAGGAGTTTTGCATTTTTAAGTCAGGACACAGTCACAGGGATTTCTTTAGGCACTTAATCTTTTTTTTCTGTCCTAAAACAGGTGAGTGAAGAGCTAATCCGTGTGGCCATCCTGTGGCACGAGATGTGGCATGAAGGGTTGGAAGAAGCATCTCGCCTGTATTTTGGAGAAAGAAATGTAAAGGGAATGTTTGAGGTGCTGGAACCACTTCATGCAATGATGGAGCGCGGGCCTCAGACCTTGAAGGAGACGTCCTTCAATCAGGTATCAGCAGATGGCCAGATGTGTTACGAGAACCTCTTCCATCTAACACAGAGAGTGAATCTCTAGGGCCTCATTGTGTTGGTTGCAGATTTCATTATTGATGTTTGTCTTCAGATCTGTGTCACTTTTGGTGACTATAAGGGGCCATGGTGGTCCAGATTGCCCTGGAGCCTTGTATTGGCAGGGTGTCTGATAGGGACCGGAAGACAGTGACTGCTCTGCAGTTAATTATTCTGCTTTGCTTCACAGTAAGCACTAGCACAGGCAACAGAGAACTAATTGAATTTGTGAGCCTACTGTTAAAGGGTGATTCTAAGCATGCAGTTGCCTCCTATAATGAAGTGTACTTGTGAGCAATGTTGTTTGATAAATTCAATGCACATCTTGGATCCAGGAATTTTTGGATCTTTAATTCTGATACGCTATAAAAATGTGAGATCAAGTATTTGCAATGCAATTTGAAAAGAGACTCTGATGCTCCTTGTAGGTGTTAAGAGATCTCCACCTGTTCCACTACAGTCTGTTGAAATTTTTTTCTTCTGTTATTTTGCTCCCTAGGCGTATGGCAGAGATCTTATGGAAGCTCAAGAGTGGTGCAGGAAGTACATGAAATCAGGAAATGTCAAAGACCTAACGCAGGCTTGGGATCTCTATTACCACGTGTTCCGACGTATCTCAAAGCAGCTGCCTCAGGTGAGGGGAGAGATTCAGTTCTTTTGTGGGTCTTTCAGTGCAAGTTGCCAGTACCAACCTTTACTTTATGTTTTCTGGTTATTCAAAACATAGAAATTCAGTAATCTGGAAATAACTGCATAGGGTTTGCTGCAAGTTTGGTGTTTATGCAGCACTTCCTGCAAGTACCTGAAGTATTCATCACTGCCTGAACTGTTTTAGATCCCTTGACAGTATGAACTCTTCAGATGCTTCTGTGAGGTTGAACTGATATTCTAAGGGGTTGTATTTCTTTTGGGTCTGGTAGCTCACTTCTTTGGAACTACAGTACGTGTCACCAAAACTCTTAATGTGTCGGGACCTGGAATTGGCAGTGCCAGGAACGTATGATCCCAACCAGCCCATCATACGGATTCAGTCCATCGCACCCTCGCTGCAGGTCATCACCTCCAAACAGCGGCCCAGGAAGCTGACATTAATGGGTAAGAGAGAGCAGTTTTCACTTAGTTATTCCAGTATTTAAACAGTTGTTCCTCTTAGGTCAAACTACATATTTACCTGGTAAAACCTCTCCAACCTTTCCTTTCAGGTGAGGTTTTTCTTAGTCGGTCTGGCTGCCACACTTTCCAGTTTTTGAGTGCACGTGTATTTACTCTTGCCTGTTTGTTCAATGAGGGTAAACTTCTGTGCACTGATTCTTTTGCAGGAAGCAATGGGCACGAGTTTGTATTCCTTCTGAAAGGTCACGAAGACCTTCGCCAAGATGAAAGAGTGATGCAGCTTTTTGGGTTGGTCAACACTCTGCTAGCAAATGACCCAACTTCTCTGCGTAAAAACCTCAGGTGTGTGCTGTGGGTAATCCCTGAAAGTGCTTGTGCACGAGTGACTCCTTACATGGGTGCAGTTTCACAAGTAAACCTTGGCAGAAGCAGCTGGTTTGTGAGGAAATGTCAAATCTTGGAACTAAGTTAATTAAAAAGAAAAACAGCATTCATAAAATTCAAACATGGAGGAAACATATCTGAGGGGATTGTTTTATTTAATTGACGTTCCATCTCATAAATTGTTGTGGTCTTTGAAACAACCCCTATTTCAAGACACCTTAAGCACTACCTTAGGAGCCTGAACATGGGTTTTTGCTAAGGATATGAACATATCAAATATCATGTGCAAATAACAGATCATCGTGGGTGACGTAACATGGACCTCTGAAAGCAGCCTTTCAGTGAAAACCACGTAAATTTTGAGCTTGTCTGTATCTGGCAGCAGTCTGTGCAAATGGATGTTTGAAGTCTGTTTGAAAAGACAAGCAGAGCAACTATTGACGAGACAATTTGGACCAGAATCAGATTTAACAGTAGTTGTTTTAAGCATCTCAAAATCTTGTAATGCACAATGTACAACAATTTGGGCTCTGATTCTCCATTTTTCCCGTAGCATCCAGAGATATGCTGTTATCCCACTGTCTACAAATTCAGGCTTAATTGGCTGGGTGCCTCACTGTGACACGCTGCACGCACTCATCCGAGACTACAGAGAGAAGAAAAAGATCCTGCTCAACATTGAGCATCGCATCATGCTGAGGGTGAGGGGCAAAGCTGGCAGAGGTTTTAGTACATTCTTTTAGGACTCTAGTGTCTTAATGATGGAAAATGGTGCACAGCTTCTTCCTCTGCCTCTTTTCTGATCGTTACGATAAATTAAAAATATCAGATAAGAGTTACAGCTTTCCATACGTGTATTTGTTTCTCCTTTCCATTTTTAGCAGTGACTACAAGCTGTTGCCATCTGGTGACTAAAACGTGCTTGGAATTTTGCATGGCTGTGATGTGCCTCATACGAGGTGCTGTGCTGCCTGCATTGCAAATGCTGGGTGTCTAAGAAGCAGGGCCAAAATTAAACAGACTGGAGGAACTGAACACTACTAGAAAATGTGGAATTCCCTGCCAAAAAGGAAAGCATGTGCCAGCCCAGAACACTTACTTGGATAATGGTTTTTGAAAAATACCTACCTTTGCATTTTTTTAGTTAAATAGGGCTGTAGACTACCTACTTTGTGGATACTAAATAATTTGCTATCCCATTTTAAATGAATTCTTCACTGCTGTGTGATCATCTCACTGTGTTTGAAACATACTAGTCAGTCTACACATAATTTAAGTATAAACTTGATATGAAATTATTTATGATTACTGTGTTTCTCACAGTACAACCAGAGGCTACTGGAGGTGACTTTTTAAAGTTGCTGAATGTCACTTCTGAATTATAGATGGCTCCAGACTATGACCACCTGACTCTGATGCAGAAAGTAGAAGTATTTGAACATGCTGTCAATAACACAGCTGGGGATGACCTTGCCAAACTGCTGTGGTTGAAAAGTCCAAGCTCAGAGGTGAGTTCAGCACATGTACTGGCAAACAGCAGAGTGTGGAATTACTAATTCTCTGCAGGATTAGTGAGAGATGGTGTTTATTCATCCTAAACCCCAGCTGAATCACTGCAGAACATGTATCCACACATGCATCCCCTCACAAGGGGCCTTAAAAGGCTCAGATCACAAGTGAAGTGCAAGGCACAAGACTGGAGAATTCAGTCTCCATATACTGTGCAGGGCAGAGAAAAGCAGAAGCCTCAGAATATAGTCTCTTAATGACTTAGACATCTAATTCAAGGGCACAGGGTGTTTGAAGCCCTCAGGCTGATGGAGTACTGAACCTAAGCATATCACAGTTCTGCTTTATGTGAAATGCAAGTGGTTAATGTATAAATTAAAATATAATCTGAAACACGCTACATGCCTGCCTGGCTTTTTCTGTCTCCGCTTGTAGGTGTGGTTTGACAGAAGAACAAATTACACCCGTTCACTAGCTGTGATGTCAATGGTTGGGTACATTTTGGGCCTTGGGGACAGGTAAGTGAAGCTGTAAAGTTTCTTTTATTTAAAAGCACAAATTGTGAAGGCAAATCAGTTCATTCCTTGGATCTGTTCTTGTGATAATATCTCCCATTGTGGTCACTGCCGAGATGCAGTGATACCATCTTTCAGGTCCCTAATCGTGCTGCTGTTATTCTCAGCACTGCAACTTTGAGGTGCAGAGTTTGTGCATCTCATTTTGCATCTCATTTCATTACAAATAAGACTTTCTTCCTTTCTGAGATGAATACACACAGAACTACATCAAGGACCACAAGTTCTAATTTTGCCCTTTCACAGAATGGGAAATCTTTTTCCATCAATTTTCTAAACAACATAACTTCCAAAATACTTTTGAAGACAATGTTTATTAGATTTAATGTCTGTAATGCAAAAACAGCTAAACCCTCAAATATTTTCATAACAAAAGCTCTTATTTCTGAACTTAAGTCTTTAAAATGAAATTATAAATCTTTGAAAATTGAATTAAATCAAAGTTGGAAGAAGTAAGCATGAATACATGCTTACAAATACAAATACAAAACTGTAGTTTTGCTGGTCTGGATTGATTTTCTTACCTGTTGGTGGTAAAACAATTCGTGTTACTTCATGTGTAGCATACTGCATTACACTTTTCTATACTGAAAAAAATGAAAAAGCATAAAACGAGTGGAAAAATTTATCCTAACTGAAAAATAAACATTCATATCCAAGAAATGTACTGACGGTTCTGGTCCAGGAAGTTACTTATCTGCCAAGATGAGATGATCTCTAACTCCAGAGAGGTAATTACAAAAGTAATGTGACAGATGCACTGTCAGGAAGGTTTCTTGTTCAACCTGAGATTGAAGATCTCATTCAAGCAAGCTGTCACTGGCTGTTCTTGTTCATGGAGATAAACATCTTTTCAGACTGGAGCTGCTGTGATTGATGTTGGGTTTTTGTAATGGTCTGTCACGCTCTTTTTTCTTCTATTCCTTCATCAAAGGCACCCTTCCAATCTGATGTTAGACAGACTGAGTGGAAAGATCCTGCATATCGACTTTGGGGACTGTTTTGAGGTAAGTCTCTGTGTTTGGACATGAAATTTTCAGTAATATTTCACATTTTCTGGTGGAACAGAGATTAATCTATAAGCCAGAACAGACTGACTTTGGAGTCTGATCCTGGGTGAACCCTTTGGCTCTCTTTTGAGCTTCCCTCTACCTACAGGCAAGATGAAAATAATAGACACTTTATCTCAGAAGCATGTCTTGGGTATTAACTGACCACTGGAATAAGCAAAGAAGTGCTAACATAATTTCCCCGAAATTTCTTGCAGCAATTTAAGCTGCTGATAGGCAGTCTGTGTTGCTGGGCACATGCTTGAGTTTTCCCTTTGCTCTCAAGTTAATCATCGAGCTTCTCCTAGTAATTTGTGAAAACTGAGGAACATAAAGCTTTGACTTTATTTCCTATTAGGAAAAAAATATTTAAGATTGTAGCAAAAAGATCCCAGTACTTAATAACTTTAAAAGAGTAAGTTAGCTATTAAGTTACTTACTCTCCATCATCATGTGTTTAGGTTGCAATGACAAGAGAAAAGTTCCCTGAGAAGATTCCATTTAGGTTAACAAGGATGCTGACAAATGCTATGGAGGTAAGCATCCCCTCTGATTTGGAGGGGACTGTTCCTAGGGAAACTGGCACCCATTTCTCAGTTTTTCCTGTATATTTTGTTGTGGCTAAACTTCTGCACTCCTTAAGAACCAGAGGTGTTCATATTTCAGCTGAATTTTCTGTGAGTTAAAATATCTCCTGTGATGTTTGCAGTGCATTACTGTGGAAAGCAACTTTTTAGTTAGAAAATAAACCAACCTGAAATTCCTCAAATTTCTTAGGCCTTCCTTAGTTTCCCCATTTCAAATAGCTGTTTATATCAACCAGACACAGTAAATTGCATTGTACTTCGCAAAGATCATCTTCATGGAGAAGGGAGCTGCTTAGTTTGTAATTAATGTCTGTCTTGTTCCCTTAATGAATGAAGCGTGGTGAAAGCCACTTCCTGCTCCCCGAGTGTTGGGGTTGGAGTTGCAGAGTGAACGAAGCAGTGGTTCATTCACTTCTTTTTCTGCCAAAGGTGACAGGCCTTGATGGCAACTACAGAATCACCTGTCACACGGTGATGGAAGTGCTGCGGGAACACAAGGACAGTGTCATGGCTGTGCTGGAAGCCTTCGTGTACGATCCCTTATTGAATTGGAGATTGATGGACAGTAAGTGATTCTGATAAAACACTGACAGCAAGAGAGTGTTCATGCAGGAAATCCAGAAGCCTGACACGCAGTGTCTGTTTTCAAACAATCTGATCCAACTGTTAGTTTGTATGTGCTATTTCTGTGTGCACACAGTTCTGGGGATTTTCATATGAAATTACAGTAGTGATCCAGGAGATTGAAATGATTTTCAGGTAACGTTAAATCTGGAGAAGAAGAAAGGCAGCCAAATCTGTATTGCTTGTGGACAAATTTGATCTGAAACACTGAAACTCTAGTTCATGATTTTCAACTCCTAATTTTCTTGCAGCAAATACAAAGGGCAATAAGCGCTCGCGAACAAGAACGGACTCCTATTCAGCCAGTCAGTCAGTAGGTGAGTAGAAAAGATGGTGGATGTCACAAACACGCTTTTCAAATGAGCTGATTAACAGTTTTGCTAATGTTTCCAGAAGAATGTTTAAGCTGCTTTTCAGCTTCACATTTATGCTTTTGTGTTTTCGTGGTTTTTTTCAATAGAAATGTTGGACAGTGTGGAATTGGGTGAGACAGCCCATAAAAAAACTGGGACCACAGTGCCTGAATCTATCCATTCCTTCAGTAAGTTTCATTGTTGTTTCTATATTGATGCAGAAACTGTTCTTAGATCAGAAAAATTAATCATGATCCAAATGCAGTTATATGAGATGGGACAGTTACAGTCTCTTGTCAGCATAAATGAGGAATATAATTATCTGTGTTCTCAACTCCAACAAAAAGAGTTGTATCTATAGTAAATATATCTAGGTTTTCTCTCAAAAAGGTATTTGGGAAGGGCACATCTAACAGCAATACAAATGCTTTTATTGTTCAGGTGAAGTCCTAATTCGGTGTCATATTTCTGTCTTTTAGTAGGAGATGGTCTGGTGAAGCCAGAAGCTCTAAATAAGAAGGCAATTCAGATCATCAACAGGGTTCGAGATAAGCTCACTGGTGAGCATGTAGTTATGTTTATATAAAAGGAACATAAAATCTGATGAGATGGATCAGCACTATCCATAGCGTTTGTATTTTGTGTGTATCCTTGAATTTAACATGTTCTGATTAACTGGATGAGGCCATTTTCCTATTTTTGTCCAAAACCTAACTACTGTGCCTGCATTTAGATGCAAATAAGCCTGATTTGAAAAGTACTGAGATGTTTGTAACTACACAGGCTTAGTATTTTGCATGTGTTAGCTTGTTAGTGGAAGTTGAATTTCTACTGTCCTGGCTTCATAGTTAGCAGCATTTAATTGCAAAATTTTACACTTTTAAAGTTCATAAGAAACTACCCTGCACCTGCCAGACAATGTACTTGAAGGAATTAGGACCAGGATTTGACTTCATTTATGGGTTTTTTCATCCTTTAATTTCAAAGGTCGAGACTTCTCTCATGATGAAACTCTCGATGTACCCACACAAGTAGAATTGCTCATTAAACAAGCAACCTCTCACGAGAACCTGTGCCAGTGCTACATTGGATGGTGAGTTTGTCACTCAGCTAACCTGGCAAAACTCTTCTAGAATAGTCTGAGCAGGAAACTGCTAAAGAGAACCTCATTTGTGTAGTTAGTTATTTGTAGGAGCCTTACCATATACTGCATCTGCTCTGGTAGATTTTGCAAGGCCATGCCAGCGATGCTATAGACAGTCCTCTAGGAAAGTTCTTGTTAAAAGTAGCGACAGGGATTTTCCATTTTAAGGGTTTGAAATAAGGAATGTGGTGGTCACTGCTTTCAGTTTCAGTGAAGAACGAAGCAAAGACGATTTAGTGTGATTTTGAGAGTTAGCTAACTTTGAACTATGCTTAAGGAAATAGATCTCTTTCCTGCTAATGTTTAAAAATGGTAAAGAAGCATGGGGATCACCTGGCAACTTTTCCTGTGCTAAAATGGTGCCTAGTCAGTATGGAATCTCAGTCCTTCTCAGTGTTGCCTTTGTGAAACTACATGCAATTCAACATTACTACAATATCTTTATTTTCTTCAGGTGTCCTTTCTGGTAACAGAAGATTCCAGAGTATGCACAACCTTTTATTCTGGAGGCTTTTTCACTCCAAACTTGCTCTTCTACAAACACAAACAAAGTTTGACTGAAATACAGCCTTTGTCAAATATTTTTAAATGTAAATGAAAAGAGTTATTGTATATTAAAAGTTGGTGTAAGCCAATGTATAGCTGCTGTTGGAAAAACACAAGCTGTCTGAAACACAACACTTGATTCGGGTTTCCAGGACAGTGAAGACTGATTGTACCACAGATGTCTATGGTTCTACTTGGTCTTTGGGGAACTGGAGATCAATTGAAAATAACTATACGGGTTTTCACTTACTTTGCAATGTAACTTAGTAACTTGCAGATTAATTATTGCCCTGGTCGTTCCTGTTGATGTGGCTGCAGTGAGCTCAATGCACTTGAGCAGGAGGCTTCATTTAGGTTGTGGGGAGGAGCTGGATAACTGGAAAGAAAGAGAAGTAGAATTTTACCATTGTTTCATCCTGTACCTTGTTTTCAAACTTGATTCTTGCCCCAAAATTGGAAATTGTCTATCTGCTCATTACACTAGTTCAGGATTTGTGTTTCTGACTAGAGCAGGGGTTTGAACACATCCAAGATTTGAAGACCTTCAGCTGAGTGAAGTTGGGTGCCTCTGTGTAGAGTGATTGGTGGCACACTGGATGCAGGGTACAAATAAATACCACTTGGGAGCTTCCTGCAGTGTCTGGGTTAAAAAGCAGTGTTGGGAAATAACTAGGGAAAGATAGGGTTTGGCACAGGAGGCAGACGGGAGGGGAGAACTGGTCGTAACTTGAAACAGAAAATAATGGTTATTAAACATGAGGTTGAAGATGAAGTTATGATTTATGAATTAAACATATTAAAAACAATGCACAAAATACAACAGAGTAGCCATGTTTAGATGCCATGTTGTATTTGAATATTTTTGTGCCAATAAATTACATCAAAATGTAAACACTTTGGCTGTGTTCCTGTTTATTCCTAAGTCTTTCTTAAGCAGGGACAGGGAAGCAGATTACAATTATTTTTTTTTTAAGGTTTCTGTTGCCATTGACTTGGGTTTTTTGTGCATCAGTTCAGGTGATAGGCTTCATTTCCCTTCTGATAGCAGCTGAATGAAGTCTGTCAGTTGTATAAAAAAAAAGTGACTGTACAACCCCTAAATTTTTATTTCCAAGAGATGTGATGTCATCCATGTGAGAAGAACATCAGCTTCCTTGGGTTCAGGGTCACAGCCACAGCTCGAGGGACAGCATGGGGTGTTGGACAGGGTTCCCTGTCCTTGCTTGTGCAGGTGCTGCACCCCAAAAATGGGAAATGGGGAGGTGGAAGTCAGGAATTTGAGTATTGGCCCTAACCCTTTTCTGGGCACTGGTGTGGCCATCAAGGAGGCTGGGCACCACAATATAAGGAAGATTATTAAGCTGCTAGAGAGTGTCAAAAGGAGGGACACGAAGATGGTGAAGGGCCTGGAGAGGAAGAGGAGCCGCTGAGGGCACTTGCTCTGTTCAGCCTGGAGGAGACTGAGGGGAAACTGATTGCAGTCTACAAGTTCCTCCTGAGGAGGGACAGGCACTGATGTCTGATCTGTGGTGACCAGGGACAGAACCGGAGGGAATGGCTGGAGCTGTGCAAGGGGAGATTTAGGCTGGATATCAGGAAAAGGTTCTTCCCCCAGAGGCTGGTCAGGCACTGAACAGCCTCGCCAGGGAATAGTCACAGCCCCAAGACTGCCAGAGCTCAAGGAGGATTGTTGGGGTGTCTGTGCAGGGCCAGGAGTGGGACTCGGTGATCCTGTGGGTCCCTTCCCACTCAGGATCTTCTGTGGGTCCCACCGGTGGGTGTGTGTGTGGGGGGATAAGGCCGGGCCTGCCCCTCTGAAGCTCTGCCGCGTGGCCCCCAGCGCCCCCCTCAGGGCCTCCCACCCCACACAGGCCATGTCCCGCCCCGTCTCGCCGCTGGGGGCGCCCGCGGTCCACGCGCGTCTCCTCTCCCCACTTCCCGCCACCAACGCCGCGTTCTCGCGACAGCGCCTGACTCTCGCGACAGCGCCGCGCATCAACATGGCGGCTGCCGCCCGTGAGGGGAGCCCGGCGGGGCGGCCGGGCACCTCCAGGGAGTCCGCAGAGGCTGGGGGAAGCAGCGCGATGTCGGCCGTGCCCGGCTTCGACAGTCCCGACGCCTTCGTTAAGGTGCGGTCGGGTGGGTCATGGGGAGCGGGGCGGGCACTACCGCTCCCGGCGTGCCGTGTGCGCTTGGGCCATGCCGGGAGCTGTAGTTCTGCCCCGCGGGATCTGCGTGGGGACCCCAGCCCGAGCGAGTGACACCCGTGGGGTGTCCCCCAGCGCAGGAGGGAGGGTGTGGGCCGGACCGGCGGGTGCGGGGGCCAGAGAGGTGTATTGGGGCCTGTTACCGCCATGGTCCTGTCAGCCACCGGGAATTCCTGGGAATGCTGAGGAATCGGGACCCTCGTGAGGGCCTGTGGCGATGGGAATTGCCGCTGGCGTTATAAACCGCAGCGTCAGCCCCCGTGTGTTTCACCTGTGGACGATGCTGCTTCCAGAGAGGGAATGGCTGCCGGATTCTAAGTAGGAAGCGTTGCAGGGGTTTGGGGTATTTTGTTAGAGTAATAAAGTAATTATCTGCTTTCCTGCTGATTTAGAATTGTAGAATATTCTGAGTTGGAAGGCTCCCACAAGGGTCATCGAGTCCAACTCCGGGCCTTCGCACAGGGCACCCCATCCTGTCCCTGGGAGCGTTGTCCAAACGCTCCTGGAGCTCTGGCAGCCTTGGGGCTGTGCCCATTCCCTGGGGAGCCTGGTCAGTGGCCACCACCCTCTGGGGGAAGAACCTTCTCCTGATATGCAACATAAACCTCCCCTGACACAACTTCAGGTCAGATCTGTAACCATAGATGAGTTATAAGTCTAGTTTTTAGACTTTGATCATTTAATGCTGTCTAAATGAACCATGTGAAATTACTCCTGGTGAAAAGCCCCATGATACCGCACATTAGAACCACACAGCTCAAACCAGCTAGGCAAAGCGCATTTCTGTCACAGAGTATCCTAGGTAAACAGAAATAAAATACTGACAGAACGCTGATAACGGAGTGTTCTTGCACAGTACGCTCTTGGCACAGTGGTGGCTGCAACAAAGGCATCTAATGGGCTCCCCCAGCCTGGCGACGAGTATGATTTCTACTGCAGCTTCCCTGGCTTCCGTGCGTACTGCGACACGCAGGGCGACCGCCTGCTCCACTGGTAAGGGCTCTTTTGCATCTCTGGGCTGTTGCTAATAGCTCTCAATCCAAACCAGAAGGTAGCCCCCTTCTTTGGCAACTCCAAGCTTGCGATAGGTAAAAAGGTGGTTTATTTCACACGTGGAATTTTAGCTGCTTTTCTAGTACTTGGCAGCTGAAGCGACGAGCTTAAAGAGGGCCTTTCATAATGATTACCATGAAGAGCTGTGCAGAGAGGAGCACCTGATACCAAATACGTTAGGCTCTCTATTTTAAAAGTCATGTTTGTGAGTAACTAATTCTAACACTTAATACCGTATAGGTGCTTTTTCTGTTCACTGCTTATGGGGTGATATCTATAATTTGATTTATTTTCAAACTTTGAAGTGTAGAAAGTTGAAGAGAATTGGATGTTTTAGTGTTTAGATTGACTACTTTCAGACTGCTGACAGCTGTGCTGTTCTCTTGCAAGCATGAGCCAGGTGATGCAGTACCATGGCTGTCGGAGCCTCATGAAAGAGTCCAGCAAAGTGACAGGGCTGGAAGATAAATTTGATATGCTGGTTGACTCCAATGATGTCATTCTTGAAAGAGTGGTAAGCAAAGTATTTCTGGATGTGGTTCTTATAAAGTGTTCAGTTGCCACAAGTTTTCTTTCTCATTGCAAGAATTTCAGTGGTAGTGCTTTCACTATTTCCTCAATCTGATGTTTTCCCTTTTTATTTAAAAACCCTTCCATGTGCTAGGCCAGAGATCCCAGCAGCTGAGGCAGGTGGGCCGAAGGGAGGGAAGGTAATATATGTGATGAGTGAGGAGACTAAATCGAGTTTGACATAAAATCCTCACAGCCTGAGAACATCTGTACATTTTAGAGTGCTTCTCTGAAGAAACTCTTCCCACCCCTGAAGTTCAGCACAATCCTACCATGTTTGTCTGTCTTGTGTTGCACAGAATTTGGGGGAAATGGCTGTGGAGGTACCTACCTACATGACTTTCTTTACTCAGTCTGACTAGAGTGGCTGAGTGTGGTAATTTAACAGGTGTTTCACATTATTTTTCTGGATTTTAGAGTATTTTGTTGGATGAAGCATCAGGAGTGAACAAGAACCAGCAGCCAGTCCTGCCAGCTGGGTTACAGCCCCCACAAATGATTGTTTCGAGCTGGAACCGTAAGGTGAGGCCCCTGTGCTCAGTTTGCTGTGTTAGGTCAGCTGTTCTCCCAGCCATGGCACTACCAATTCTCCAGTGGAGTTGAGTAGTTAAGTGTTCTCTCATGTTTTTTCACACATTCTAAGTCCCTCCCTCCTTTTTGTTTTTTGTATTCATTCAAACTTGATTCTGAAATCTGTGTGCTTTCAATTGCCATTTCAGTTTGACATGCCCAACAGCCTCTCTTGTGCTTATGAATTCAGAATCTTGAGTCCAAGGACTTCTATTCCTCGCTGAAAAAAAGTGGCTCAGTTTTAAGTGTGGGGTATAACTCTTCCTCTGAATGTTGGATCAGACTGAGTAAAAGAAACTCTGAATGTCTGATAAGTCATATCAGTTTTACCTGTGGTTTCTTAAATAGGCAGGAGAATTCCACAAGAGAACTCAGTCTGAAACCTTCCGACTGCTTCATGCTAAGAATATTTCTCGACCACAGCTTAAGTTCCGGGAAAAGATTGACAATTCCAACACTCCCTTTGTACCTAAACTTTTTATCAAACCAAATGCTTTGAAGCCTTTGCCTGAAGGTAAGGGGTTTCTTTTTGTTGAGTAATTTGTTGAGAGTATTTGACACAAACCTGGAGGAGAGGAGAAATTATTGACTGTAAAAACAAAAAGGTGGTGTGCATTTGGGTGTAGTGAGCTCAGTGACACTGTTGTACCCATATGTGTGAGGTAAGGATAGGCCAGCCTACAGCATCTTCTTGTTGGTATACAGCAAATAATCTGTTCCAAACAGATATTCTGCTGATGCTCTTTACCACCATTGAACATACATGAGAGTCACTTCGGCATGAGAAGTCTTGACTAATCTAGTTGGCTTTACAGATATTCTTTCAGATGCTGCAGCAGGTGTGTGGGGAGACCTACCTTTTTTTGGTGCTTTATCAGAGCTGCTGGTAACACGCTGTCTCAGTAACACATTCTGCTGCTGCCAGTTCATCTGTATTCTGCACTGATGCAGCTGTACTGGGAATGTTGTACTTAGTAACTGGGAACGATTGAAAGATTTTTCTGAAGATTTTTCAATCTCCATCCAAGCTTTTGAGCAAAACCACCTTGTGTCTTGCCTAACAACAGCCAGGTAACCGAGTTGTTATTTGAGGTGCCAAATGACAGCAAAAGCAGCAGCACTAAATTTTTAAGATTTTTGATACTTCATAGAATCTTGTAGTGGGTGGAGGGGAGGTAGGCTGAGAACATGTTACGTGAGGGACCCAGTCCAGTTATTCCATATTGGTTGTTCAGCCCTCACAAAAAGTGGACGGCAGCGAAAGGAGCGCCCTGAGGACTTGGATGTGCCAGCTGCTTTGGCAGACTTCATACATCAGCAGAGGACGCAGAAAACTGAGCAAGACATGTAAGAAACTAACCTGACAGCAAGGTGCTTGGAGTCCCCTGGGTGAACCTGTGTGGTCGGATTGTGCTGATGCTCATCATGTATAACAGCTCTGCATGTGTTTGTGTCCACACTATGTCGTGTGTGATTTGCTTTAGACGTCTGCAGTTACGTTAAACCTCTACTTGAAAAGAGACAGAATAGGGAAACTACCATAGCTCTCAAAGCCTCTGTGCTCTGTCCTCATAAAGAGGACTGGAATTTAGTCTGTGTTTGTCTCTTCCTAATTTCCACAGGTTTGCTCACCCTTACCAGTATGAACTGGAGCATTTTTCTCCTCCAGATGGAGTTCTCAAGAAACCAGAACTCCAGGTTGGTGCCTACTTTAATTTTAAACTGCAGATGCAGTACGTTTACAGCCATACTTGACAAATTTCAGATTTGAGGGTGGAAGTCAGGGTGGGAGTTGACAGTGAACACGCCATGCCTAATTCATTTGTTCTGCCAGATGTACAGGCCCATTGAGGAAACACCCTGTCATTTTATCACCACACTGGATGAGCTGGTACAACTAAATGAAAAGCTTATGACTTGTAAGGAATTTGCCTTGGACTTAGAGGTAACCAAATCGCTATTTCTATGTAAAAGTTACACATGTACTTTTAGGAGCTAGGAGACCGTTATATTCTTCTAGGGGGGTTTTTGTGGTTTTCTCCTGTTTTTTGTACTCCCTGACATGAAAAGACAGTTCCTGACCCTGGTGTGTCAGGTATTACCTGTAAGGTTGAATTAAACTTCGTCAATATTAAAAGTTTTCCAGTGGCGGGACTGGTTGCACACTTCTTAGTGAAATTGATCTTGTTTCAATTAATCCTGTGGTTTTTTAATGTCGTCTTAGTGATTGCAAAGAGAAAGTCTGCTCATCCAATTGTCTTTTTTTCTCAAAGAAGTCCTCGGTTACGTTTTCTTCCTTCATTTGGGGTGCTGTTTGTTTTATAGTATTGGTTCTATAATGAATCCTAGCTTACATCTCTCTTCCCTGTTTTCAGCACCATTCCTACAGGAGCTTCCTTGGCTTGACATGTCTGATGCAGATTTCCACCCGAACAGAAGACTTCATTATTGATACGCTGGAACTGCGCAGCGACATGAACATCCTCAATGAGACCTTCACAGACCCTGCAATTGTGAAGGTCAGCTGCTAAATTGACCAGAATTCGTTTCTAGTTCGGTTTTAGTTTAAGCTTTATTATAGTTAAAATCACACTATATGCTCTGTCTTGGTCACTTGGTTGTGCTTTCACTATAATTTGTTCAGGAGCCTGTTCCTTTGATGTTACTGGTGAATTACTTTCCAGATGCACTCATTTAGTAGTTCTGTACTTAACAGTAAAGAACAGAGAAAAGAAGTCTGGTCCTAGACACATGAATATGAAAGCACAGTACTACCAGCCTGGAGTAGAAATGTTCTTCATAGCATTCCCAACTTGTTTTTCTTTTCAAGGTCCTTCATGGTGCTGATTCTGATGTGGAATGGCTGCAAAGAGACTTTGGTCTGTACTTGGTGAACGTGTTTGATACCCACCAAGCTGCTCGTCTCCTCAATCTCGGCAGACATTCTTTGGACCACTTGCTAAAGCTGTATTGCAGTGTAGATGCTGACAAGAAGTACCAGCTGGCTGACTGGAGGATACGGTAAAATCTGAGCCCTAAATGGGCTGGAACTGCAAGGTAGCACTTCCCCGTGTTTGCATTGCTAGAGCTTCTAGTTGCATGACCCATAATTATAGGTTAGTCTTGAATGAGCACAGCATTTACCTGGCTGTGCCTAAAGTTTTTGGGTGTTACATTTCCCATGTTTTTTTGGAAAATGAGTTCTTTTTGGAAATATCTGAGAAGATGAAGTAATGAAAATCTCCTGGAAGCTCACTTCTTACGGACAGTTCTTAACCACTGCAGTGTTACGGAGACAATATTTGCTCCTCTAGTGCCCCCACAAAAACATTTAATCACCTGTACAAGGTAGAGCAGATGGTGGTGGAGCAGTGAGCTTGGCTATGCAGGTGCACCCTGCACACCGCAGAGATCCCAAGTCTACTTTTGTAGGCTCTGCAGAGAGAAGAGAGCTTTGACAAATACCATAGCAAGCAGATCTGTCGTGTGACTTACCTGCATGGCAGTCCTGCTCTCTGGCACACAAACAAGAATCTGAATTGGAGAGTGCACAATATTTTACTACTTTTGCCCAACAAATCCTTCAGTAAGGAAACAGAAGAATTTCTGTGTTCTTGGCATGTCTTATATGCAGTTTGCCCTAATATGCCTTGCAAGAGGAAAGTGACAGTTTGGCAGGACAACTGAAATGTGTTTGTGTAATTGTGGCTCTTTTCTAGCCCTTTGCCAGAAGAAATGATCCGCTATGCCCGTGATGACACTCACTACTTGCTTTATGTCTATGATAAAGTGAGGGAGTCGCTGTGGGAGAGAGGGAATGAGCAGCCCACACAGCTGCAGGTTGTGTGGCACCGCAGCAGGGACATCTGCCTGAAGGTAAAGCTTCACCTGGTTGGATTATCTGGATCAGAGTATGGGGTTAGGAGAGAAGGTCCTTTGCCTATTCTACGTCTGTTGCATAAACACAGGGAGTTTTTTGGTTTTGTGTGTCTGAAAACAGCTATATTAACTCTGACTCAGTCATGTGCAGTCACTTATTTCACTAGCTAAAGTCCTTGGATTCAGGTGCCTTCCTGCTTTTTTTTTTAATGTTAGTATTCCTTGGCCTCACAATGCATTCAGATGTGTCTTTTCTAAGAGAGATACTATGTTTCCTGTTTTGCTGGATGTTCCTAGAAGTTCAAAGCTTCACTGGAGTTGTATTGTGAGACAACTATATTGTGCCTATGGAAAACACTATCTGTGAAAGTAAGCTTTGTGTAGTGTAGTAAAGCTTGAAGCTAGTAAAGTTGCTCCTGGATTTGATGAGGGTGGATTTCCCCTAGAAATGGATGAGATGTATGTGTTTCAGGAATAGGCTCCTACCAATAGTCTAGCTCCAAGACACATTGTACCAGAGTGTATTCAGTCCCCTGATGTCCATGTGAGATTCCCTGTCTGAGGGACACAAAATAGAAAGCAGAAAGCACTAATCTGATACTGATCATGAGTGTTTCTTTTTTTCCCTTTTTTTGTCCAGAAATACATCAAGCCCCTCTTTACAGATGAATCCTACCTTGACCTCTACAGGAGGCAGAAAAAGCACCTCGACACCCAGCAGCTGGCAGCATTTAGGTTGTTGTTTGCATGGAGAGACAAGATAGCACGTCAAGAGGATGAGAGCACAGGGTAGGAAGTCTTTTGTTATGGACACTGGCTTAATACTTTAGTAAATCTCTTCGATTATGCCCCTTCCACCTGAGATGGAACTGCTTTGTTACCTGTAGAAATTAGTGTACTATCTCAGGCCGCTTGTTACACAGAAGTCCTGTTATGTTTCTTTTTAACTGACTTTGTCTACTCAGACCTTGTAATTGGGGAAGAGTTGTGTGCTTTGAAGGTGTTTTTAAGTGTTTTTATCATTCTGTTACATTCATACTGCCTCTTTATGTTGTAGATACGTGCTACCAAACCATATGCTGTTGAAGATCTCAGAGGAGCTGCCCAAGTAAGTTTTGTTCACCCTGAAGGAGTCTGATTTTAACATCCAGCAGGTCACTTCCTAGTGTGTTATTACTTCTGCAGTTGGTCCCTTCCTTCCAGCTGTCAGTACTGCTTTTCTCTATAGCTGTTCAGGTTGGAAGAGAAATAAGTAGCAGTACTCCTTCACAAGGCTCTGGGATACATCACTCTGATTTTATTGCACTAATAAACCGTGTTCCTTTGCATTGCTCTATGTCACACATTCCCCCTGAGATTCCTACACTTTTACAGAGCAAGAGAGGGGTGAGTTCCCCCAAAATTTATTTGGATTTTTTTTGCAGTTCCTAAATGGGTGGGGAGGGCAAGGGGCAGATCCCTTAAAACACCCGATTTATACATTTTCCTCAAACATTTGGCATTCATCATCTTAACATCCATACTTGAGAATAGTAAAAATGCATCTTTAAAGGCAGGTCCACTGCTGGGCTCAGCTTTCAAAGGCAAATACTGAACGAAATGGTGATGAGGACAGACAGACCACACAAAAGTTAAATGAGAGAGGAGTTGACTTAATGGCTTCTCATCTGCACAAACCTGGTGCAGAATCTCATCACAGAGATTAATCTGACTTGTCTTGCTCTGTCACAGTCAGGACCGTGGTTATATCCAGTTGCACATCCTTTGAATGCAAATGCCCAACATATTGGCCATAAATACACCACACTGAATTTTCCTCCTCTCTCTTTAGAGAACCCCAGGGCATCATTGCTTGCTGTAACCCCGTCCCACCACTCGTTCGCCAGCAGCTTAATGAATTGTATCTGCTCATTCAGCAGGCCCGGGAGATGCCTCTTGTCAAGGTAGGAGTAGCTCGTACCACACACGAGACCAATCACTGGCTTTCCCTAAGCCAGGCCCTGGAGCTGACTGGTGACCTGTGATGATCTGTGTGCCCTTTGAGCACTTAGTGTAGTGTTCTGTAGTAGAGCAGGAAGATTCATTGCAACTTCTTGCCTGTCCTGCTGTGTAGTGGCTCACACACAAGTGTAGTTTCCTGGAAAACTGGAGCAGTGAATGAGCAGATACTGCTTGAACAGAATGCAGTTGTCTGTCTTATACTGCACATTTCCCTGTGTGAGGAAGAATTGCACTTTGTAGAATTAGCTGGCCATGTAAATGGACTCAAAAATATTTACAGCTATGGTGAGACAAAAAAAAAAACAGCCTAGGTGTAAGTTCAATACTTAAAATATGTCATCAGCATGTTGATATTAATACAGCTTTCCTCCTATAGTGAAAAAAAGCATTTGTGAGCAGGAATGTGCCCTTTCTGTGTGAAGTGTTTAAATGTATAATCAAGTGCAAACACTGCAGGAGAAGAAGAAAGTAATTTTATTAACCTGCTAGCTTGTAATAAATGTGTTGAAAACATTGATAAGGTGGCCAGCCTAGAAGAAATGGGGCATTTGAGTGACTTATCTTTCTCTCGCGTTCTAGTCGGAGATTACTTTGGCAGTCAAGAAGACAGCACCTCTACCCAACCCTGAGGTACTGTTTGCATAATATTTTTACCTAATGTGTTAAGCCTTAAACTTGGAAACAGATGTAGCAAAATTATACCTTCTAGTAAACTGCTTATCTCATCTATTTCACAGGTCTGTCTGCTTTAGCTTAATATTATTTTTCTGTGCTAGACTCATGATATTTTAAAAACTACCATAAAGCAGCACTTAAGGTTTCATCAGCAAATGCTCTGGCTGCTGGACAGTTTCATGTATGTTAGAATATATTGACTGAGCTGTAAAAAGAGATGATTCAGATGAGTTTCTAAGGCCTGACTCGTTCTCCTCATTCATCTCATCTCATTAGTCCATGGGTGTTTGCAGAGGTAGCCTTTTGATGCCAGATGCAATGTGCTCTGGCATGTGAGCTACACTAAGAATATTCCATCTCTGAATTTCATCCTTTTTTTGGAATTTTCATTAAAGTGTCTCTGCAGTATGTGAAAACAATAGATTCATAGTGTATTCTTGGTGCTTATAATTTGAATCTCTCTGCAGAAGCTGGAGAATGCCCTCTTTGGACCACATGACAGTTCACGGATTCCTGTGGATGGTTTTCAGAACAACTCTGCCTTGGGTAATTTAGAGTTAACCTAAAAGCTCTTCTAATAATGCAATGATGTGGGGCTTTGACATGGGGGAAATAAGCAGTCCTGAAAAAACTTTCAGGGAAATCTCATGACACAAAAGAGCAGTAAAATATACAGGAATCTAATAAAAATTTTGTCTCCTTTTCATGCAGACCCTGCACCAGTTTTGGAAGATGCTTGTCTCTTTTCAGACAGTGAGAGGACAATGAATACTCAAGATAGTCAGCCAGAGTCAACATGTCTTGTTGCTACTGCCACTGTCAGCATATTCAGTGTAAGCAGTATGTTTGTGACAGTGTCAGTACTGAAGTATTAGAAAACAGACTTAATAATCTGATAAAACTGTGGAAGTGTTGAAAGCAATAGTAAGGTGGGAGTGCATGGCAATGGTACTGACTTGAGTCAGGCATGTGGCCTAATTAAGACAACTGGGTTAGGAGGCCGGCAGGTTAATTCCATGCCTCTGGAGGGTCGCTGCTATCAGTGGGATTTCAGAGTGAGAAGCAGCACGGCGTGAAATGGCAGTAGCCAAACCGAAAGAATATTCATGTTAATATTTCTTCTTTTTTTTTTTTCTTTCTTTTAAGGAATGCGATGAAAGCGAAGGAAATAAGAGGACTTTAACTACTGCGCAGCGGAAAGCTCAGCTAATAATGGAGTCCTTTGAAAATCCATTTAAAATGGTAAGAGCTCCCAATAGTGGGACTCATAAACTACCCAGTGCAGAGGATGCTCTGAGCTGGTTTTCCAGGCAGATCAGAAAGATCTTGGTAGAGCACCAGCTGCTGCTCTCTGACTGGAATCAAGGGGTTGTCCTTCTTGCAGAGACACACATGTGGGCTTGTTTTCAAAACACATTTAAATGCCTCTTGGATATAAGTCTTTCTACACAGTAAAGAGACCTTTCACTGTTTTTTTTTAAGCTAGTGTTAGAGTTCTTAGATTTGCATCACATTTTCATCTGTACTTTATGACTAGGGTTAGTGAGCTGATTTTACTCTTGTAATGAATCAGAAGAACAATAGAATGCTGTTATAGCTTTGGAGTGGCAAATTGCTAGAAAATAATATCAAAACTTTTTCTGGTGTACGAATGAGGGTTGGTTTGTTGGTGGTGTTTTGGTTTTGTGGGGAGGGTTTTTTAGTTGGTTTTTTTTGTTAATATTTCTCCTGGCAGTAGCTGCGGTAACTTCTTTTTCCATAAGGTGTTCTATCTGTAGAATACTTCTTAAAATGTGAAGATTTACAACAAGTAGCATTATAGCAATGAGCTAAATGTCATGTGCTGTGTTTAAAGCAAAATGGTTTTTTCCTCTCTACAGTACCTACCTCCAGAAGAGAATTCTGCCTATGTTTCACAATCTGCAAAGTTTGACCCATCATCAAAAATTTATGAAGTAAGACTTGTGCTAAAATTTCCTGCCAAGTAGTACAAAAGAAACAAATAAGTAGTTTATTTTCCATTGGGAGCCTTAGCAATATAGATTTTTCTTTTCTCCTTGGATACTTCTTGAGAAACTTGACATGTTTCTGCGGCGTTCATACCCTTCGAAGAACCAGGGATTGGAGACATTCTGCTGTATAGCCTCTGTCTCTCTGCTGAAAATTCTACTGAAGTATCTGCTTTTATTCTCATGGCTTGTTAGTAGCTCAGAACTTTTAAAACTTGGTTTTACCTCACCTGGTGCAGCAGTTCTTAATCTCCTTTACAGTCCAGCTTGATCTTTTGCACTCTTAATGAAGATGAGCATGTGTTAGCAAGTTTATAAACAACCTTTTGCCATAAAACTTAAAAGAGAGTGTTTCCAGGTAATATTTTTTTTTGCAGATCAGCAATCGATGGAAGTTGATGAGTCAGGCACCAGTACAGAAGAAGTCCAAGAATGAAACCAGTAAGAAAGCAGCCCAGCCATCAGGTACAACCATTCTTCCCTTCCTCGGTGTATCTGCCAGCATGCTTTTCCCCAGGCACGTAGGCTGCTTGCTATAGATGATGGATTTCCTGATGAATGACATTGTTTGTTAATGTTTGTACTCTATTTAGTTTGAGACTTGCTACAAGCTGCTTTGCTTCCTTTTTCTAAACTCCTGACTTACTCCTGCTTTTTACAGTAATGCTTGTTTGTCTCCATAGCTGCCCGTGTCCAGACACCGAAGTTGCATAAAAAGGCAGCACAAAATGTTGTATCTGTTCGTCAGCAAGCCATGGTAGGTCATGGAATTTCTCCTTGCAGTCATTGCTCATCTTGACCATTATAAGAGAATGAAACTCCGAGCCCTGTAACTGAAATACCTGAATGACAGTATTTTGACAATGGTCTTTCTGTGGTGCTGCCCTGGGTGTAGCAACAGGCTCCTACCAATTGTGCTGTGCACGTGGTCACATCCCTCCATGTGTTCAGTAGAGAGTGTTTTCCACTGATGCACCTCTGCTCCTCACTTGCCTGAAGGTTCCTCACTTGTTCTGCATAGGCTCCCCCAAATACGCCAGTGGGGCCACAGCCGACCTCAGCCTCCAGTATCCTGTGACATGACAACTTGGCTTTTCATAGAAGTCCCTACTGTGAGAAGGAAAAAAAAAAAAAGCAGTTTAGGCCCCAGGAAGAGCACAGAGCTTTCTCCCCATGCTATTTTTGCCACAGGCAAGAGCTTTCACTGGGGCCTGGCTCCATTGGGCGGTTAATCTGCACGCCGGTGCCTCTGCAGAGATGTTTTATTCTCCTTTCTTGAACTTACCCTTGTTTCTGTTCTGTGGGTTGCTTTCACAGCAGGAACAAGCTAATAGGAAGAGGGAGAGAGACACGAGTGAGACGGGAGCAGAAACGGGAGCAGAGTTGCCAACACAAGAAAAGAAACGGCAAAAAAACCCCCAGCAACCAGAGGAGCTGGAAGCACCAAAGCAGTTTACTCCCTTTGATTACAGCAAGTCCAACTTCAAAGTGTTTGCAGGTAAGATCTGATCGCTTGCTAGAGTGCTGCAGGCTGTGGAAAACATTGCCAGCCGAGCCTTGAGAAGGCTGTGTGAATGTGGGTGCCAAGCAGTACAGACTGTTACAATGCACTTACCTTACAGTGGGGAAATACTTGAAGAAGTTGGCTTGAGGAATGTACACTTTAGTATCCCTTTTCTGATTTGGAAATGAAATCCTGAAACCATTGGCTAAGTGGGTTGTGGATTTGGATTTTGTTTCTTTTCTCTATCTGTTTAATTGGACCCAGGAACTAGGAGGCAAAGGAGGTTTGACTCCTTTGGAAAAAAGTACCTATTCAAAAACATCTCCTGCCCTTAAGAGATTGTTCTGGATTTTACTCTGTGGGAGACTGCAGTGAAACCTCCATATCATCAGAGGAACACTGTGGAGTGCATTGTTTTTTATAAAAGACTTTAGTGACCGCTTCTCTCCTCTCTCCATTAGGAAGCAGCAAATCAAAGCAGTCGCCACAATTTGATCCTGCCAAGCAAGCTTACACGGGCAAGGTATGGGCTTGTCATGAAAGGAGGAACAGAAATGTGGGCAACAGTGTGTACCCAGCTGGGGGCTCCCTGAGGGGGCACATGATTTTTTTCTGCATCTGCATAATGTTCCCTAACAGCCCTTGGTACTGTGATCCAGCTTCCAATCACAGGTTCATGCTTTGTATTATTACCTCTTCCCATTCAGGAGGAGCTTCCTTGGAGTCCCTCAGACTTCCTTGTTGTTTCCCACCTATTCATACATTGCTCACACCTACACCTTACACATCAGAAGCATGACATTTGGACCACAGCACACCACCTCAAATTCCCAGTACCAAATTCAACTCTCAAAAATCTCAGGCATTCCAGTGGTTCCAGGACATGTCAGATTTGCGTGTTGCTCACATTCTCCAAGTACTGTTATTAGGAAAACAGTCTTAGCTCAGAGATTTTTTACTTAATTTACTGCTAATTGAGATTAAAGAGAAGAAAAAAGCCATAAACAATCAAACCATGGCTTGTTGATGAACAGACACAATGTTTTGTGCTGCCTTTTTGTGCATACTTAGGGAGAGTAATGTGACCAGCACAGGGAAGTGGGTGAACAGATTTCTGTGAGGTTGGAAAGACCTGGCAGCGCATGAATCTCATGGAATATACTGTATTTGGCAGGAACCTCACTGTGGTGGTGTTTTGTTTGTTTGTGCAGAAATTTGCTGGAGCTAACAAACTTCAACAGTCTGGAAACCGGAGCATGTCCTACCTGGCAGGGAAGGCTGAAAGGTGTGTTGTCATCCTGCCCTCATCCAGCTGAGTGTTTGCACACCACTGCCCCGGAGCCGTGGGCAGAGCTTAGCTATTGTCCTCTCCTGCTGTGGGAGCTTGAGCACATGTTTAATGGGAAGAGGTTGCACCACAGCTTGACGTCAGTTTAAAGGAAAAAAAAAAAAAGGAAAAAAAAAACCCAACAATTTAGGATTATTGCAATCAAAGACAAGTCTGGATGGAAGGTTTGAAATGCTGAGGTTAAAGTTTGTGTTAAAGGGTGTGGGAGTCACTTTCATTGGTCAGAGATAGGTGGAAGTGGGGAGAGCATCTGCCTAGCTTGGAAGGAAGACAAATAAGAGCACCACCAAGTATGAACTTACTTGCTCTGAATAGATACTTAATGTTTAGCTTACAAGATTTGACTCTTGTGTGTTACTTAGTCATAAAAGAGCAACACTACCTAAGGGCAGCATTGGAGAAAGAAGGGCTCGTCCGCATCACTATCCCTTCGTGATAGAATCATTGTAACATTGTCAGTTTTCAATCTTAAGTGAATTTAGAGGAGGAGTTAAAGTGTTTGTGTAACTCTTTTGCAGGGGTTCGACACACAACTGGCCAAAGAGATAATCCTTGTTACAGGACCAGTGGGAGTTGCTGCTGAACGAAACAATAAATTAAGAGTGTTGTCACCATGGGAAAGCAGATACCGGTCATTGATCAGTTTTTGTACAGAAGAGTTTTTAAAACCATTAAAATCCCTTTTTTCCAAAAGGAAAAACATCTTAATTGCTGTCACTATTATTATATTCACATTGGGTTTTTTTCTAATTATACTCACAGTGTTGCTTTGTTTATAATTTTGAAAGTTTATCCGGTGTCCTCAAACACAGGCTAAACTTATCACTTCTTGGAGTTGCCTGAAGTGCAGAAGCAGCACATCATTCGAATATGGGAGGAACCTCTTGGCATGTCTAAAGGCAGCACAGGAGTAATAGAGAGATGCAGTAGATGTGACTCAAACCCCAGCAGTCCAGAGGAGGAAATGAGGCCAGAATGTCGTTTGTGACAGATCTTGCATACAAATTGAACTGCACAGCTCATCTCTTACAAGACAAGGTAATATGGAAAATGAGTGTTTACCTGGCAGTGTTTGTGTATTTTTAAGGAAAAAAAAAGAGGTATAGGAGGCCAGTGGCTTCACCATAAAGTTACAGAGTGAAAGTAATAGCATTAGACAGAAGGTAAAAACATGGCTTGGCAGTGTTGTGGTGGGGAAAGGCAGAGAGTTGTGTGCTGCAGCTGAATCTCTACAGCTAAACTAACAGCTCCAAGTTGGAAATAGCCACAGGGAGTTAACCTTAAGTCTTTGTAGAAAGAGTATCAGAAACAACATCATCAGTATTTGATGGATGGGTGACAGAGCTTATTCTGATGCTGACCTCTGACAGCTGGTAATGCTGCTGTGGTGAGGTAATGAACATGATATTTTAACAGGGCTTTATTTTACAAAGATCAAGAGGAGGCTTGAGATTTAGTTTGTTTTCAATCTTTTTCCCTGTTTCTGGGGAGTAGAGAGTGGAAGGAACAGAGGAGGGGTTTCCTTCTTAGGTATCTTAGAGTGAACAGTCCCAACTGACCAGCATTGTAATGACAGAACAGTCTCTGTTTATAAAATCTGCTTGCATGGCTGAATACTGGAGAATGTTTTTGTAAAGAGGCAGTTAAATAGCAATTGTCTCCAAGTGCATTTGCAGGGGCTGCCAATTCCCTCCTTGTCTGCTTCACCAGTTCTTGTTATTTCTTTAACTTGAAGAACAAGTAAGCTTTAGCAAAAGCCCTGCTGGCCCCAGGGATATTAAAATATCTGTGGTTTAAGTCCTCTACTTAAAATTCCAAGCAAAGTGACATTTCAAGGATGATCTTTAATTTTAGTCTTTTTCTGTTCCCCCTTTATGAGTTGCTGTAGGTTTTTAAAATGTCTTCAATTGAAGTGACCAGCAGCTACATACATGCTTTATTCACTTGGTTGTACCTGTGAAGTTGTAGCACTGGAGTCCCCTACTGTGAGGTTGTTTTGCTGTTGTGCAGCAATTGTTGGAGATCTTTGTGTAACCTGGTTGGAGAACGACTCTTGGTATAACCTTGGTGCGTTTCTCACTAAGTCTCCTCCTTGCAGCACACGCCATGTTCTGTAACGCTGCTGAGCGCACACCTGGGCCCACCAGCACTGGAACTGAATCTGCTTTTGTGACATCCACAGAATCACAGGATGGGTGAGGTTGCAAGGGACCACAGGGGGTCATCCAATCTTCTTGCTGAAGCAGGGTCATCCTAGAGCACATGGCACAGGATTGTGTCCTGATGGGTCTGGAATATATCTCCAGTGAGAAAGACTGCACACCCTCTCTGAGCAATCCATTCCAGTGGTCAGTCACCCACAGAGGAAAGTTCTTCCTAATGTTCAGGTGGAACTCCATGTGCATCAGTTTCTGCCCGTTGCCTTGTGTCCCAGTGGTTGGCATCACTCAGCAGAGCCTGGTTCCCTCTTCCTGGCATCTGCCTTCACATATCAATTCTCGAGGCTGAACAGGCCCAACTGCCCCAGCCTTTCTTCTTGAGAGATGCTCCAGCGTTTCAGTCATCCGCGTGACATCCAATACAATCCATCCCCATTACCCAAATCGGACTTCTCGTTTTTCCCGAAAACTGGTGGCGCGCGGTTCCGCGGGCGGGGCGGGCCCGTGCCGGGCGCTCGGTGCCCCCGGAGCAGAGGCTGTGTCGGGGCGGCTCGGGCGCGCCCTTTCCCCGTGGCGGCGGGGGCGGCCCCGCTCC
>WBMZ01012338.1:0-65102 GCA_013400975.1 Atrichornis clamosus
AAAGCTGTTAAAAGAAAACACTTCTTTTGGAAAATATAAGTGATAAGGCAATAGTAAGAAAGCCTGGATTAAAAGTTACTAAAAGGTGGGAAAATACTGTCTTTTCCATCTAGGGCCACCAGAGGAAGGGCGAACAGGAATGTAGAACTTAATTTTCATTCTTCTCAAAAAGGCGAAATGGTGAAGGGAGTTGGGATCCAGTTGTATTCTCTGTGGGGTGAAACAAAGCAATCATCATAGTATGTCATTGCTCTCTGATATATTTTATATAGATAAATATAGATATGTAAATATATATGTAAATATACACACTGGTAATCTTTTAATGAGTGAGACTGTCTTCACAGTGTGCATTTTGTATTAAGAAGAAGCACCACAATTTGACCATCTAAATGTAAATCCTGTTTGAGATAAGGCATTTTTTACCTGCTAGCTAAACGTTGATAAAGTTGTGTCCTGTGTCCTGCAGGACTTTACATTGAGGCAGCAAATTTGTCTTTGCTCATTTAAAATTAAAGCACATCTTTTGCAATGAAGATTTAATGTTAAAGATGATAGAACTCCACGTAGCATGCAGCACAACAGTAGCTTGGTAACAGTTAATAATAATCAGGATGATTTAAAAACATTTTTGCGAAAGCTTTATGACAGAAACTCAGGGTGAGTGAATGGAAAAAAATGATTTGACAAAAAAGAGGGAAGGGAAAAGCCTGTACTGTCAATATAATTTTTCCTTCACTTCTTTCTTTGCTTGAGTGAAAGGAAATTCTGTTACTTGGAATGGTCTGTCATTTTTTTTCTTTAGAAGTTTAAATTGAATGCAATCTCTATTTACATTGAGCCTTTCTGTTTGTCTGTCATTTGTTAGGTGGAAACTCATATTTTCTAGGAATGAGTTCAATTTTCCAGGACTACTGGCTGACGTTTCACTAGGATCTTTAGTGACAATGATGCATTTGCTGATAACCCAGGGCTTGCTAAAAGGCACTTTGCTTCCCATCAATGAGTTTGGTTTTTTTGTTTGAGAGCTTTAGTCAATAGAAACATACTCCATTTCTTCCAAATCTGTCTAGGGGTAGTTTCACTCTCTTTTGAATGTATACTTCATTCAGTGAGTTCTTCTTTAGTTCAGTTACTCTTTCCTATTTGTAATAGGTAAAATACATAATGCTCTGGTTCCACTTCTTTGATTCCTATTTTTACAAGTTATGTATTTGAGCAATTTTAATGCTTGAGTCAAAAAAGTGTGTTAGGTGTTCCAAGATAGTAGCCATTATAGTTTTGCTGTGAGTTGATTTCATTCTTTAAGTGTTGTTACTGTTTTTGTGCTCAACTTGCCACTTCAGTACCCTGATAGGAACATTTGAGGAAGTTAGCACATAGGCCTGCAAGATGGCTTATAGCAAGAGCGTGTCAGTGTCTTCACTGGAAAAATGGGGTTTACAAGCAGTTTTTATTTATTAGAGGAAAAAACTGTAGAGGATTCTGCATTTTGTCTCTTGCTGACATTTTCTGCTACTTTCTCTTCCTCTACTACCTTCCCAAACCTAGACAACCTGTGTTACAAAGCCTCTCTTCCCAATGTCTGGGAACAGCTTCAACACAGCATTGTCCTCAGCCACATGGTTTGCTCAACACTGAGAGAAACTCTTTTGAGGTTCCTCCTAATTGGGTGCTTTTTCTTTGTATTGTTCCTGGCAGAGTTGCCTCTTTTTTTGTGAGGGTTGGAGGTGTGGGGTTTTTGGTGGTGGGGTTTTTCAAAACTTTTTTTCCCCTTTGTTTGTGTGTATTTTATTTGGAGTTTTTTTGTTTGTTTAAACCTCATTGTTTTGGTTTTTTTTTTAATATCACAATGCTTCTTTGCTTACTTAGTTTGGATTTAAATAGTGGTAGAACATTACATGGCTAGTTTCTTTCCTTTTCATCTTTTATGAAGGGGTAAGCTACATAAATAGATTGCTGCAAATCATTAAAATTTGTGACATTTTATTATCTTTTAAAATACATGGTCGGACCCTATACTTTCTTTTTCGCTAATATTTTTCTGCTGTTCTTTTTCTTTCTCTAATAGCATTTGAATAGTAGGAGAACCTTGAAAAAACTTGTTTTAAGAACAGAGAAAATTATTCTCTTTTCCTCTCTTCAGTTTAGAAATCAGGTCTAACATCTGGAGCAGGGAAGTGAAAATCAAATATATTCCAGTATCTGTTCTGACTATTGCTTGCCTTGTGACCATAATAAATGAACCTTCCTTTGGTCTGTTTTTTTCTTCTCTGTTATGAGAAAGAAACAGTAATATTTCCAAAGCATTCTAAAAGTCTTGGAATGAAGGTGTTTTCATTATCTATTGGAAAGCATATAGGTTTTCTAAATATTGTTCTACTTAGCTGAGCAAAAGTACAAATGAGATGCCTTTAACTTGATGTAAGAGTCATTTTGGCTAAAAAAAAAAGATTCAGTAGATTGAGAATCTGGAATAAATCTGTTTGGTGTTAATCATTGTAGTCTAATCCTCTGTGAATTTTCAGTTATGAATAATGTGTAACAGTTGAAGCAGTGAGATTATTGATGTATAAAGAAAACTGGTTCATTCAGCCTGCTGTTTGACTCACATTTACACAAGCTACAAGACAGTTGTGAGTGAAGAAATTTGGGCATCTAAATATTGAAAAACATAGCCAAGCTTTTGCAAGTATTATTCATATGCCTTAGAGAAACTTAATGAATATGCTTCACATGAGACTTGGCCAGAGCTTTCCCTCTGATTGGAATTTCATTGCATTCTTCTCCTTCCCTCAGGCAGAAGTCATTATGTACAGTGATTTACCATTGATAATAATTTGCTGGCTTAAGCATCCACTAATACAATTAATTAGATGTTAAGAGGTGAAACCTGAGAAAAATGTAACATGAAATTTTAGAACATCTTCAAAATATTTAGAAAAAAATATTTTCTGAACTTCAAAAAGTAATTTATAATGTTTTTAATAGAAGGACAAGTCACTACTCCATTTTTTGTGCTGTTGTTAAGACACAGGAGTGAGGAATGCCCAACAGTTTATACAGGTTTTATACAGTAATAGTATTTTGTTTTCAGCATGATCAGTCTGTCAGTATTACCATATGTAAATACAACCATAATTTTTACTAGTCGCAGCTAGACTTGGAGCTCTCTAAAAATTTGAGTTGTTGTGGAAATAAAATTCTGTATACTCATCTGGTTATATTGTCATGAATCTTCACTTATTGTTAAATCCAAACCTGAATTTAAAAAAGACATCTGAAAGTTCTGACAATAATTTAACTTGCTGTATCACACTAACTGGCAATGTTAGTAGTGATACACGGATAGACTAATTGTGCCAGAAAATGGCCTTAAATAATCCAGTGGAGTAACAGTTTATTTTACCTGATAAATACCTATCCAAAAGAAAGGAAAATTTCCTATTCCTCCACCCATGTACTTATACCAGGTATCTGTCTTCCCCTTTGGTCTGCAATATGTGGAGTTCTCATTTCTAATTTGAGGTTTTCCCTGGGTGGTCTGTTCAGAATTTTAAAATTGATAACCAATTGATTTTCATTTGATTTCTTGAGAATAGGGAAGGAATGTTTCCTTACTTGGTATCCTGTTATATTGTCTTCTTACCTACAATATGTTACAACTCTCCCTTCGATGTAATTAATGAGCTAAGGATATATGCAATTTATTGGAATTGCTTTACTTGGGTTGTTTGTGAATTCCTTTTTTTGCGTTTGATAATAGTAAACTTTCTTTAAGTAAATCTATGATAATGACTATAAAGTTTGTGTAAACAAAGTGAGAAGTGGCGTGGTAATGTGTAGTATTAGGTACTGCAAAACTACAAGTTATTGCTTATAATTATATATATGCATTTAAATTTATTTATCCACACATGTTGTTGCTCAGACTGTTTTCTTACTTTGGGAGCTAATACAGAATTGGTTAATTCTGGTCTGCTGCAGATAGAGGTTAATTTCTTTTAAATAAATCCTAATTTCTTGGGCTCAGAATCATTCCATTTTAAAATACAGGAATTGGTAGGCTGTTCAGGATATGGAGTAGAACGTGCCATTTTATGGATCTGAGGAAGTGCGGTCCAAAGGTACTAAGAAAGGAAAGAACACCGAGCTAAGACAAGGATGGAGCAAGAGCTGGTGACACACAGCAGAGAGGTAAAGGCTTCATGGAGAGGGTTTCTGTTGTATAGACATCAGGGATGGGCAGAGAAGTGAACGGGAGTGAAAGAGGAGAAGAATTCGGGCTAGAAATACAGACCGGAATCAGAATAAAGTAAAAAAGGTCAATAGCTAGTAACTTAATCTTTCAAGGGGTAAGAGTAGTGCCATGAAAGATACCAGTAAAGGATAAAGAGGAAGAAGGGCTATGAGGTAGAATTTAAGCAAAGATTTTTTAAGAAAAGAACATTTAAGAAAAGATGGGGTCCCTTCAGCTGTGTCTTGTACTGTTTCTGTTGCCCAGCTTTTAAAGGAATGGGAGAAAAATGGACACATTTTTGCAATGACAGCAGATGCTGATGGAATCAGTTCAACATAATACAAACTGAGTCTTTTCTTGTAGCAAGGTGTAGGTTGCATTATGTGTAAGAGTAAAATAAATTAGAAATAGCAATCAAGGAAAAAAGCCAGATAATTTGTAATACACTATTTAAATATTGAACTGTTTAAAAAATATTGCAGACTTTTTGCTTATGCATATATGAATGCAAATAATGAGTTTAATAGGAATAATTGTTTAATAATATTAAAAAAAACTTAAAAAGTAGAATTTTGTGTTTGTATTTTTGTTGTGTGTGACTGGAGGTGTCAGGGAAAAGAGTGTACTCTCCGTGATTTACCAAAGGAAGGCTTGCTTTCTTAAAGCTTGTACAGATGGGTAACTGATACCAAAGGTTTCTGCAACACTGCTTACAAGTTGTCAGAAGGTTAGTGTGAAAATATATCACAGCCTGAATCCATACCAAAGGACAGTTACTGTTACCAGGATTTATTAAATATGTCCTCCTAGCAAACAGTACCTATCAAGCACTTCTACATGTAGTCCACAAGAAGCAGTTCCAGTAACATCACCTTTAAAATATTTTTTATGAAAATGCATTTTTTGCGTTGTTTGGACGTGGTTCATCTAAAGTATTGCAAGAGTGGAATATGGTGCATGAAATAGTCTATTGTGTGTAGTTTAAGCTGGTAAAAAGAATTTAAATTATTTTAAATGTTTTTCTCCAATAAATACATCATTACCACTGTACTCTGAAGAAAGCTTTAGTCATTATAAGCAGTTAGGAAGCAGTATCACTGAAAAATAGCTTAATTCAATAATTTTTAAAGTATTCTTTCTTATCTGTTTTGTAAAATTCCATCCTCTCTTTACAAAGAAGAGAACTTTTCATTGTTTCCCTTGACTGCTAGCCTCCAAATGATGTACAGGAGTGTAGTTTACCTCCATTGTGCAGTTGCAATATGAATAAGGTGTTGCTTTTTTCTGAAATGGTTATGTAAGTGAAGGAAAAATACGTAGCCTGATAAAGTACTACTTCTTCAAATTAATATTTTGGAAGACTTCTAACTAAAATAGATTTCAGATATAGTGAAAATCACATTTTAATTAGCAAAATCCAAGACTTGTGCAAAATGTTCAAAATCTTTCATATATTTTAAGTTTAGTGTGTTAAATATTGTAACTGTAGTATAACTGTAGTATATTGTAGTATAACTACTAATGTTTTGGTGGAGAAGTTGCTTTTGTGAACGAAGGCATCAGTTCATATCTTACAAGGAACATCACAATATACTTCACTGAACTAAAAGAAAAAATGCAAATCACAAAGGCTTGGCTCTGGATATACATTTCTGTGCTTAAAACTATGGTACTAAGAAATATTACTCCCCTATTACTAGTCAAATAATAAACCATCTGTTTGTGTTTTGTTGCAGCAAAACATGATATTCTCTACAGAGTATTTTAATGTTAGTTTTAAAAATCCAGTAATTCCTTTGGTGAAAGATTTTAATATTAATGATGAAAAGTTAGAAAGATCCATAAGACGTGCACTTGATTTCTAATGATATAAAATGTTTTATAAGGACTGTTCTTAGGTACTTCAGGTATTTTAAAATGTGCTTAAGTGTGCGTCTAACTCTAATATGTATAAGTCTAGAAGTTTGCTGTATTTTCCTTTATATTTTCCTGAATAGTCCAAAATGGGAAAATGAAACTTCTGTTTTCTCTAACTACAAAATAATTATTGTCTTTTCCATTCACTTATAGCAGGTGTTTGAAAAAATTCTATTGGCTGAGTATGTCTGTCGTCGGTGATTTTCTCATATCACAAATACATGTTTACATATAGTTATGCCACGTTGTTGAAGTTGTTAAAACTTTCTTCTTCCAATGCATTCTGTAAAGGTTTGCCCTTAGTAATAAATTTGAGTTGAATTGCTTACCATATATTTATGGCAGGATAAATAGTAATCATAGTAGTGTTATCTTTGATGATATTATTAGTAAGAATTTAAGAGTAAGAATTGTGAAGGAGTTCTGTCCTCTTAAATATTCTGATTGTTATACTAAACTTTGATTGAAGAATAAGTATCAAACTAATTCTATTGCATATAGAAAACAGTTGTTTCCAGTACAAAGGTTGTGACATTTATTTATGGCAACATCAACTGCCTTTTACATGATGGTCCAACTACTTTGATTTTGCATTTACTTTAAAAAATATTAAAAGTTTTTTCCAAAATTACTGTGATTCATGGAAGTATCACTGTGAGTATTTTAGTAGAGAGGGACATGTCCATTTTGTGTTTGTCCCAGGAGGCTTCTTCAACAAAATGTCATTTAGTTTTGTTTAGAGAGAATCTTTCAGTAGAAAGCCATATCATTGCCAGCTACAAGCCAGTCAAATGACAAATGAAAAACAGTAAAAACCATCACCACTACCACCACCAAGAAGAACAAAAGATCCTCCAGACTTTTTATCAAAGCAACAGTTTTTGTCTTTGTGGGGTTTTTTTCTCTTGAGTCATTTGAGGAAATACGAATAGTATTTTCAGAACATGCCTGCTCATATTGTCTGATGTGATACTTCCAAGTATTATTTCCACCCTTCAGTGCCTAGAAGCCTGTCTTCTGTTTTTTTCAGGCGAGCAGTGATACTTTTGATCTTGATGTTACTCCATTATTTTTTACTCAGAAGTGTATTTTAAACGTTATAAAACTTCAAAAAAATTCTACTATATTTCTGATACCTGCCTGGATTCTTTTGATCTTTTGCAGTAGTTCTATTAAAATGTAGTGGAAATTGATCAAAGATTACTGAAAGACAGAAATTCTGTGTCCCATTTAGATGGGATTTGAGTCTTTTCATATATTATTATCATTCCATCATAGAATACATTTTATTTCTTGATGTATTTTCTTCCTTAATGCTTCAGTGCTTACTTAAGTAATTATTTTCTCCCAAGGCACTGGAAGTCTTGGTATCTAATAGCAATATTTTTGCTTTAACAATCATTTCTTATCGGTCTGTAGCAACAGGGCTTGAATGTGAAAGGATTTTGTGCGCTAAAGGGAGAGAAAAACCACCATTGCTTGTCTTTGTGTTAAAATTTCATTTTGAAAAGTTGAAAGTATTGCAGTGGACTTCTGTGTACTTTTCCAGTGTACGGAAGTGTCTTCATTGCTTTTTTTTTTTAGTGTTCATTGTGACCAATTAAGAACTCTCTGAATAAAACATACTACTTCAAATATTTTAAAGTTTTTTACAGAGTATGCATATAAGTGTGTATATGCATGTTGTTTGATAAGGGAGAATTCAGATGGTATTTTGGATAAAAACTATAATTAAAGGCAGCTGCATAAAATTACAATTTCTGTGTTGAATTTTTTTTCCTTTCCATTCCAACTTCCATTAGATGGCAGTGTTGTGAGTATGCAGCATATCGATGTTGACATATTGAAAGGAAAGCAAGCATTTTTAACACATCTCACATGCCTTTTCATGATATATCTTATGAATTTCAAGAGGAAGAAGGGTGAACTTGAAATGATAGATGGAAATAGTAGATAAAGAAATTCACATTCAGTGCACAAAAACCTAGCTAGTAGAAAAGTTGCATTCAGTCGTTTGTGGGTTTCAACTTGTTTAAAAAAAGTAATGGAACTAGCTGTAGTAAACCATAAATTCAGGCCATGCATTTACCAGGTTTTTCTATACATCTCTTCTTACCTGAAAGAAAATACTGCCTCAGTTTGTGCTTTAACAGAGTTATTTTGCTATAGCAAAGTTCTTTCAAAGCTTTTTTGTGTAAGACTGTCTGTTTTAGCCAATAATTTTGCTTTTAATTTGAAAAAATTGTTCTAAGATTTATGTGGCAAGGTTTTGGTAGTGCAGGGTTCGTGCAGCAGTGGCTAATATCAGAACAAGATAAGAACAGAACAAGAATATCAGGCTGTCCACACAATGTAGAGAGCCAAATCCAGCTGACTCCAAAATGAACCTGCTGCTGCCCAAAGGTGAGCCTATTGGTGACTCTAGTGGCATTCATGTGGTAGCAAATTTAGAAAGAACGAAAATCACTATGCATCAGTGAGATAAAGGAGTGAGGAAAATGTGAAAGAAACATCTCTGCGGACACTAGAGTCAGGAGTGAAGTAAAGCCTGAAAAATGAGCACAAAGGAAGCTGATTTTAGTTTTGTTTTCATCTCTCACTATCATAATCATTAATTGGCATTAAATTAATACAATTCCTTCAAGAGAAGTCAAAGACGGTAATTCGTCAGTGATCTGTCCTTGTCTTAACTCATGACATTTTTCATCTTATTTTCTCCCCCTGTCCTGCTGAGGAGGGGAAATGGGAGAGCAAGTTAGTGGACACCTAGCAGTCAGCCAGGGTTAGCCCACTATGATAGTTTATGTGCTGTAGGCATATTGATTTACTTAATGCAGTCTCCTACTGTTAAGTGTTTTTTAGTATTGGGTACAATAACTTTAGTTTGAAAATTGACTCAGCATCTACAATATTCCAAGTGTAGCTCCTTTGCGTTTTCATGACCGTTTAGATTCTATTCAAATATGCCTAAAATATTCCACTCACATGCATAATTTGGAAAGAAAAGCAACGCAGAAGTTCTTTGGGGGACTAAAATCCGGGACTAGAGTAAAGTTGATGAGGAAAGTACTGCATGAGATTTTAGGGTCAGCATTGTACAGCAGATCGGATTACACAGATTTAACACACCCTTCTAGACATAATAGCCCTCTCTCTTGCTTCATTTTTACTCTTTGTAGGAAAAAAGGGCAAAACTGTAACTTGATGTAGTACTTGTATGCATTTATGTTTTGAAGAGTTAAGTGCTGGGATTGTATATGCCTGTAAAGACCTTTGAGTCAAGAGGATACTACATGAATTATTTTTAAAAGTAAAATTGTGATGTCACTTAAGGTATATGCAGTCTCTGGATTTGCCATGGTAGTTTGCTTGAAATTATCAAAACCAGCTAATAAAGCAGAAAGAAATGCTATAGTTTCATTTTGGTTTTAACACGTAGGAGTGAAACAATGCAGTGTCCTTAAGTACCTTTATGGAATCCTAGTGTGACACATTTGTTCAGAGAGTAGCTTCTCTTGAATAATCCTTTCCTCTTGAAGATTGAAGAAAAGGGAGAAAGGAAAATTTTGATTGAAGTAGAATTGTTTTTTACATGTGGGATTTTTGTTCTGTACTTTTTAAACTGCAAACTGTGGCATATTTCACTTGTCATTTACAAATTCCTCTCTTGTCTTGCAGTGCACTTGTAGGAGAGACATGGTATCAATATCCATGGATGTCTTTGTGAGGAAGTTTCAACCAGACAGATACCAGCTGTGGAAACAGGGCAAGGACTTGTATACCATTGATCATACAAAAGCAACTCCTGAATCAACACCTGAAGTAAAGACTTGGCTACAGAGAAGAAAAATACAGAACTTTCCCAAGAGGTATTTATGTTTCTTTATCCTCTATTTAATTATCTTTAATATGATGTCAGTTTCCTTTTTGTTTCCTTTTGCCAGTTTCTCTGATGTCCTAGTTTTGGCCACAGCAGATTTAATTTTATCTTACTAGCAGTGAGGGGGTGGGGTTTGGCACCATGTGGGTGTGCCTGTATTGTTACTCCCTACATTTCACATCACCACCAGGGGACAGAGGTAAGGGATTCTCAGTTCAGAGATGGAGGGGGGTGAGGTGTGCGCCGAGGGCCCACAGCCTACAATGTTCTTTGCCTCAGAAAGTCGCATGCCACCAGGTCAGGTTGATCTGGCTCAATGAGCATTTTACATGTAGTTACCCTCTTTTAAACACCCTTACTATTAGTATTGTTGCTGTTACTGTTAATTTTCTTATCTCATTGCTGTTTCCAGTAAATTGTTACCTCAAGCCATAATCTCTGCACTCTCTCGCTCTCTCTCTCTGAAGGTGGTGGATGTATGGGAACGGCTGCATGGATTTTAACTTCCAGCTGGGCTTAAACTGCGACACATGTTTTCTTTTAATACATATACTTTAGACAATGATGATTTTTCTGTTTTCTGTGTTAAGATGAACTTGGGGACAAGCCAGTCTTTTTCCTCAGACTGACTCTGAAAAATTAATTTAAGAGTTTTTTGTATGGCTGAAGTTCATAGTTATGGAGAGCATCAAAATGCATTCAAGTGTTGCATTTAAAATATTTTTTTAGCAAAGATTATTCCAGTAAGATTTTCAATGTGTGGATGGTTGCCATTGTTTCTAGTGACCACTGCTAGCTACCACAAGACAAGGGAGAAGACTCCTATGAGCTGAGGTGAAGGTTAAACAGGAGAAACTTACAAAGCTGTGACTGGATCCCACCAGCTCTTTGAATTCTCTAGTAATAGTCTTAGCCCTCACTGCCATCTAACTTCAAGGAGATACCACTGCCTATTTGTCACACTCTGCAGCCAAAACCTGTCTGTATCTACAATTCAGTGACAGATCATAATCTGGCATAATAAGGGCCTAAATCTCAGTTGTTGGTGCTGACACCACTAAGAAAATTAGGAGAATAAAGTTTTTTAGCTTGTCACTGAAGCTATAAAAGCTTTGACCTATTAAAGTAGTTTCATACCTCTTTCTTGAGATGCATTATGGTTTTTGTCTGCAGTGCACAAAGATTTTTTTTACACTTTTGCTTTCCTGTCTTACTTAACAGGATCTTTATGGATTTTCTTCTTCATTATCTAACAAAGATCTAGCCAAGGGTGGGCAGTTCTGTTGGTATCTACTTAACTGTGTAGTACAGTTTATTGGCTTGGAGATAATATTAATTTTTTAAGATCTTTTTCCTTCTTCAAATAATTCTACTGTATAGTTGGTTTTTTAACTTGATCTTAAACCAAACTGCCATATTTTCTTTGTAAGTTAATGTATTTTTTGAGGAAAGGATAGGAAAGTCAACCTGTAAAGTAAAGAACCAACTGGCACTGCAATGGAACATTATAGTTGAAAATATATCTGAGTTTGTTCTGGGTAAGAGTAGTTTGTGAGGTATATTAACTTCTTGAAGACAATCAGTGAAGCATCTGAACAGCCAATTTGTTACTATATGTATAATAATAACCTGGACTCACAGAGAAAGTAATTCTGTTGTTTAACTAGGTGAATGCCATTTTTCTGTGTAGTAGGTTTCCCTGTATTTATTGTACAGTGTAAATGCAAATTCCCACTTGGACCAGCAGTGATTCATTTGGTAATACCCTTATGGGTAGCCAGTTTTAACTAAAAACAAAGACTTTCTAATAATTGTGTTGAAAGTCTTATCACAGAAACACGTGGCCTGATTTATGCACTTTGCTAAGCTAAAAAACATAATTCCAATGCTGTTTAAATCTTGGGTTGGCTTTTGTTCAAGAACGGTAGCAGTGTACATTGCAAAGGAGGATAAAATGTTCATTCAGCTTCATTTCTAGTGTAATGTGTTAATTGAAATTGTTATCATTTTGATTATGGGAATAATACAAGTTCTAGCAAAGTGAAAATAAAAACACCATCTATGGGAATCTTCATGAATACAGTGATAGGGAGAGCTTAAGTCTGAAATTTAAGGCCGGAATACATTGCTACTCTATAACATCTAATGACTGCATGTAAACAGTAATAACACTCACTGTTATTTTACAATGTGAACTGATGGTTGCCTCATACTTTGGCAAATTTTCTGTAAATTACTATTTTATAGTGAGTATGTTGCAAGATATAAATTTGTAGACATAAAATAAAATGTAAGGGATAGAAAAATGTTTTTCTGGAGATGTGTGGAATCTAAGATGCAAGACCCTTCTAAAACTCACTTAAAACTTAGTAAAATTCACCTGTGATAGTTGGGCTTCTATCACTAATGTTATGAGCTTTGAAACCTGCTCTGTGATGACATTAAAATCTCCTCCTGTGTCACACAGTTGAATTTGAAAGTGGACTGACCTCCTACTACATTTATTCTGAGCACATAAATTACGAACCTATTTCTGGTGAGTTTGCCATTTCTCCTGCCTTAAGCTTTCCCTTATACTTCTGAGGGTGCAAAAACTTATACTGAAACTTTAATTTCAATTTTATTTTTTTAACACAGAATGATGAGATATATTCCTTGATATTGTAGCCTTTCAGAATATTTGGTGATCATAATTTTTACCCTTTTCAGGTGCTTATTTGTGTTTAAATGCATTTAAAAACTTCCAAAGAGATCAGATTTTACGAGGGTATTCAGGCTAGTATTTTGTTAGCATTAGAGTTTGGAAATATCACCTGATTTTAGTGCTATTTTTCAGGCTCATAAGAACGATTTATTAAAAAGCTAGTTTGGATGCTAGTTAAGTAATAGTTACTTTAAAACTGTTTTACTTCTAACAACTTTGCTGTAGAATGGTGATAAAAGATTAGAAGGTTAAATCCAATCAGTTGTTAATCCATCACTTAATAAATTGTAGCACTATCTCAACACAAAAAGATGAAAAATTGTCAGTTTTTTACCACTTTAAGCAGGTGAAAGGAGCATATATTGGTAGATATTTTATCTTATCCAAGACAGACTTTCTACTCTGACAGCAATATCTCCTGTAACAGCTTCCAGCACACCAGATCTCGATCTAAAAAACTTAAAACTCCAGAGGACAAGAGAGTATCTGCTGTGGTAGTTGATGCAGAAATCATAGTGGCTGAAGCATCTACTGATGGCTTCAAGGTCAGTGAAGAACCTGAAAGAAAAGTGAGAGTGGTAAACACAGGAGTGCCTTCTGGGGAAGAAGAAAACAGTAGTAGAATGCATCTGGATCAACATATATTGGATCATATCAAGATTGCAGGTGAGATAAGGACTGATTATGTTTCACATTGAAGCTGTAGATGGTCTATACTCTAATGCCACAAATTAGTGGATGTTAAAGCATAGTATTATCCTAGAGTAGTGTACTAAAAATATAAAGTTATTTATGCAGAGAAGATTGATATTCAGTAAGAATGAGAAAATACCAGAGTTAATATTCTGAATTGAGAGTAGTATCACCTGAACTATTTTAATGAAGTGGTTTTTAAAGGAGCCAAAAGAATGAGGTTTTGTAAATTATATTTCTTCAGTAGACTCATATGTGTTATAACAAAATGTTTTTGATATGGAAATGATACAGAATGTCTTAACACTATTCAAACAGTACAGAATGTACATGCTTGTGAGCATGCTACATGTATTTACAAGACGAACCTGTATACTAGAAGTCTCCTATATCTGTACACAGAAATGCTCTATTTTGATACTCCAGATTTCTTTTCATTTCCTCTTGAGCTGCATGACAGTGCAAGTTATGAAGGCATTGTCAAACCAAAGAGTTTTCCCTCCACAACTAACATGCTTGGTCTATTCTGGACTTAATTTATTCTATTTCACATTTCATTGTTGTTTAGGTGTAGTTCCTGATTCCTGTTCAACAGCAAATTACAATTTTAACTTCAAGTTTATAAGCAGTCCCATTTTGTTTTATATTACTACTGAAAATTTACTTTCAAATTGCATATAGAGAGTATTTTCATTATTGTGAATATTAAAAATTATGTTAATGCTTATTTGGAGATGATAATCGCCATGATTGATTCATCTAAAGATAACAAGGTGACTATTGCAAGATGGAGGGTTAGAAATTCCTGTGTACAAATTATCCGGTGCTCTATCAAAGCCTTTCTGTGTGTGTTTTAATAATATTTTTTTTTTAAAGGATGCTATTGCTTTAAGTCTTCCCACAATTTTTAATAGAGTTTTGGAATGTTCATGACCACAGAGAAAATAGTGTTTAGTTATCAGCCATTCTGTGTTTATTGACAAGGGAAAGAAAAGCAGAGAAGAGTGGGGAGCTGCCCTCTCTCCTTTATTCTCTTTTATGGTACTGGCTACACCGTTGCAGGAAAAAGGATGTTTTTTAGATGTGGCAATAGAAACTCCAGTACTCATGTCAAAGAAGATAGCTTGTTCTGCATTATCTCTGGCTAGTATGTACATTATCCTCAGTTGAGGCAGTACTGTTTGTGTCCAGATATTACATTTTAGTATTGGCTTTGTATTACTAAATTTTATATTCATTTGACCTGAAAAGGAAATTTTTCAGAAAAACAAGTTCAAATAATCTTTGTAAAAAAAGAATGGCAAGGGACTTTACAAAAACTGTTTTCTTTAATATCGTGGATGTGCTGCTGAATCAGAATTCACTGCACTGTGTGCTGTAGAACTCTTCAGGAATATGTTTTTTGAGTGACCTCTCTAGCCCATTGAATGACCTCTCTAGCCCATTGTTCTGTCTTTCCAATGCAAGCACCAGCAGAGAAATAATTTTTCTCTGTAAAGTAAAATCCACACAATTTCACTCTTCAGCATCAGTGGAATATACAATTATGCTAATTTTTAGAAAATAAAATTATGCTAATTGCTTTTCATTTTTAGACTGATGCTGTTTCTTTCAAAATATTCTTGGTATCTATTTGAAATATGTGTTTGTAATTATAAACCATTAATCTTTGGCTATTTTCATTTTTATACAGGCATAATAGGTATAAAATGCAGGGTTTAAGGTTAAATATACCAGCCTTTTATATTTTTTTTCATTGACTCAAAATGCATATGGGCAATATGAGTAAAGACTTAAGGAAGCTACATGAATGTTGATTATTTTGAATTACATGAAGACCTGTTATAATTCAAATGCAAAATACTGATTAAATGATCAAAACTATATTTCATACTTCAAACTCAAACCATTTACATTTAATTTGTTCTTTGAGAAAACGTATGCTCCACATTTGTGTATGCCCTTCTACCAAATGCTTTTCTGTATGACTTCTAAATGAGGAACCATGCTTTAAATTTGAATAATTTAGATTGCTATGAAATTCAATATGGTAATGTAAAGTGGGGTTTATTAACAAATCATATTCTTGATTTTTAGGAAGCATCCCTTCAGACTCAATTTTGAGCCCTGTTCCTGTACTAGAGAAAACAAAAATGGAAGATGAGGGCAGGATGGATTCCAGTCATCGTTTCTTTACACTTGAACATTCTGTGGCCAGCAAGCCTGCTTCTGATAGCTGTAGAAAAAAAGAAAGCTTGAAACCTCAGAATCAATATGTTTCATCCATACCATACCATAAAGCAGGGGGACAAACTTCTGAAGCAGCAAAAACAGATAGAGAAAAAATTGTCTTGATAAAGGATGATATTAGCAACCTAGAAAGCTCGGGAAGTAGTTTGGAACATGGACAAGTTCCCATTGTGAAAAACGATGAAGAAGATGGCATGGAAACATCTACTGTATGTGAAGCAAATTACATCAGAATGGTACTATATTCTTGATTTAATGAAATATAAATGAGGATTTTTCTAATGAGACCTGATATCCATTTTAAGTATTTAAGAATATGCATTATTTTAATCAGATGATAATTTGAACATGTTTTGAAGTGCTCAGGCAAGAGTGGGAATTTTGATCCAAAAGCAGAATGTTTCTGGAGTTTGCTTATTGACATGTTTTCCCCTGTTATTTTAGATGTCTAGTAATTTCACTTTATATCTGTGAATCTGAAATGTCAGCAGCTATTCTCAAAGCTATTCCCTTTTTCACTGCCTGTCAATCAGAGCAAGGCTGTAGGCTTCAGCTACTTACTATTCTTGGATTTTGGAAATGGACTAAATTATGTAAAGGAAATACTTGAAGGAGAAGATCCAATATTAAAAGGACTATATATTTTCAATTTTTAAATAGTAGGTTTTAATAATGTTTTCTCTTTGGGGCACCGACAAATGTATGGCCTTTTTAAACTCCTGCTATTCTGTTATGATGCACAGTAAACTTTGGCTTTGGGATGCATAAGGAAAAATTAAACTGTGGTGATTGCCACAGGAGCTTTCTGAATGATGAGCTGAATCCTGGTTTGGCAGAGAGAAAGCAGGAAATCCACTGCCAGGTTGCCAGACTTTGTGGGGAATATATTTTAGAAGCTGAAGTAAAAATCATGCTGACTTTTCCACAGACATGAACTGTGCACTAACAATTTTTTTCAGTGTTGTGTGTTTTAATCATCTTTGCTCCAGTCTTTTCACCATAATAATAAGGAGCAGTATAAACATCTCAGTGTTTTAATTAACATGTAGTAGAGATTATCTCTTCCTGTGCCTTTCAGCCATGTATATATGAGGTTTCAAATTTTTTCCAGTATTATTGAATACTCTTTCTTTCTAAGTGAAGAAATGTATCGTACAAATGCAATTTAAAAAGCCTGATATTTTTCTTTTTACTTAATTGGTAACTTTTTTAGACCATAAACCTCTCGGGTGCATTAGCCACATTTTCCTCCTTCTGCTTATCATGGTAAACATAATGTTGTTTTGTAAATTACTTCAAGGGATCTGCTAGGTTAGATTCAGGGCCTTGAGATGCAGAATGCTGTGGTCCATAAGGATCGTGTAAAACTCAGTCCTTCCCACACCTCTGCCAGTGTCCTTGCCTTTTCTCTGGTCCTGAACCTCCAGACACCATCAGTAGCTGGTTTACTTCAGGATTCCCCCACTGGCAGTCAAATGTGGAGTTGTGAAAGCTGCAGTTGAAGACTTTGTAGTGTTGACCTTAGTTCTTGAAGCTTGAATAACTTTAAGCTGAATGTACATAGGGATATTTGAGGGAGGGAGGAATTTCTTCATATACAAATCAACATGTTAGTCATATATCAGGATTGTTAATTTCTTATCTCAACTCCAGATTTTTATTTTTACTTTTTTTTATTCCTGAGGAATTTTGGAGTCTTTCACAAATGAAGCCAGTGGCTTTCTGCTTCATTTTTCTAGCCACAGCTAGTGGCTGCGTTTTACTTTGGGTCTGCAGAATTATTCAGGGTGATCTTCCTCTCAAACATCACCTGAGCAAAACAGGATTTATGCTCTATAAGTTGGGAAGGGCTGCAGTAACTTATACCTGAAACGATTTGTGTATGACAAGGATTGCACTTTAAAAATTAAAATACATATTCTGAATTAGAGACAAATGTTGTATTGGTACACTAAAGTATTTACAGACTTGACATGTGCTTGTTTACAGAAGAATATTTTTGTTTCTCGTATTTAACTATGCAAAATTACACACTAAATTAGTTATGTTTTTTACTCTTCAGTCAGAGGACGGTGAAAGAAAAAAAATACCTAAGAGTTGGCGTCATCCACTAAATAAACCCCCGGCTAGATCTCCAATGAATTTGGTTAAACAGCAAGCAACTAGTGATGAAGGTGAGTGTACTATTTAATACATTTTTCTGATGATAATTTTATGTCTTTATGGGACCATATATACGGGCATTTGCAAAAACAAACAAGATGAAATAATTTTTTTTTTCTATGGGATATGTAAGCATTTGAATCTACAGACAGGTAATGCACATTTTGCCTGTTGTCACTCAAAATCTTCTAAAAACATTGGATCTGTCTTTGCAAAATGCTCTGAAAATTAAGATACCATTTAAAAAAATGTATATTCACTGTTGAAATATTCCATATTAGAACTCACAGCAGCTGTGTTTAAGAACAAGATTTTGTGTAAGCATAGATGAAAGTGACATAAGAAACCCTTGAATATGAATCTTGGGTGTAAGTCGTAGACTCCTGTTCTGCTTTATAGCTACATTTTCCGTGTCTCATCTTTGATGGACATTGAACATTTGGGCATCTTAAGCCATCTTAAGTGTCTTAAGGTACTATACTTCAATTTTAAAAAAAGAGGCTATAGTTTTTTATTAAGTCCTGCTTTCCAGGTTTTTCTTGGTTTCATATGGAATGAATTAACATATCTCTTCCTCTAGTTGTGGTAAATCAATTTTACTCTATTGATTTAAAGCAGTCATTTAAAAGCTGATTTTGATGCATGTCATCTACATATTTCATATCTTTATATATGCTTTTAACTGCATTTGAGTGTAGGTTTGCAAGTAGTGAATAGTGTGCAAGATGTTAGAATTACTGTACTTTCACAAACATAGAAAGAGGGGTAAAAATGTAATTCTGGTTTTAGACATAATGAAAATAATCCTTTTAACTAGAAAGCAGCAAAATGTCTTCTCTGTATTTCCCCAGCTGAACAATTCTTGAGAAATTTTTTTAGAGCAGTTTTCTACTTATTTTTAAGTGTCATAAAGCAACTTGAAGCAGTGTAAATGGCTTTCCTGGGAATGTAGGAGACTTGGTTTCTGATTTGGAATTTAGGTACTTAAGTAATTTTTATTTTAGTTTAGTTTAATGTAGTTTAGTTTATGACTGAGTGGTGACCATGCAATTCCATTGTTTAATTTAATTTCATAAATGAAGAAAGTAATGTTAGGCAATAATTTTGAATGGCTTGTCCAGATCTTCACTTTAGATTGCAGAGATGTATCATACTGTATGGTACCTTTGGGCATTTCAAGTAATAGAGGGAAATAGAAACTTGTCCATAAATAATGATGCTAAAGGACAGTAATATATAGAGCAGAGTTCTATACAAAGTAAAGAAGTAAGTATTTCTGCAGACATGAAATTTAGTGCTTTGTGACTAGATACCACAGTAGTAAAAAACATAAAGACAGTACTCAGAATCTCTCCAGTGATCATTTTGGGAACTCACTTGAGTACTTTAACTTTAGAGAGTCATTGCCTTGTGCAGACAGGTTACAAAGCCTAAGAAATTTACCCCTTCTCTGAAGTAAATAGAAAAAGTAAATCTGCTTTACCCAGCAATCACATATACAGCCACCCAAAGTGGACGAATAAAGCACTTTATTCTATCAGTGTGGCTTGTGGAGTTTATGGAAACATGTATCAAAACTATACATCAAAATGGAAAACAAATGCATTCATTTTTCATATCACCTTAGCATTTTAGTTCTGTAAAGCACAACATTCTCAGGTGCTGTTCTCCAGAATCTCTTCAGCTTGGGGAACTGGAGATTAGTTCTCACACTCTCTTGGACAGTTTTATACTCTGGAGCTGATGCCATGTCTGTGACTACAGGTCTGATTCCAGCATCGCTATATACTTCAGTGTTTACCTGCAATTTTTACCTGATCTTATTTCCCCTCAATTACTTCTCATTAACAGTAGCTGTTTCTTACAGCTGCAGATAAATTTTCTTGACTTCACAGAGAGACAGCATGCCTGTTAATTGATTCTTCTTCTTGTAACTAAGCAATATTATACTTTCAGTTGGCACCAATTTCAGCATTGTTCAGCTGGATGCTGTCATTTCAATTGACCTCTCATCAATATATCTCCCTCCTTGTTTCAACCCTGAAGTAATTGATTTGTGTCTTCGGTCTCACTGGTTTTGGAAAGCCATACTCTCTATGTTTTAATCTGAGCCACAGTTTTGCCAGGCATGATACTTCAATTAGCTGCTAAGCATCTTTCTGAAAATTAGAGATGGCTTAGACCCATGATCTGTATCATATATGAATATGTTTGGATAACTTGAGGGCTAGACAGAGCATATTTCAGAAAGTGTTATGGTAATTTACAGGATGATATTAAGATTCATCTAGTAAAGTAATTAAAGATATAAATATGTGGTAGGTTGCAGTGAAATTGCTCTCTTTTAAATTAGAGGTTATATTCCTTTTGCCTGCTGATGCTTTTTCAACATTATGATTGAAACATAGTGTTAAATTCCTAGTTAAGCATGGATTGTGTATGATACAATCTGGCTAAATGATGATGTGATGACAGTTTTAAGTCAAGGATTCTGTTAAGACCAAGATGTTTTCCATCTCATCCAGTAGTTTGTCACCTTCCTGGTGTATTAATTTTATGTGAAAGTAGCAGCATCCCAACAAGAAGTCATATACCTTAAAGTCTTTCCTCTTTACATGATGATTGACTTCCTGATAGATAAGAGTGTCTTTTTCTTAGGAAAGAAAGAGCTGTCTTAGAATCAGTAGCCATTAAGCACCCATCTGATTGAAAATTAAGAGTTTTATTGGACATGGCAGTTATTGGTATTTCCTAGCTGAAACTGCAATTATTATTATTTTCATGAATCTGTTTCTCATTATAATCTAATATATCAGCACCAGAATAGGAACAATAGATTTTGAGTGAGCAGAATGTTTACATCCAAGACAAAGATTGAAGAACTGCTGAAGACTGGCAAACTGAAGCCTCATTAGCTTACCTAACACATGCGGGCATGTGAGTTAAAGATGTGTGTCTAGATGATTTTCTGATTTTGTTCAACATTGTTTGTGTAATATATGAGAGAAATAATCAGTATCTATGCATTAACAACGTTTGTATTTATGAAGGTGCTTCATCCATATTCTGGAATTAGTAGAAACATAATTCAGCATACATACTTACTCAGTTCTTGTTCTCTGTGTTTATGAGCAAAAATGATGCTGGCTGAGACTATGATATTATAGTCTTTCGGTACAGTAATTTGTTAGTTCACCTATTCTTTTACAAGGGGGATTTATGTATTAATACATTAGTTATATTTTAATTTGTCTGGGCCCAGTAAAGTCATAACTGTAAACAAAATGGAGGAAGAAGATACAAGCCAGTGCTGTTGTGAAAAATTAAGAAATTGAGGCTTTATATTTCATTTGGAAGTCATATCAAGTTCCACAAGTTGGATAGTCTGTAGCCATTTCTAATGCAGATAATTTATATTCAAATTAATATATTTGAAGTCTTTCAGATACTAGAGTTCTATCAGGAAGTTTCTGTGAATAGAAATGATCAGAGGCTGTTAATAATATGTAGGCAGCATTCTTTGACACTGTCAGGCGTTTCAGAATCATAACTTTGCAAATAGAATACTATCATATTGAACAGCATGCTTAAATCTTAGCAAAGACTTTCTGAATTCACTTCTAATACAAAGTTCCTTGTTAGAAATTAATTTTTTTTCACAGGACCACTTGGACATCTGAGTTTTGTGTTTTCTTTTTATCACTGTATGTGCTTCTGTATGTATATATTTCTTTATGAAAAATAATTGCATTCATTGTTTATTTGCTGTCTATTGGTGTTATTCTTTTCTCACTCTCCCTGAATCCTTTCCCAGCGTATGTCGGACTTGTCATGGAATTAATGCCTAAAGGACTGAGCACTGAGAAATTCTAGGGAGTGGGGAATCAATCCCAGAAATTATAACTCAAGCTTAAGTTTAAGTTTAATCAATCCCAGAAATTATAACTCAAGCCAGTTTAAGAAAATTAGTGCAGCAGTGCAGTGTGGGCTGTGTGTCACACTCAACATACTAATATTTTTTACGTAATGAACCTTGGTCTTAGGCTCAATACAGTATATTAATTTGTGGTAATAATATTCTGTTGTACTTAATACAGTTGTATTTCTGCTCACTTCAGCAATAAAAAAGCAAATTCAGCAAAAGGAGCAAGCATACTGACTTTGCATGCACGTTGATTGGTCCCAGAGATTTCTTTCTAGCACTATTTGTTCACGTAACATTAGAAATTGATTTTAGATTCAAGTTGAGTAAAATTTTTTATTGCCCTAAATGATATAAGTATAGCATATAGTCTGAATTCAGCATGGGGCTCTTTGCATACGTTTTTTAGCATTTTAAATATGTTTCAGAATTTCAAAGTTATTTTGCTTTCATTACTTTGTAAGATAGGGAAACAGAAAGAGAGAACTTTTATAAATGAAAACGGTGGCTTCTGCTATGACATAGCATAAAGCCTTGGTTTTTATATTCACTGTCAGCATCCTGTGCATGTGCTTGATTTGATATTAGTAGTCAAACCATTTAAGGCTGGTTCAGTAATGTCATAAATAGGCTAAACCTGCTTAAATAGGGGAAAATTACACTTGTAGATGATTGTAGACAATTACTTTGTTTCAGAGCTTAAAATGGGAGATTTTGCTTGAAGATTCTCACTTATTTCAGAAGGATATGTTAACTTTTTTTCTTGGTGTTGCATAGGAGGTAGATAAGAATTTGTTAGCCAATTGATAGAGACATGTTTATATTTACTACATTAGTATTACAATTTACAGTATTGCTTTCCCTCCCATACTATTTTGTTGAATGAAATTTTACTTCTTTAAAATACTTAGCTTTTGTGTATGAGTTAATCAAGTACATAATTCGCAGTTTTCATACACCATCATCTTTTAGCACTGAAGAGCCCAGCACTATCTACCACTGCAACAGTATCACTGTGCTAGAAAAATGTGTTTTCTGTCCGTTTCTCTGGTACCTCCGTTGCTTCTGTTCTGTTTAAATTCAATTTTCAAGATACAATTACCATAATTTTAAAAAAGTTCCATCACTTTTGAAGCATGTGGTGTTCTGAAGACCCAAAACAACCATTACAAAAATGTGGTATAATCTTTAGTAGGTATTTAGGAAAGGGAAGTGTTGAAAGGTCAAATACAAGCTTTTCCTGAATTTTCAGTATTCCTGTCAACCTTGTGGGCCAGCAGCTGATCTCCAGAAACAGCAAGAACTGTCAACTTTGATTACTGCCACTGGCAGCTCTTGTCCCTTGACGTCTTTCATGGGTGGTGCTTATGTGCCTTTTGGAGGACACCTACAGGATCTAAGATTAGCCACTCCTTTGATCAAGAGGGGAATACAAACCAGTTCTTCTAACATTTATGCCCCATTTACTGGACAGTGGTATGTGTTGTGATTATTGAAGAGTCACTGTTCTCTAGGTGAACCTTGCAACTCTAATTGCGCAGCTTTCTTAGCTTTAAAACAGCAGTTTTTTTAGCATTAGTGCAACCTCTCAGCAGCCTTCTCAAGGGTAGCTATGGAGTTGATAGACAAACATGTTGTTTGCCAAGGAGACAGATACCTCTTCTGTAGGGTGATCTTCTGGAGTTGAGTATCTGTCATTATAGTTATGGTCCAAACCGAAACACCAAAAACGTATGACTTGCATTTATCAAGGATTAATTCATTGAGGTATCAGTGCAGAGAATTGCCTGGTGAGTTATTCTAGCAGTAACTTCTGGTTTCCAAATTAAAAAAAAAGAAATCTAGACTTACCATTGCCTTTGTCAAAATCTGAAGCTGCTTTGTAAACCAGCAGTATCAGAAGTGACTTAATTTTAATACCAAGGGTTTTACTAAATGATTTTTCTTGGCTGAGAAGTGTAGGTAATATTTTTTTCTTTAATGTACAAAATAATTGCACTTAAGAAATTGATCCTTGAAGGAGTTTAAATGCAATTGTTATCTAGTGTATGAAGCTTTATGGGATATTTGTTTTAGTGATCTGCAGGAACTGTAGCTTGAAAACACAAATCTATAATTCCGATTCAGGCATTGATTTATCATATGAATTTAGATCTGTGATTGAGTCTTTCTGTTTTGCATCTTCTGTACTTAACTTACAAAGATAAGTAACCACATGAGGTCTTGGTTAAGTGAAGAACTTCAGAACAATCTTTACTGAATGCATTCAAGTAACCTTGTTCCTCAAATTTCGTGATTTGCCCAGAGGAACTTGTGCTGGAATAGTATATTGACATAGGTTAGATTTGTGTTGCCTGCTTTGATTTTGATGAGATGCCTCTTTGAACAGAATTATAAATACAGTGGCTATTCTTTAAATTTACACAGTGTTAAGACAGGTGAAATTACTGGAATTGCTTTAATTACATGTGTATAGTAATGGAAATTATAATACAAATATGCTGTAAATATTTCATGTTGGCAGTTCATACACATATAAGAACATCTCCCTTTCTGTGGCCTCCTTTAAAAACAGTTGCCTGAGTAGTGGGTCACCTTGGAGCTTGTAAGTATCTGTATTTCTGGAGACACTAGATAGTTCGTGGATTTTAGCATCAGTAAGAATGTGTTGCTTGTGCTTTAGCTTAGGTAGCCAGAATTAGTAGACATCTTTGACAATTTGAACCTTAACTGTTAGGGTTAAATTCTTCATTCCATACGCACAAAAAAATTGTGCATTGGAATGCAGCTACTTAGGGAATTCAGTGAATGAAAGATTGATTTTCACCCTTTGTATTTATTGGGTGGCTTTATGATCTAGGGTTTCAAATAGAGAATGATTTTGTTGCAGGAATTAGTAAGCAAAGAAAAATGGTAATTTTCAAAATAACAATGCTATAGTTCTGTAAAACTAGTTTTTTATAGATCATGTAAATATAAGCTGAATCTCTATGCTGTGAGTCCTCAGAGCTTTAAGTAAGTATATTAGAATCATTGCAACGTTAATCAAATACTTTTTAGTTACTTTACAATTTGTTAGAGAGAAAAATTGGTCCACTACAGCCTGACAGGGTCATTTTACATATTCCACATATTGAAAATGCAGTGCATAATTGAAAGTTTACTTACTTTAGGTTATGCTATTTAACTTGTTTCTTTCACTTGTTCTAGCATGCTATGTGTTAAGTTCTCCTCTTCTAACTTATGCATTACTACTCACACTACTACTCATGCACTCAATACCCAGCAACCAGTGAAGAAGTCCTGCTTTTCGCTCCTCTTCAACTTCTTAGAACCTTTCAGTTTTCCACATTAATTCAAAGTAGCAGTGGGATCAGTGGTTTGTCCTGCTGTTCATGAAAGGTCGTGGTTAGGGTTTTCCCATACCTTGTTTTCAAATGTACTGGTGAGATTTTTCCAGACTTTGCTAGTATTTGTACTAATTCTGTCTACTGGTTTAAAGGGTAGTGGTACTGTCAGCAGCCAGTCTTAATCACAGTGAGATTTTTCTTACTGGGGTCTTATTTGTGACTAACACCAAATCAGAAAGAATGTTTTTGCCAAAGTAATCATTACTGGCTTAGTGGGTACCAGTTGCACTCAGGAATAGCCTGTGGACTATACCAGTTATTGTGGGAGTACAATACACTCTGCCCAGATTCTTTTAAATACGTTATGTCTGGGCAGTTTACTGAATAACACAGAATTTTCTTATTTGAAATTACTTGAAATTACATGGGATTTGGATTTAGCAGAGTGATACAGCAATGCAGTTAAATCATAGCAAAGGTACAAATTACGTTTAGCAGAGTGTAGAATTGTAATATACAGTTTAGTCACAATACAAGTACAAATTACAAAGTGTAGCAATTGCAATACACAGTTGAATGACAAAACAAGTATCAATTTCATTATGGAACTCTAATAGTATGCTGAAGGAAAATCAGAGTATCCCAGTATCTAAATGCATCTTTCAAACCTGTCAAATTGTCTTTTAAATTTCTTTTTTTAATGCTGAATTTTTTTCAAATTCAACTTTCAAATTCAATTTCCAAAACATTTTGAGATCTGCAACAACTAGTTCTTAAGCTTTTTTTTATATTTAACTTTTTTTATTAAAGCACCCCATTACTTTGTTTTGGGAGCTAAATCTTATTAAATCTTATTTGATCTAGCAGCTCTTAGGCTTAGCCTCTAGAGCTGTGATTCAGTATGATTATTTGTACATGCAATTTTTATGAGAACTGAAGTATTCATAGATAATTCGGCAATTAGACTCTCTAACCAAAAATGTATACATACATACTTCACAGTACTTTAATTGTAGGGTTCCATACAAAAAATCAAATTTCTTGAACACTGCAATAAATTTAAAAGTTTTAATTTTCATATTTTGCTATGAAATCTATGCCTTTCATTACTGAAAAAAAAGGACAATTTCTGCAACTGAGTTTGCAGAAACTGCAGGAACAATAAAGTTTTGAACTACCAGTCTTTTTCCTGACAGTCCTTTTTTTTTTTTTTTTTAATTTATTTATTATTTATTTATTTATTTATTTTAAATTGTTATTATTTCCTCCAGGACATTTGAAACTATAGATAATGCCTCCCAGGGCTGAGATTATGCTCAACTACCTGAAAAATAACAGATGCTTCTGTGCTCTTCATAGTGGAGAATTCTGCTGTACAAAGCCAGGAAACATCAGTGAAACATAACCCCAAGCAGAAAAATCATTGTTGAGATTGGCAAAAGCAAATTGTACTGTATTAGTGTCTATGGCTTTTCACATCTGCTGGGTTAAATCAGCAAATGCTGGTAACAGCCCATTCTGCAAAATCGCCCAAATGTTTTCTGCCTGATAATTTGAGTTTAACTTAGTAAGCAAAAACCATTCAAAGCAATAGCGTTGTGTATTGCAGCAAGTTTCCCGCAAACTATTAACCAGCAACTTTAGTGAAAACAAGTAATTCATTTACTTACTCACTTGGAAAGCAGCATAGTGACTGTTTAGAAGTACTTTGCTATGGAAAGAGTTTCCTTTGTATCAAAACAGATTCTGGGCTATAATTTTTTTTTTGTCGACACAGTTTGTTTTTATGAATTGTTTCACTTTTCTTAAACATGTGAAGGGTTACAGGTGGATATAAATCATCACATTCATGAGAACTGATATATCTGAAGTTGCATTACAGAGATTAATTGATCCTATAGAAATATTCTTTTCAGGTCTGAATATGATAGCAGGAACTATTACCAAGTCTAGCATTGCTAATCACCTTGTAGTATCAGTATCAGTATGGCTGAATTATTATGTGTCGTGGTTTAAGCCCAGCTGGCATCTAAGCACCACACAGCTGCTCACACACACCCCCACCAGGCGGATGGGGGAGAGAATTGGAATATTCACTGTCAGGGTGGCACCAGAAACAGAAAAGGCCTTGACACTGTGCAAGCACCATTCAGCAATAACAAAAACACATCTATATTATCAAGACCATTTTCAGTACACGTCCAAAACACGGCCCCATACTAGCTACTCTGAAGAAAATTAACTCTACCCCAGCCAAAACCAGCACAATATGATACCGTAAGGTTTCTATGAACTGTTATGTGTTTATTTGAAGTCATTAACTGTATGATCAAGTCTTTCTGCTTTTCTGTTGGAAAAAAGAGCACTTGGTCTATCCCCCTAGGAAACAAAATATTTAACCTAATTATGAATTTTATCTGCTAAAGTAATATTGCAAAAAAGCAGTATACTCACAGTGAAATAAAAATTCTCTGGTGGTTTAAGGGGATTCAAGATCTGTGGCCATTGGTAGTGGTGACAGTAAAAAGATGTTTTTAAATACTTAGGAATAGGCTGCATTACATCATCCAGTTAATAAATTTTTTTACATTTCAGGCTTCAGCATGAATATGTGATACATTTACAGCCAGAAACATAACAGAAGTTACAAAAAATGGACTTCATTCAAATATGAGTGTTTAAAAATCACGTGCATACTAACAGAATTGCATAATAAGCTTTCCTTGGCAGGTTAGATGAATTGCATGATAAGCTTTCCTTGGCAGGTTAGATGAGGCAGGAATGTCACTCTTGTGTCAAGACCACTCTGCATAGTTATTATCAAAGCATAGACAAAACCAGTGATATAGTTAACGATGTATTGATAAGGCGTTAGAATCCAAGTAGGGTGTATTATCACAATGTATCCAGTAAGGGATGTTTGAACTTAATTTAAACATAAGCCCCAACCTTGAAGTATTACCTCTTAATGCAGGAAATTTCTGTCTGCTTTAAACTGTAGTGCTTAACACTGTGGCAGTATTAAAGTCAGTCTTCTTACTCATAAATATAATTTAAGTACCAGTACTTAAGAACTGTATTCTGTGTTTCTTTTGCCAAAGTCCACTACTCTCTGGCCAGGTTTTTAGATGCCCCACATGAGAGTATTTAATATTAAATATCAAATTTGCTGGAATATATATGACGTTACTCAGGATTTTGCATTAGCAGAGTGATGCAACAATGTACTGAAATCCCAATACAAACACAATATAGTTGTTGCAATATACAATTGTATCACAATATAAATGTGATTCCTGTTACTGACTGTATGTGCTTACTGACATATAAGAAAGTGAATCAGATAATTATAGTTTTGTTTCATTCATAATTATAGTTTTCTGAATTCCTGTAAGTGGCACTTACACTTTAGGTTAAGCACAACATTGGCATAGAATGTGGTATTGTGTGAGGTGTTCTGCTGAAGAGATGTTTATTTTTTGTAGCTGAAGCAATGGCCTTGATTTTCGAGATGATATCTATTGCTATGGGAGTAATTACTATATCTAAAGTAGTGTGTCATTATTTAGATGGAGATTAAGTGACAGGAATAGATCAACAGTAGACTGTAAAGATGGTTCTCTGAGTGTTTGTCAGTGTGTCTATCTGTTACGCATGAGTGTGCAATCTCTTCAACAGTACTCTCAATTGGGAATGCAAATATATATTGAATTTCCCTGTCATGGCTAGCAGGCTCAACTTCTGCATTTTTCTTTTATTCTCTGACAGTGAGATGTATTCTGTACTGTAGTTGAGTTGAAGTTTCTATACGAAAGAATATCAAGAATGTTTTATTCACTTTTGTCTTGATTACCTCTTAATTTGAAGTGTATGTTTCATGCTGAAAAGCTGAAAAAATAAAATAGCACACCAGAGCTCACACCAGGGAGTCCTGTTGTGCACCTGTGCAGAGTCCTGCCCATGCACTTACTGTCAGTGGATTGTGAGGAAGTGTCAATGGCTTGATCTGAGTTATGGCAGACATAGCAGTCAAGGTAGATTCCCTAGCTCCATTTCATGTGCTGTATAAAGAAAATGCTCTCCACAGACATATGTTTCATATCACTGACTGACCTGAATCTTTCAAATTGCCTGTCTTGGGCCATTGGTAGCTGCTCTTAGAGCAAGGCCTAATTATCACAGTGAAGGTTTGATTGCATAATGGTGCATATCGTAGAGTGTTGTTGGTTGACAGCATTGCATAAGTGAGTATTCATCTAAACCTGCTCTATCAGAACTGAGAGCATTCTCTTTCAGAAAAATGCCAATATGTAAGATTATGAGTGAAACATCATGGTCATAGTGCTTCTCAAAACATTACACACTGATCTTATAAAGTAGATGTTTGATTTTTGGGGGGTAAATGTATCTTTCACTGTAGGAACAGATGCTTGCACCACAGTTTTTGTAGTTTTTGAGTACTGGGAATTGGCACTGATACACAGTTGAAGTAAAAAGTATGCCTGCTTATGACAGTGGAGTTTCTGAGATCTTTCAGTCAGTATGGACACCACAACTTGTTCTCTGTTCTTACTGTGAGAATCCTCAGTTAAGGTGGATTTTGAATGTAGCCAGCTGGGGGCTGCAGTTGTCTTCTGTCATTCTAACAGAAACATCTGATCAAAGAAACACTGAGCTCACATGAGGCACCTGAAAGTCTGCCCTGAAACTCCATGCAACAATGTGAGTCAGGGAAGTAAATTTATTTTAGGCTGAGTTGCTGATCGTTTTTCAGCTAAATAGTAAGTAATGAAAGGACTCATTAAAGAAAATAAGAGGAGTGAGAAGCACTGGATAAATAGAAAAAATTCCTCAAGTTTTCCAAGGTGTTTTTGGACATAAATAGGACACTGGTTTTATCAAATGGACAAGTGAAGAAAGGCTACAAGCTGTGCCAAGGCAGCAGTGTTTGTTACATAAAATGATTATATACTCTACACTTTCTATCAAACAGTTGGAGAGCTGAGTTTTTTTTAATTTCCTTGCCTATTTTGGATAACCAGATTCTCAGTTTTTATTCATGGTGCATAGCTTCTCAGACTACATAGAAACCAGAAAGGTACCTCCACTTGTACTACCTGAGAAGCTGATCTGGAAATGCTTCCTCTCGCTGATATTGGTGCACACACACACACACACAACAGTAAACAAAGTGAAATTGCCCAAGTTCTGCTGGTGTAGAATGTTTACACAGAAGACTGCATATTCTACCTCATGAGGAAGTTGTTTAAGGCAGCACTGTTGTCATATTTTGTAATGGGGTAATGTACTCTGTAACTTTTTTTTAATACCAATTTCTTTAGACATTTGATTATTTCAGTGTGTAGGTGGGTGAATGTTGATTACAAGGAGATTAACTAATATTTCTAAAACCCTTGAAAGGTGATAATTTAAGCTCAAGGTTGCCTAGGAAATTCCTGAGGAGAACTGAAATTCACTAGCCTTACAGTAGTGATAGCAGAGTATCAGACAAAGTTTGTAACACTTAGGAACATCTATTCCGTCTACTCTTAATTTTTTATCCTGTTAGTGTAACATTCCTTAAAGCACTGGATTAGGCAGCCTCGCTCTGAAAACAGGAGGGATATTTTTCCTTTCTTGTTACAGTGGAGAAGAGTGAGGGGTTGCATAATATACCAGAGGACCTTATCAGAGAGCTTGTGTAATTCATGCAGAGGTGGAAAACTGCAGTAAGAGTAACAGAGAAGACAGTCATGCCTCAAAGGGCATAGAATCAGAATTAGAGATGTTAGAGATCAGAGGCAATTTAGGAGTGTCTGCTTCTAGTCAATACCTAACTGGAAGTCCTCTAAACTTAATATGAAGGAGAAAATAAATTTATTAAAATAGTGTTAAATTTTTTGAGTTGGTGAAAGATGGAGTCTGGTACATATGCATATGACGCTTTGTCCCTGGCTTCATTTGGAATGAGGTTCGAAAATAAACACAAAACTCTTGAAAGCATCAAAATGCTGTTGAATGCCAGTTTTATTCTTGATTCTTGCATTTTTTTCAATTTCTTTATTGAGAAAGGATTTGTAAAGATCATACAAGAAGGAACTGAAATTATGGTGTTTATATGCAATAAAGATATAAATATTGTTTTCATCAAAACCATGAACTCAATAATCTGCTGTAGGCAGTGGAAAGCCTGAGCACTGTTATGAGAGAACCACAGCATCATCCTAGGATTGGTTCCTGGACTAGCAATTTGAAGACAGATTTTTGAATAAAAATGAGCATAATAAGCTAAGGTTTGGGGTGAAGACTTCAACTCTCACGCAGAATTATTCAGCAGTGAGAAGGAGTGATGCAATCAACAGATGTCAAAGTAGATAATTGATATGGAAGATGTTGCAAACCTTCACAACAAATTTTGTGTGCCTCTTTGTTTTCTTCAAAAGGCAGAATCAAGCTCTGAGTTTTCTGTGAGGTCACAACTATAATGAAAATATTTAAGATAATGACAGTACAAGCTCCTGAAGGCAAATAATGTGAAAGGAAGAATTAAAAAAAAAGTCAGTAAAACTGAAGCTGCTTGTAAGATTACTCTCTAAAGGAAAATTTAAATAGATTGAGAACTAGAGAAATAAATTCCAGAGCTGTGTGTTTTACAGTTCTTTAAAATTCCAAGCAGTAGAAAAATATGATTGAACAGAATGTTTTGAACCAAAAGCTTTGTTAAGCTTTTAACTTAAAGAGTAAATAATTCAAAAAGTTATAATGCTGACATTTTATATGTGCATCTCCTCCTTGTGTTCAGCTATTTCTTCACTGGTTTATCATTTTGAAGCTAGGGTTTTCACCATAAAGTTCTCCTGCTAAATAATGTCAGCTTTTTTGCAGTTATTTCCTTTGTGCCCTTCCACCCAGATTATTGGCAAATACTTATTGAATTTAGTTCTTTTGAGAAAATAGAAAAAAAGGATTAAAAATCACATGCAGGATGTACTTGTTAATTTATTTTTGCTACATTTGGCTTACTTGTAGACAAATATTTTAATCAGTATTTTATTCAACACTGATAAAAATACTGTCAACTTTATAGTGGTTTTGTAGCAACGTGTGACAGTTTATCATAGGAGACCGATAAAGCCTGTGCTTTTCATAAAGTGGAGAGGGCAGTCATGGGCTGAAGGAATGTGATGAATCAGCTTAATGTACTTCATTAAATGTTTTTCTCTGTTGGAATTCTCTTCTTGTGAAGTAAACAGTTTTTCTTAAATATATTGTTAGAAAAGGACTGTATGCTATAGACCTTTTTTGTTATCTGAAGGTTTTATTCAAATCTTTTCACATTTTCCTTTCCACATTCACATTATAATGATTCTAATCGACACCTAAATGCCTTCTCATTGAAAGATTTATTAGGCACTGTCCATATGATCCAGCATGCATATCCTGCTACTTCTTAGATCCGGTTGTTCCCATTACTCCCTGACTATGACGTTTGCCTTTTTTTTTTTCCCTTTGGAAAATGACTGTCAGTCTCCACGAGGTGCCGTGCTGAGTACATGGAGGAAGAGGGGATAGAGGTTGGAAGAATTAAGGAAATAGTGGGAGAGTGAGACATAATGTTGTGGATATGAATACAAATTGTAAACAGTAGAGCTACTGTCTTATGCTGTATGTGGAGCAGTCAGCTCATCACACAGGTGTCAAAGGACTTATTTGTGGGCTTGTCCTTACACAACATTCTTTTAGACTTCTGTACTCATATTTGCACTTGGACATTGTTTGATCTTTGTTAGCACACATGGCAGATTCATTTTTGTTTACCTCCATTCCATACATAGCCAATTGTTTGTTTTCTTTAAGAACTGCCTGAGACTACTTTAATCGAAGAGAAAGTTCAAGAGACAGAGGCATGGGCCAAGCCTCTGGTTTACCTTTGGCAGACGAGAGTACCCAATTTCAATGCTGAAAAAGAATACAATGCAGCTTGTGCTGCAAAGGAACCTCACTGTGCCATTTGCACTCTTCTCATGCCATACTATAAGGTAAGCAAGATTCTCACAGCTCCATCTCTAGCTGAAATGTGGCCTGGCTACTTGATTTCCAGTAAATTATAAACAAGATAAGTGTATGTATTTCATTTGTAAGACAGGCAAATAAACTCACTACTGTTAAAATCAGGACCGATGCACCTGCATCTACCCTTGGTTGCAGACAGTGTATGCCATCTGCTACCATTTATGCAGGGTTGGTGTTTGTGCTTGCTTTTGAAATTACACTTTTTGACGTGATGAACCTAAATAGGTTTGTATCTTTCAGCTATTTTCTTATATGTCCAACTTCAAATACTATTTATCGGAACCTCTTCTATATTGCTGTTTTTCAGTGTTGAGGAAATAAGTGTTTTCACAGTACTTAGGCCTTCTCAGGAAAAATATTCCCTCAAAAATTGTCTAATGCAGAATACTGTTTGGTAGTGTCTTGTGGAATTACTGTGTCAAATGTCAAGTAAAAATGTTTTTTTAATACTATGTTGCTAATTCTGAAGCTGCTAAACTGGACTTTCCTCAGCATGGGAATCAGGAAAAAACCCTTATTGCTCTGGACCCAGTTAAATGGCCCAGGAGGTACAGTATCATTGAACACTGCTGTAATAACACTAGTTCGCAGGCTCAGCGCTTTTCTAGATTTCACAGTTACTTGGAACAGTCAAGGTAGAATGACTGTGATAAATATCTAGAAGCAGTGAGTTTTCTCATGAAAGTGTTATGCTGTTTGTGCAAAAGCTGGGAGGGGAGGAGTAGTTTCATCATTGTCAAGACTCGCCTTTCTTTTACTTAAATATAAATTTTGTTTATTTCCAGCCAGACAATCATGATGAAGAAAGTCTTATTTTCAGTGAAGCAAACTCAGCAGAAACATTGATGGCAGAAAATGAGAAGACTAAACCTCTCATTCCAGAGATGTGTTTTATTTATAGTGAAGAAAACACTGAAAACTATCCATCAAATGCCTTTATTGAAGAAGATGGAACAAGTCTTCTGCTTTCCTGTGCAAAGTGTTGCGTACGGGTTCATGCAAGTAAGTAATCTAATTGTTCTGTTGGCAGAAATGTAATTTCAAATTTAAAAAATTCAGAAAAACTATTGATAATAGTTAGCTAGGCTTCTAGCATGTCTTTGGAAGTACTCGAAGAACACTTCCATTTGTTTGCTTAATCACTGGCTGATTTTTTTTGAGAACTACTTTCCATTTTCTGTACCTTTTTAATGGTTGCTGTGAAAATCTTGACGAATTAACTTTCTTGTAAACTTCAGTAATCACAGACCTGATTCTTGTTTCTGTTCTGGGTGATTAAATTTCTCTTTTGCTTCTCTATTTTAAAACACCATGTGATGTTAGTATGTCCTTATTAAGTAGTTAGGGTGAAACTCTCCTGGAGGATTTCTGAACATTGCTATTAAAGTTGGGTATGCAGTGTTTTTCTTCACTTTTTGTTATTTTTTATTGCAAGAGTAACTGATGAATGCATGGATTTTCTGCAGTATCTTCTAAAGACAGTAGAACTGTAGTAGTTAAGTCTAAGAAGTCCATGTGATATTTGGAAATGTGATATAATTGCACAGAATAAATGTCTGTACATTAAATTAAATTTTTACTTCTGGGAGAGCTGGTGATTTGTATTGCACTGTGATTTGGTTTTTTGGGTGTCTGAGTTTTTTGGGGTTTTTTGGGTTTTTTTGGGTTTTTTTGTTTCATTTGGTTTTTATGGTGGGAATTTTTGTGAGTTTTCTTTTTTGTTGTTGGTTTGGTTTTTTTTTTAATTGGTTTTGTTCTGAGTTTTGGGAAGACATATTTCATAGACTATGAAATTAGTAGTAAGGCTAGATTGTAAAAGTCTCCCTTGTCACAGGACATGTGTTTTACTGAAGTTTATATACAATTGAATTGTATGACATCATTGATAGAAAGGCAGAATATATAATAATCCAGGTCTCTTATTCTAGGTTGCTATGGTGTTCCTTCTCATGAAATCCATTATGAGTGGTTGTGTTCTCGATGCAGAAAAGAAGCCTGGACAGCTGTAAGTTTCATATGTTGCTTAGTTATCTAACACATTGGAGATTAATGAAGAAAAAAAAGGTAGCACATGAACTATTTCATGTGGAATGCAGCCTGCGTATTTTTTCTGAACACACGTGCTGGGGAAAAATTATTTGTAAAATATAATTAGATTTCAATGTAAAATGCAATGGAATTTTGATAGACAAACATGGAGTAGTTTCATAGACTCATGAAAAGGATTGGCTAACAGAATATAGTTGTGTGAAAAACATTGTTTAAGGAAACAACTGAAAATTAAAATGCGCATATAAGAGAAAGGAAAAATGAAATTTCTCCTAAATAAGTATAATTCAATTCTCATCTTTCATTGGTTACCAGAATACCTTGTTAACAGCTTCCTTAACAAGCAGTTGTGAATTTGAGGATCTTCTGAAATACTTATTTGACTACTGTTCTTGATTCAGGGGAACATCAAGAGGAAAAGTATAAGTCTGTTTTAGCAAGTGACAGGTTGCTGTGAGCTCAGAATTTCATTATGAGTTAAACAAATAGGGTTAAAAAGTCCTGCTACTTTACTGAAAATTTTAAAATGTTAATTTCTTTTCAGGGAAGTTACAGCTATGATGTGCAAGTATGAGAGTTCTAAGGAGAACATTCTTCTTATTCATTAAATTCCATGTATGACAGCAATAGGATCGAATCAGATATTTTTGTTAAAAACATTGAAAAATTTAGAATATTACCTTGGAACCTGGTGTTAACAACGATATAACAGTAACACATTGAAGGGGAAATTTGGAGTCTTTGTCTTTTTACTATAGTACATTTTTTTAAAACAAAGTAACTGAAAAAATAGTAAAACAAAATCCAGTCTTAGAATTTGTTAATGCTGTGTTGTAGAAAGGATTTGTGCTGGTTTGAAAGTAAACCGGTGGAAGAAACGACCCCCACACAATTACCTTAGGAGGGATTTCAGGTCAGATTTATAATTTAGTAGAGAGATTACAATAAATGCAGTGATACAGATAAGAACTGGCTTAAACCCACAAAGTCAGAGTTGTGCAGGGTGATGGTCACAGTTCTATCAAGTGGTGGTTGCAGTCCTGTTGAAGTGATGTTTGCAGTATTGTGGAAAGCAGTGGTCCTCTGGAAGTTCTGGTCCTCTTCTGGATCCCTCGAGTGGTGGTGGTGTTCTAAGTCCCCAGGCCCAAAGATTATATATGCTCAGGTTCAGGTGGGAATGCTCATTACCTCCCCCAAGGCAGAGAGTTTCACAATGGAATGGTGTAATTCTGTGAGTCATGGGATGTTTTGGGACTCCTTGCTGGTCTGAGTCGTTGCAGCTGCCTGTCCTGCTGGTGCCATCGACTGCCTTATGGCCCATTAGCAGAGATGACCCCTCAGGATGGGTGTGACTGTGCTGATGCTTCCCCAGAGGGAGTTATCACAGCTGAGTCATTTGTGAAGAAAAAGAAACACTACCCTGCCTCACAGGGTTTGCATCTTTTTCCTTATCTCATCTAACACCGAGCTTGTAGCCTGAGGTGTTGGGCATGCCCTGGCCAACTCCTGCAAATGAGCCATCATTAAGAGTTCATCAGAAACGACACGGAGTGGAGTAAAATACACAGTTTGGTTACACCCACACCGAGCTAAGCTGGCACTCTACTCCCATAAACCAGGACAGGATTCTAAAATTGTTCTGGGGTTTTAAGGTTACAAATATACTTGAAATGAAGAGGACATTTAGATAGCAGCAATAAGGGAAAGATAACAATAGTGAGGTGATGGATGACTTATTTACATTCACTATGGGTCAATAAAGGGGGAACTTGGTAATATGGTAGAAAAAGGAGTATATTGGGGAGAAGATTAAAATGTAACTTGACTGGAATTTTTCTTTGGTAAACTTTTAGGGGAAAAATTAACACCCATGGAAAACATTCATTTGAGAAGAATTATTCCCATTTTACTGAATAAGTCTGGGTTTATTCTGTTATGATGAATATAAGTTTCTGAAAAAACTGAAAATATGAATTTTAGGGAGAGTACTTTTTTCGCCAAATTATTTGAGGAGATGAGATGAAGCAGTGAAGGAGATGTCAGAATCATACAGGAAATAACTGAATGGAAATTTTATGTGATGAAGTTTTAGAATTGGGTTTTTGCAAAAGCACATTGGAAACTGGAGAGAAGGCCCAGTGTATTTCTGTAATTTTTTGTGTTAGCTAAGAAGATAATAGGACTGAAATGGAGCACCATTTTCACTGTGCAAAGACTAGACAATATGTGTTAGCCATTCAGGCAATTTATTTTATGTAAGCTCTACCTATTATATATTTAACTAAATTGCTGTGATTTTATGTATGTATTGATTATGGTATGGTTGAATCATTAGAGCTGACAAATTTATTTTTCTGTAGTTCTGTTTTGGTAACCTGGGTGAAATGAATTTGTACCCCAAGAGAGTCCTTTATTTGTACATGTTTGTGAAATAAAATTCCATTCTTATGGCCTTAAGTTGTCCTCAAGTTGCAAAGTTTTAATGAAATATTGAAGATTGAATAGACCTCTAGACTAGTATTACATTTACTTACAAACTTGTCCTCTTATCGGCTGTCTTGTAGTCTTTGCTATTACATGTCATTCACATGTAAATGTGAACTGTTCATTTTCACCTGAAAGATGTAGCAGTGATAGACAGTAGGCATCTGTTGCCCAGGTTAAATAGCAAAAATACAACTGTTTCACGGATGTGAATAATGCTTTGTTATATACTTATGCGCGAATGATACCCAATTCACTTTTTAAATAAGAGGGTCTTTCCAAAATCTTGAGATGCTGAAGCAATCTCAGAGCTATTAGTGATTACAAGCGTTTTCAGAGCTTAGATGAGGTGACATCAGCCTGGAAAATTTACTGTTGCTTTTTAAAAAAGCACGAAATGGGTGACCTGAGGAAGTAAGTAGCAGTCAGCCTATCTCAGATACCAAGAGAAATACTTATCAAGTGATGAATCTATCAACTTCTAAAAACCTAGACAATAACAGAAGACAAAGAGATATTTATTTTAGAACACGCCACTGATTTTTTTGCTGTGACAGATTCATGGGAGTAAAGAATAAGCAAAAGATTTCATGCATCCTAACTTTCAGATGCCTTTGATGGTGTTTTAAATTCTTACATTGCAGTGTCAAAAGAGAGATGGTGAAAAACATAGTTGCCAAACACATAGCAATATGGATTTGCTCTCAACCTTTAATACCTCAGACCGCCAGCCATCACTCTTATAAGACTCAGTAAGAGAATGATAAATTTCTGGGCATCATTTGCTGATTACTTTTCATGTCATTGTGGAGCATATGTGGAAATCTGGATTGGTCATCTTTAAGCTATTTAAGATGATTGCACAGGAGCTGGGGTACTTCACTTCATGTAAAGCTACCAAAGTGTTAAACTATATTGAAGAATAAATCATATGGAATTCAACAGAGATAGAGTATTTAGTTGTCAGCTGTGCACACACACTATGGGAGTCTCTACCTAAGCAGTAGCTCCTGTTGCCAGCTGCAGTTGTGACCACTCTGGTGGTCACAAACTGAACATAAGTCATGAGTTCTCTAGGATCTGAAACATCACACGGATACTTAAGCTTTGCACTAGGTGCAAATCCTGAAAAAAACATGGAACAATCTTTCTGCTCTCTTCAGGTTTGTTGAGAGCTCAGCTGAAGAACTGTGTCTAACAGTGAACATGCAACATTCAAAAACCCATGTGTCTGAACGGGATGGCAGAAAACAAGAGTTGCAACTGAAATTGCAATTAACCAAAATTCTTTTAATCATTCCTGATGGATGTCAATCATTCCATAAGGGAGGGTCGAAAAGATTTAACCTTCTTAGTATAGCCAGGGTAAGGCAGAAAGAAGAAAAGTTGCATTCTGTCATGTGTGTATGACTAAGAGAAACATAATCAGTTGCTATTCTCTCACTTTAGGGACAAAATGACTTGTAGAGGCTTCAAGCTGCATCAGAAGAAGTTAATATTAATACTAGGAAATTTTATGACTTTTTATTTCTAAAACTATTGAATTACAGGAGTAGGATATATAAAGATTTTATAGAAGCTACTCCTTCAAGATTTTTAAGTACATGTTAGACAAAACATTTTTCAGGAATAATTGAAGAAGACTTGATTGTGCCTTGAGGCAGAAGGATAAAATAGACACTGAATTTTGTTTCTTCTATAGTTCTTTTTTGCTTGTTTGAACAGCATTATTTATTGCAACCAAGGAGTATTTAGTTGTCTTTGGGAAAGATTTATCAGTTTGATAAACAACTTAAATATAATCGTATATTTTTGCTTGTGTGGAACCTCAGTCCTCACATCAGTATGATAAGAATTGCTGATACTTATTTCATCCTAGTTTCATTTTAGGTTAAAGTTTCTGTCCCTTCAGAGTCTGGACAATAACCTTAGAGTATCCTAAAAGCTTTCACTTCAAAACAGTACAAAAGTTTTATCTAACCTTAGCATTATACTTAAGATAATATTGTTCTATTTTATCCAATCTTCTGTACATATATTAAAAATTACAACTTAATTAAATATATTTCTGCCCAGAGTACTACTTACCCTTTTAAAAATCTGCAGTTCATGTTGGTCATACCAACCTGCAGCTTAAAGTTTTATGCTTCCTTTGAATTAAATGCATATGTCTCTTTTATGAATCAATTTTTAAATTTTTATAATTTTTTTCATGTAATCATAGAATACCAAGTTGAAAGGGGACCTCAAGAATTGTCTGATCCAACCCTTCTTGGCAAAAGCAGAGTCTAGACAAGATGGCCCAACACCCCATCCAGATGACTTTTAAGTGTCCAGCATAGGGGAACTCACCACTTCTCTGGGGAGATTACTGCAACGTCTGATAGTTCTCGCTGTGAATTTTTTCCCCCTTGTGTCTAATCAGATTGTCTCCAGGAATAATTTGTACCCATTACACCTCATTGTTTCCATGTGACTCTGTGTAAGAAAGGGAATCTCCATCTTCCTTGCAGCCACCTTTAAATACTGGAACCTGATGATCAAGTCTCCCCTAAGCCTGCTTTATGCATGACTGAACAAACCCAGTTCTCTCAGCTTTTCCTTACATGGCAGGTTTCCCAGTCCTTTGGTCATCTTTATGGCCCTTCTCTGGACCGCTCCAGCCTGTCCACATCTTTTTGGTATAGTGGGGAACAAAACTGAACACAGAATGTGTTTCCTATATCTTTGTTTTAACATATGATATTTTAATTGTATTTCAGATTGCTGTGTTGTACAGAATAAGTCTCTCTGGAGAGGGAGATGAAATTAAAGAAGATTACTTATTTGCACAACCTGGGTTTTTTTATTTGTAGGGAATATAGAGTGAGTGTATTTTACATTTCAGCTGACACAGTTCAGACTTCATGTTTCTATGTGAATTATATAAAAAAATCACATTCTTCTAAATTTTTGTTCTGGATGATCACTCCTAAAAAACTGCAGCTGTTGCAGAAGATCTGAAACAGATTTGACTCTTTGTGGGAATTATATATACACATGCCTTCCAAACTTTAATTTTTTGTATCAGAAAAGGGCACAAAATGGGAAGATTTAGTTATTAGGAAACACCTACTCCCTGAAATTTCAGCTTCCTGGATGTTTGAAATTGTTTTCCCTCCTCTTCATATTGATTCCTAGATGGAGGAGATTTAACTGAAGACGACATATCTGAGAAATTACCTTCTGGCTAAGACTTTAAATCCTGAAGGGAAGGCTGATTGGAAAGCAAGGAGAAAGAAAAGTTTTGTTTAATTAAGAATATAACGGAAGTTTTGAAACATAGGAACTTCAGAGTTCATTTTTAGGAGGGAAAATTTCTTCTCATTCCTCTGCTTACACAATATTGTTTTTAATTCTGTTAAATTATACTTTCTTAAAATCACAGCAGCTACATTAACTTTATGGAAAATTTGGTCTCTATTAGCCTTTTGTGTATCAGTATGATTTTGCAAAGCAATGAAGCATGAGAGCACTGTAGAAATGAGACTTAATAGCTAAATGAAACTTTATTATGTGTGGATCCCAACTATGAACATCATTAAAATATGGAAATAGAAAAATGTCTATGTGGACTCAGATTGTCAGAGACAGACTTGATGGATATGCCATTTTATATTATCAGAGGAAACTGATTTTGAGATTTAGAAGCATACTGTTTTCTTGCAGTGGCAGCATCTCCAAGTAGCTGAAGTAGTATGCTTTACAATACTTTATGTCAAATTTTCATGCTTCCGGATATACCTGGATTCATGATACATAATATATCTTTCTATTCTGGTAGGCAGTAGGTCCTGTTTAATAACAGTTATTGACAAAAGAGAAAAGTGATAGTGGATGGTATATGCTAATGGACAAAAATAGCCATAAATCAATCGCCCAAAACAATTTAAAAAAATCAATATTAAATAAGTCATCTGCATGGCTCCTGAAAATGTAACTGTATTTGTACAAAGTGCCTTGATTGAGAACAAATGCCTCATTAATCTTAAATGCTCCAGCTAGAAAAAGTTGGTGGAGTCAGGAAGAATAATGACTGGCATTATAGAGAATGCAACGTACTGTACAATGAGCAAAGATGTGGTGGTCACCTAATAGCTATAGTACATAAACATGGAGTACCTTTGTTATTTAGAGGACAAAAGGATTTGGGACAGGAAAGAGATAGAAAGAAGAGCAAGTAAGGAAAAAGGTAAATACACTTCAGGGGCTTGCTGCATAACAAGCTAGCTGTTCATAAGGCTACTAAGGAAGCTGCATGACTTTTCACAAGTGATTCTTGCTCTGTTTTCCACAGCACTACAGAAATTGTTAAGTACCTAATCTGGTTAGTTGGCACTGATTTTGAGAACAGATTAGCAGAATCTTTTTTTCTATAGATGATCTTTTTTATGCTTTGTACTTGTTGATAATCAGTTGTTGGGCTTCTTTGCATTTTATGATGAGTAGCCCTTTACATAATTTGAAGGATTTTTATTTTCTTTGTCCCAAAGGCATCAGAAAAGTGGCATGTAAGAGCTTTTCACATTCCAGCTCAGAAACTGCCTTATTTCACACTACTGAAAATAATAATTTTGAATATTCTTTTGTAGTGGTGTCCTTCTCACTGATACAGTGTCAGCATTTCCATTATAAACTCCTGTTTTCAGAGCCTGGTAACTGCCAAAATTAACTCAGTATATGTGAGTTGGTATAGGGTGTCCAAATTTTCAGACTGATTTTGCTGTCAAGCTTTAAAAGCATTTGAATATTGTTAATAAAAGAAACTATTGACAGGAAAATCTGACTATAATAGGAAAAGTAAAAGCCTAAAGGTTTCTGTGTTTGTTTTCAGAAAAGTAAAACCCGATTATTATTTTTTAAAAATAACTTATTTTTTAAAAAATCTGTATTTTTGCAAGCCTTCTATGCAAAAAGTTGACTTACTGAGAGAGTTATTTGTAAATGCTGATGGTAACTATGTGTGGACTCAGATGTGGGGAGCATGATATTTCTTTCTGATTTTGGTATTATGCTAATAACAGGATATTTATTGCTTGCAAAACCAATCTTTGACACAACATACTTTAGCAGGTTTGTAAATATGGCATTTCTCTGGTGCTGTCACAGAAACCAAACTGAAGACCATTAAATTAAGAAAATATCTTTTTAACCTAAGTGCCATAAGGCTCAAACTCAAAGCCCATTTTGACCTTTCATTCCCTTTATTGCAGTTTACCAAGTCAACCTTTGCCACTGATACCCATGTCAAAAGGCTTGACAGCTTTGGGCACTTCCAGCTGTGTGTGTTTTCTGTGTTACAAGGGAGGGATTCCTTGCAGGGTAAAGTATGATTTCAGTGAGATATAGTTTTGAATGTGGTCCTGCTTGGAGGTGGACTTGGACCAGAGAACCTCCACCAATCTCATCCAATCTAAATTTGTACTCAAAGACCATATCCAATCTCCAGAGGTACTGCAGTAAAGTCATTGAGAGGAAAAACATGCTAAAAATAGCCAGTAGCAGGATATACTGCCCTGCACAGCTGGTGCTATACTGCTTTCTTGAAGATTCAGATATTCTTCTGAAGATATTCAGGTTTAAATCTAATATTTGCTGTCTATAATACTGGGAATAATCCTACATATCTTTTATCATAGTGTGTATCATAGTATATATATATATATATGAATATGTAGTAGATATATCATAATTCCTGCTTTGTTTGTAAGTGTTTAGTCTCAGTATTCATAGATTATAGAATGGTTGGAAGGGACCTTAAAGGTCATCTAGTCCAACCCCTATGCCATGGCAGGGACACTTTTCACTGGACCAGGTTAGTCAGGGCCACATCCAGTCTGGCCTTGAACACTTTCAGGAATGGGCATCCATAACTTCTCTGGGCAACCTGTTCCAGTGTCCCACCGCTCTCATAATGAAGACTTCCTTTCTTATATCTAATCTAGACCTACTCTCTTTCAGTTTGAAGCCATTATGCTTGGTCCTGTTGGTTTTCTTGTACCCCCTTTTAGGTACTGGAAGGTGCTATAAGGTCTGCCTGGGGCCTTCTCTTCAACAGGAACAGGAGCCTCACTCAGCCTGTCTTCACAGGAGAGGTGCTTCAGCCCCGTGATCTTTTTCTTGGCCTTCCTTCGGACCCACTTCTGCAGATCAGTGTCCTTCTTTTGTTGGTGTCCCAGAGCTGGACTCAGGACTCTAGGTAGGGTCTTACAAGAGCAGAGTAGAGGGGGAGAGTCACCCCCATTGGCCTGCTGGTCACTCTACTTGTGATGCAAGCCAGGCTTTCTGGGCTGCAAGCCAGCTCACAATGAGCTTCCTATCAACCAACAACCCCAACTTTCTCTCACCAGGGCTAGCCTTGATGCCTTCTCCACCAGCCTGCATTTGTGCTTGGAATTTTCCCAGGTGATATCCTCTGGCAGTGATTTTTACAGCCTACGTTATATTTTGCAGGAAGAATGATCAGTTTTGTATGTTGTACCTAATTTCAATGGCTTATTTATGTTTTTAAAAAGCTAATCTCATACTTTTTGACACCTCTTCAAAGGGGGAAGTGTAATCTTTCTTGTTCAATTTCTTGGGAACTGTTGCTCGTTCTCCTGTAAGCATTTTCTAAATCTTAGTGACCAATAACCTCTATTACAGAAAATACTTCATATTCAGGGATCGGTGTAATAGTCTTCATTTTATACTTTATGGATGTTTTTTACTTCATATATGCACATTCTAGTGAGAAAGGGCCCATAGTACCTGCCCCTGTCAAGTGTGGGAGTTATTTTTACTCCAGTGACCTGAATGAGTATTTTGATTCTTATTTCAGTCTCAGCCCTGCCAGTTCTCATTCCTTCTCTAGCTGAAGAATTCTCTCCATATTCCCATTTTCCATCTCACCTCTCTTTCCTGTAATTTTTAAGTCTTCTTATCCCAGCCAGCTCTCTCCTGCTCTTTACATTCTTGGAGATCACTGTTAATAATGCTATGGACTGTGTAGTGAAACAGTACTTGCTCTTTGTACTGTTGCCTCCGATTGGCATGATATGGGGCTGCAATTGCAAGGAAATTTTTGGCCATCCATAAATCAAGGGCAGGGCAGACTGAATGTTTGCAGGATTAGGTTACTAAAATGTGGAAATTAAGTAGCCAATGATTTGTAAACTTTAAATTCCCAAGGGTGGATGTCTAGAACAGACCTGAATGCATCTGAAAAAGTAAAATGTTCATTCATAAAAGAAGTATGGCCACCTTCAATTCTCAAGAACCTACTTTAAGCTTACAGCCAAAGATTGTTCTACCTTTTAAATAAATATTAGCCTGTGGTGGATATCTCTTTCATGGAAAGAGATACTCAGCCTCTGTAATCAGCACGAACTTCAATCATTTACAGTACAAATGAAGGTTGTGAGTTATAATGGTAGCGTCTAGCAATTCTGTTAAGAATAGTGCTCCTTGTCAGAAAACTGAATCTTCTACTAGATAAACATCATTTTTTCTGCAATTTTTTATTTTTTACAAATATTTTGTTTCTGAAAAAAGGAAGTTTGTCTCTGAAAGTAATAGGTTGAAGAGGATACAGTAGTGGACTCTGAATTGAAATTAAATAATCTCAAAAGCTATTTTCTAAGTGAAAATTATTCTCTTGGTATGGAAAGATTAACATATTCATTAGTAGACCATTGCTGAAAACAACATTTTCAAATGTGTCACGAGAAACACCAATCCGTTTCTCTTTACACAAGGATAAATACAGACATAAATATAAATAAACTGGGAAAACGAGATAGACAAAATGCAGCAATGCCATATCCAAATGCCCATCTGTGTTAATACTATTAGAAATGTGACCTTGGGCATTAAAAGGCAATTGAAAGAAAAGGTGGAAGATAAGGATATTTATTTTCAGTTCAAAGGTTCCTGTCTAAAAAGTCGACCAGAATGGCTTGAAGAAGACAAAATATGTTTAACAGCCAGAGCCCTACAATTTGTATCTATTTGACTTAGTTCTTTAATGTAAGGCTGGTAAGACCAGGAAAGTTGTGGATGCCCCATCCCTGGATGTGTTTGTGGCCAGGTGGGATGGGGTTCTGAGTAACTTAGTCTTGTGAAAAGTGTCCCTGCCCATTGCTGGGGAATTTGAACTAGATGATCTTTAGTGTCTTTTCCAACCATTCTATGAGGAATACTTGCAATGTTTCAAATCACTAGCCAAAATGTATTGAAATTACTTGGAAATATTTATTTAGCAGGTATCACTGCTAAATAAAGCTATGACAAAAAAAGCCACCACAATAACTTATACAAATGATAATTATATATTAGTAAAGTTGCATTTTGTTTGTTTTTTGGAATCACAAATGATGAAAATTAAATAAGTATTATATGTAATATATGTTGCAATGTATGTTTAGTGCCAAGTAGTTGGATTTTCCTGAATATCTAGGTATTGTTTCTAAATACAAAGGTTTAAAATTCCAGGTTACAAAGAACAGGAAGATGTGCCATAAGAATTAAACTGAAGTCTGTTCCTCTTTCACAGCAAGAAATTAATACCTGGTGAAAAATACGTGTCTTGAGTAGGCATCCCCTAATGCTTTCTCAATCTCCTACAATATGCAAATAAGGACTTGCCTCAGCCAAAGGCAGTATCTTTCTATTTACTTAATAAAACATAACCTTTGTTGGAGTTGTTTTTCATGAACTTATCAGCTTCATTTCCAACTGGTGTAAAATTTTAGCACCCATGTCTGGTAAACAGACATATACCATGTGAACAATCTTGCTTGTTTTTTTGTTTGTTTTGAATCTGCTGCTAGTTTCCTTCAGTGGCAACTATCTACTTAAAGGAGTGCACAGTCAAGCAGTTTTCCAAGTCTCATTATTTTGCTAGCATCTGTCAAACATTACACAATTTTTTTACTGGCTTGACCAGCCACAGTTATCCGTTGTGTGGAAGCTGTTGCAGGAGATGTTAGCTGAATAGAAGCTTTCTTTTTAATGAGGCCTGTGAAGTAAGGGTAATCAGAAATGAACAAGATCTTGATAAATTATTGAGATAAGTTGGAAAACAGGAGGTAATTAAGAGAAAAGTGCAAGTCACTGAAGCTAGAATACAGACAAGGGATAGTGGAGCAATGATGTCAGCCACTGCTGTAGAAGTCCTGAAGATTATTGTGCATATGCTTAACAAGTCATGGCAGTGTAAGCACATCTTCCCAGATGTGGGATAAAAGCTAAACCTACCTTGTCTGACATCATTGAAGATCTTCTCTCACTGCATTTCAGAGGGGAGAAAAGGCCACAGATGAAGTCGGTTAGGTAGAAAAGTTGCGGCTGTTTAACCGACTAAGGGTCTGTAGATGGAAAATGTCAAAGGAAAGGGGCAATCTGTTTTTTTTTATGTTTATCATGCATAAAGTAAAAAGGAAAAGGCTTAAGCAGGGAATCTTCATGTTAGCTCTTATGAAAAGCTCCCTAACAGTATGGATGACAAAGACCTGAAAGAGATTATGAGGTTGCTTATGCAAACTATATTTTCCAAGGAAATTTTTGAAAATGTGTCAGGCAGAATTCATTAGGAGTAACATATAATTTATTTTACCCTATCTTCATTCACTGACATAAGCTTAACTTTCTTTTTCATTTAACTGGATGAGTACAGTTCTTTGGAGAGGCTGTTGTAATTTACAGGGCCTTAGACAAAAGGAGAAATAGCAGTTTAACAAGAAAGAGGACCATATGGTGCATGTTCATAGTTTTCAGTAAAACCATTAGATTACTTACAGTATACCCCTCTGATATGGCTTGGCTGAATTCTACTGCCTTGCTGTGTCAGACAGCTTCCTGCCTCATAGGGAATGCTATTGCTGATGAAGTATGGAAATATGGAAGTGTCAAAACTGCTTTTTATAAGTGTTACCGTGAATATGACTTTGAATTTTGACAGACACTAAAAAATATTCAGAGATAACCAAATGCATTAATTTTAAAATATAAATGAGTGTGAACAGGCTTGCGTTTTGTGCAATATTTATTCATGCAACAATAATTAATATGCAGCTATGCCTGAGTAGCAGCATACCCTTCCAAAAAAAGGTGATCCATCTTTTGGATATATGTACCAAAGGAAGCATGGTTAATTCACACTGACTTGAGGTTTTTCCTGCAGTTTTTTGAAGTGATTGAAGCAGAGAAGTGAGAAAGAGACCAGATGAGGGTTCCTGAATGCAAAAATGTTTCACTGAAAGCAAGGGGAAACATTTAGTCCAGAAATAGTGAATACAGTTTGTGTTGTTATGAAAAAAATGCATCCTCTCCCCTAAAAAGCTGAAAGATTAAATGAATGTTAGTGTATAAAGCTTCAGAATTACATGGAGATGTCTTACTTTATACAAAAGCTGGAAGAGAGAAAACTCTTGCAATTCTAGAATATTATGGAGATTTTTTAAGGAGATGAGCCATTTAAAATGGTCTAAGATTTAATTTAGATAAGTATAAAATAATATGCTTATGAAATTATTATTTAATGCAAATACAAATGACAAAATTGCTTGTTTAAAGGATTTGCAAAGTAATAATGAATTAGAGATTGGATACCTTCTAAGGTGATGCTTTATAATGAAATACATTCCTCTCCTGATTTTTACGTACAGGCTGACAGCAGGCACACAAGGATGCACAGACACTCTCTTTCTCTGTGAGAATATAGAATCACAGAATCATAGAATAGTTTGTGTTGAAAGGGACCTTTAAAGGTCACCTAGTCCAAATCCCCTGCCATGAGCAGGAACATTCTCAACTAGATCAGGTTACTCAGAGCCCTGTATGACCTCACCTTGAATGTTTCTGGGATGGGGCATTCACCACCTTTCTGGGTAACCTGTTTCAGTGTTTCACCACCCTTATTGTAAAAGACTTTTTCCTTTTGTCTCATCAATATTTAAAAACATTACCCCTTCTTAAATCTTTCTTATAAAGCTCCCTTTAAGTATTGAAAGGCCAAAATGATTCTTCCCCAAAGCCTTATCTTCTCCAGACTGAACAAGTCTCTCACGCTGTTGTCATAGAAGAGGTGCTTTTGGAGCTCTGGGCCAGCTCCAACAGGCCTATGTCCTTCATGAATAATAACATGGGTAATAACTGCTAGTGTACATGTGATTTCACTGCCATCCATGGTGTGTATACATTTATTAGGAATATTAGTCTTTGTAAATGTCAGGTCCCATGAGTTTTAATTAGCTGCAGTATGTTGAAACTGAAGATAAAGTAATAGCCATGTTGCGTGGATGTAAGACAATATATTCCAGTGCAGGCATGATTAACAAAGTAGTTTTAATGGGCTTTAAGCCTGTGTTCATACCTACACAGGTTTGTTATGAACAGTGGTGAAATCTCATTCTTAGGGATCTAATTTGTTAGAACTTGTGTCCAGCAGACAGTGAAGAATTACCCACCACCACTTGCTGCTAACCAAAGATTCCTGTAGGTGGTTTTTGAGAGGAGTTTAAATTTGGCTCCTATAGGTCCTGCATAAGGGTAGTCTTTTTAGAGCTTGTAATGAGGATATTTAGACCACCTTCTCTTTCGTCTGGGCTGCCCCCCTCCCTTTTATTTTCACCTTTTAAATAATGTTTTTATTTTTTCTTTTTCCCTTTTTTTAACTTAATGTGAAAGCTCTGTAGTTAGTAGGTAAAGATTATGACTTCTCTCTCTGCATGTGCTATTTTAGCTTAATTTATTTGTGAAATTTCTTTAGGGCCTTGGATTCTCAATCTAGTTGCATTGGTAAATTACACAGCAGATGACCAGATGAAGTGAAGAATACCCATTAGAAGAAGGAAAAGTGCATCATTATTCAAATAACAAATTTCAAAGTAAGCTGACATAAGAACATCAAAGCTTATCTAATAGGAGCAAACCCACTCTTTATTTTGCAAAGCAGGGAGGCAGTCAAAGTATTTATGTCGCCAATCTTAAGAAAGTACTCAGATTAAAAAGAATTTGTGAGGGATCCCCTGAACTTCTACATTTGAAAGTGGAGAATGAAGTTTTTCACCACAAAAATTTCTAATTCTTCAGACTCATGCTCACTTGCCCAGTCTGCAGATGTTATTTTATGGCTAAATTGTAAAAGTTCATGCTCTGCAGAACTGCTATCTTGGTTTAAGGCAATTTAAACAGGTGGACACTCTAACCTCCTCTTACTTTCAACCAATCACTTTCCACCAATAAGGAACAAACACGAGTGTTCTGGGTGAAAAAGTGAAAAAATTTAACTAACAAGCGAAACAGCAACAGGCAAAAAAACTAACAGTAAATAATCACTAGATACAAAATCGCTAAATGTCACGAACCCCACGGGAACTAAGAAAGACCCAAAATGGAAATCACCTTTCCAAGATGGTGCCCAACACAGGTGACTGCATGTAGGGAGACACAGGGAAAATGGCATCTGACCCAACCCCCAAGATAGTGCCATCGCAGGCGACTGTGTGGCTTGAAAGACACGGGGAAAATGCCGTCAGCTCTCTACCCCACGATGGCCCGTCTGAGAGGCAAAGGGAAGCAAAGACTGTGGACATAAAGAATTCTGCTGGGAAGGTAGGAGCTTAAGGAGCAACTCCAGTGGTAGATGAGAAGTGCTGACGTGTGTGGGGTTAGCACCGCTATCTGCCGCCTCCTCCTGCCGCCTGCTGGACTCTGCTGGTGTTGGTGCTGATGTCACTGGCACTGCAAGTGTGTTGGGGGGAGGAAGAACTGGTCTGTCCGCACGGACACAGGGTGTCCCGGCCCCAGGGACCGGCTCTCTTTGTGCTGCCTATAGAGTTTGCAAAGCTCGCTCCAAAACAGTGTTTGATTGCAAAATGCAGTTTTTCTGAGTAGCTACTGTTGCAAGCCCAGAAAACAAAACAACCAACCCAAACCGACTGCCTGACGTAATCCCCTTGGAAGTGGAGCCTCCGCCTTCAGCAAAGGCTGCCAGCAGAGAGCTCCCTCCGCAGGGCTCCCACTGAAAAAGGGACAGCAGCAAAACGCTCATCACTGTTTCTGTTTCTTGGCTGCAGGGCCTTAAAGAGACAGTAACGAATTTTGGGCACAGGTAGATTCGGAATACAGTAACATTTTGCGTTACCCCCGACAACTGCAAGTGATTTGGGAATTGGATTGGCAAGAAGTCCTGCACGGCTCCTTTGTTTAGGAGATTGTGGTATTTGCCTCTTCCAGAATGGCTGTTCCATTTTATGTATAATTTTCTGTACTGCTTGGGTCATTTATTTTATTACTCTCATTTGGTCAGGAAGATATTTCCCATCTATTTTTACTGTTTTTTTCTTTCATCTCCAATTGTCATATATAAAACCAACATATTGGACTCGTTTTGTAGGTATCTAACTATGATGGTGACTAAGCTGTGTTTATAAAGATAGGTAACACAGCTACCAATAGGTGAAACTGAAGGTGTTAAAATCAGTTGAAGAAAGAGCCGAAGAAATGTCTCCTCTCTGGTGGTTTGTAAGCAAGATTGTAAGATGAATCAGATTGAAGATGGTGCAGTACAGTAGGGTAACTGTGGTTGTGCTAAGGTAGTCTTCAAAATACCAGGTAATGTTAAGGATCTGCAAACTGTTTCATGATGTGTGTTTTACATATAAGTGCTTGCCTTTGAGAACTGAATGCTAATTAGAAACAAATTTTCCAAGACTGTAGTAGTGCTTTACTGGAAATGATATTGTTCTGAGCCTTTGGGTTTCCTAATTTAATAGTCAATGTTTACTTTTAGAAAGGGAAATGTGATCTGGAACATATTAGATCCCATCTTAAGGTTGTTGTGGATAGAATAATAAACCTCAATTCTCATCTTTAGAACTCTGCAATAATATTAAATAGTTAAAAATGTAGTCTGTAAGAGGGTGGTTTACATATTCTCCGTAGTTTTGGTTGGTAAGGCAAAGTTTATGTGCTTAAATAGCAAAGAAGATACAATTGTTGCAAGAAAGCTTTTTTTTTTTATTAGGAAAGGTGTTTTTCATAGGAAATGTAATATAGCATTCAATTAGATTTCTGGCAGACATTATATTCTTAATTATTGGAATTTTTAAGATAAGATCAGACTAGAGCATGACCTAAAGTTCTTTGGGGTTTTGCTTTGTTTCTATTTTTGTTTTGTTTGTTTGCTTGCTTCTTCTCCTGCAAGGGCAGCTGAAGTGTAAAGGTTCAGAAGTTGACATGGTCTCATGTAGGTATACAGTCACAGTATATCTTGATTCCATTTTGTACATCTGGTTCTTTGTAGAGACCAGGAAAACAGACAGGAAGAAAAATAACTAACATTGGAAACACTTTCTCATCAGCTCCTCTCAAGGGACAAGGGGAACAAAAAGAAGAAAAGGGAAAGAATAGATTCAGAAATGGAGGAGACTGACGAGGAGTGAAGGGTTGGAAAGAAAAAAAGGCTCAGTTTTAAGGAGAGGTAGGAAAAGCTATGGGTTTTGGCTTATTTCCTGGGAACCACTGAACACCTTGCTGAGTGCCCTGAAAGAAATGGGGTTGTACTCAAGATCAAAGCAGTGAAGGTGTGCTGCAGCAGAAAAAAAAGAAAAAGAAAATAATTTGAGCTGGATCAATAGCTTATGGGTCAGTTTCTCAGTAACTTCTATTAAACTAATTATGTGCCATTGTACTTCATTCTACCTTTGTAAAATGTATGACAGTTCCAGCCTTTCTGTGGCAGATTAAAAGTGTAAGGAGGAGTTTTTTTGTTTGTTTGCTTTTTGGGTTTGGGTTGTTTTTTTTTTTTTGGTTTTTTCTTTTTTTGGTTTTTTTTGGGTTTTTTGTTTAGTATTACATTTAAAGTGATTCTGTCACTTTCTTTATGAGTTATACTTAAATATTTTTCTTTAGATTATATGAGTTGTGTCTCTTTTTGTTACTATATCCTTTTTTCCCCCCTGTAAAGAAATGCTATACTTACTTATAGGGGCAGTTTGTAACCCAGTAATTAATTGCATTAGCAATTTGCTTATCCTCAACATTAGATGAATAAAACTGACTAGTAAACAGTCATTAAAGCTCACTTTTTTCTACACTATTTTTACTTTTAGGAATGTTGTCTCTGCAATTTGAGAGGTGGTGCGTTAAAGCAAACTACTGACAAAAAGTAAGTAATATATTCTTCAGGATTGTATGTGCTTATTTTAAACTTTATTTCTAGTCCATTCCCATGTGTAAAGGATTTGTAAACTTAATTACTCGACAGTGTCCCTTTAAGCTGAATTGTTGCAGAATTAAAATTACTCCTATTGAAATGTGACACTGGCATTTTGTGAAATAGTTAGATACTAAAATGTACATTTGTTTTAGTATTTGCATACACTTGCTTGTTCCAAATTTTAATCTGCAGGCCTTTGTGTAAAGAAAGTAAATGAGAGCTCATTTATCACTATTTGCATGGGCAAGTCTTATCAAACAGCAAAGTGTATTTTCTACTTTGCTCCTGGAAATTGCAATACAATACCTTTGAACTTCTAAGCCCAGTATTTTCAATTAATTAATTTTAATCATATTGAAATAATTTTCAATTCTGAAGTTTGAGTTTTTTTCAAATGCACTTCTATCACACACAGTGATAGTTTTTGTTTCTATCAAATGCAGTGTTCTTGCTGACATCGTGCTATTAACAGCATCAGTATTTTTCTCTGTATCTGGATGACAGAACACTATAACAAGTGACCCTAACAGCTAAAGTGGAAAATGTTGCAAAGTAATATTTTTTCAGGCCCAATAGTAAAATAGTCTTTATGCATTTTGAATAATTTCATAATTAATTAGCCTATCTTAATATCTTAGCAATATCATGTAGATCTCTTTCTTTCATGCTTTGAAATGCAGTCATAAAACATTATTAAGGTACAACATTCTTTTTTACTTACCAGAAAAGAATTTTTTAATCAGTGATTGCAATTGGTTGCATGACACTTGTAAATTTTCCAGCTAGGAGAAGGTCTTTTGTGAAACTCAGGCCTTATCTTACCTTCAGAAAACATGATTATTGTAGCCATTTTAATGGAAGTTTTGGCCAGTACATGAAAATTCTCAGCTGATTTTTAGTTCTGTTTTAAACTCCCCTAAATTTGCTGCTTGCTTTGCTCATTAAAATTAAAACAAAAAAGGAAAAAAAAGAAAAAAAAATGACTGAGGTATTATCTCAGTAGAATTTGTCATGCCGTTTTGATATTTGCTGCTGGTATGTTACATGTTGCATCTTTAAAAATATGTATACCTTTTTTGTACATAAATTTAAAATTATTTTCAAATGTTTTGTAGAATTAATAGAAAAAACCCACAGAGGTTTGCCTAAAGTGACTTTTGTTGTATAATTATACATGAGATCTTTGGGTTTACATTCTATCAGTCTGTAGGTTAGTGTTTCAGATTTATGGGTTTACATTCTATCACTCTGTAGGTTAGTGTTTGAGATTTATGAAATAGGATTTTTGTAAAAACAGTTCAACTCTTGCTTTCTTGTTTACATAACACCTTATAGTTGTTACACATTGTGGAGTTTTTAATCTATCTTGCAGCATTAGCTACCATTTCAAAAATTTTGCATTTTCAGAAAAGTGTGCTACAATTATATCTCTTTTCTCCAACGAGTTTAAAATCTAACATGTGCATTCCCTTTGCTCCTTCTCTTCTCTGTACATACTACTTAGAGATACAGGATGAATATGACTTACTTTTAGAAGCTAATACATCAAACTGTTGTGTGTGCATGCAGTTTGCAGTAAGCAGTTTGCCATATAGGAGAGCTGTGATTCTTTATTTTCAGCAGATCCCAGCAATTGTTTTGAGTCTGTTAAGAAGTGTCAGAGTATAAGTATTTGGATGAAGATTGATTGAAGAGGCCTTTCATTTATAGCATTTCTGTCTCATAAAGCTTAGATGGTAAGACAATGTGCTTTAGCAGGTGGGCAGGTCACAATGAAAAGAAAAAGGGTGTTATTAAAAGTTTTTTTTAAAGTCTCAAAATGAGACTCTTTTCTGTAAGTTAAAACATGAACCAACAATCACCATAATAAAAGGATGAATCTGCAAGCTTTATCTGTTTTTGTATGGGCTGAAATGTATAACTTGCTACTTGATATGTCATGTTTATGTACAGCTCTTATTTCACACTTCGACCAGTACAGCTTTAAAGTCACATGACAGCAGTTTGTTTGGGCCCTGTGTGTCATATTACACTTTTCCAGATGTTTTTGTCAAAGTTGACTTATTGAAATACTGCTTCTCTAGTGCAGGAAAGAGAAATTATTTCTGTTTTCTGCTTCACCCTCCATCTCCTTTAGCTTCAGCCCATATTCCTGTTAATCTGCTAAGATGCTTATATAATGCGTGTCTCTTGGAGATGTACAGAATGTGGAGTGAGGCAAGTATTCAGAGCTTGCAAAAATAGAGCAAATGGGGTAATGAAACCAGATGTACAGTGAATGACAGGGAATAAGGCAAATACGAATCAAAGAATGGAAATATTTTCCTTTATTCCAATTTACTACTTGTCTACTGCAAAAATATTTTAGAAGTAGCCTCAGAAAGCTGCTCTTTGTTAATAAAAGTGTGATTAGCTTCTCTTTTACTTCATGAAATACACAACTTCAAGATTAATTTCAGACTTTTAAAAGTTTTATTTAGCTTTTTTGAGTTTGAGATTCATGTATTGAAACAGGATTTGGAGTGCTTTCTCATGGATATGGGAAGCACGTGGCATCATCTGACAAACTTCCTGAAGTTGCACCAGGTCTTAAATGTAGCACTGGTCCTAGGCACATGCAGGTGCTTTTGCTGCTAAAGGAGACCTGGTTCCTGTTAACATTGCACTGATAGCCCGATCACATTGCTGCTTGTCTGCCATTGTGTCTGTAGACAGAAGGTCTTCATAGCATTTGCATTTCAATTTCCATTTTGATAGATATATTACTGTGATTGTATATGCTGCCTAACAATAGTTACTCAGGTCTGAGTAGTATTAATAATGAGTAATAAAAACTGTAGATGATAAATTACACATGAACCAAATAGTGTGGTCTTCATATATGTACCTGAATAGCACAACTCCAAAAACTTGTCACTTAGTAAATAAAAAAGTTGCTTAAAGAAATGTAACAACAAAACCTCAGTGTGAAATTATATTTGAACAAAGTGGTAGTGTTACAAGGTTTGTTAAAATGTTCTAAAGAAGCTTACGAAAGCCTGTAAGGAAGTAACTACAGATGGTTTTAAAACAACCAAAACAAAACAAAAGCAAAAAACAAACACGCAGCAAGTAATGAAACATCTTAAACACTGGTATTTCTATGAGTTTTTTTGGTGGTATTTTTGACTTGCCACTTTTCACAGGTGGGCACATGTAATATGTGCAATTGCCATCCCAGAAGTCAGATTTGGTAATGTCACAGAGCGTACTCCGATAGACACTAGCAGAATACCTTTGCAAAGATTAAAATTGGTGAGTAGTATATTAATGCTACATTATGCTCCATATATGCATTGCTATTAAGGTGTTCCATTATTTGAAATGTATTAAAAATCTGAATTGTGATGATTATTGCCAGGTAAAGAGCAGTAAGCTATGTTTAAGGTAAGAAATAAATAACCAGGATTTTACCAACATAGACCATTTGAAATATAATGGCAGTTCATTAACAGTGGTAGCAGTGTTTGGTATTTTATTAAAAGTAATTCAAACCTGTCTTTCCCCAAAAAGTGAATAATAAACTTGACCAGTGTCAACTGTGAAAGCTTCACTTTTGGAACTGTATTGGTAATGAAACCCAAACAGAATGGGAATACTACACAGTATATATTTGTGAGGTCTTTTTATTATGGGTTTTTACCTCAATGAAGTATTTACAAAGGTAAAAGGATCTGTTTGTTACATGGTATCTCTACCATCAGGGCATTGAAAAATGTACATAAAACAAATCACACGTTAAACAGTGTCATTCAAGAACACCAATATACCTAAGCAGAGGATATGCACAAATGCAAAATGCATTTTTTGCAATGTTATGTGAGAATTACTTAATTTGTCAGTGTGTGCATGACTGTGATGGTGTCTGATAGGAAAAGAAGAGATTAGTGGCCCATTCAAAGTCTTAGGGAAAGCATAAGTTTTCTGGATCATGCCACACTCTTTCTGGTGTGATTCTTGGTCTACCTTACCGTATACTCATTCACTTTGAACTATTAATATTTTCATTCTATTTTAATTTAATTTAATTTAATTTCATTCAATTATTTTTTTAAATTCTTTGTAGCTGTATTTCTAAATGTGGAAACCCATCTTGGAGTGGTTTAAAATTGATAGTCTTTCAAGTGGTAATCTGTTTCAAATTTTTGTTCAGAATTTAAAAAAAATTTGTTTTACATGTCCTTTTAAAAATAATTTAAAAGACATGTCTAAAGAGTGTATATATAACATATAAAAATGTAAGATGACTGCTTGGAAACCATTAATTAAATGGTTGAAAACACAGAAATCATAGAAACATAGCATCATTAAGATTGGAAACAACCTCCAAGATCATAAAGTCCAACCTTTGACTGAATAACACCATACCCTCTGTGCACGCCTTATTGTATTGTGCCACATCTACGTATTTTTTGAACACTTTCTAGGGATTTTTTGAACACTTCTCCCTCCCTGGGTAGGCTGTTTCAACGCTTAACCACCCCTTCGGTGAAGAAATTTCTCCTGCTATCCAATCTAACCTCCCCTGAGACAGCTTGAGGCCATTTCTTCTTCTCCTACTGCTTTTTACTTGGCAGAAGAGGCCATCACACCCTCATTTCAGATAGCTGTAGGGAGTAATAATGTTCCCCCTGAGCCTTCTTTTCTCCAGACTGAACACCCACAGCTCCCTCAGCCAGTCCTCATAGGACTTGTGCTCTAGACCTTTCACCAGCTTTGGTGCCCTTCTCTGAACATGCTCGAGCACCTCAATGGCCCTCTTGGAGTACAGGTTTCAAGGTGCCACCTTATCACTGCTGAGGACAGGGGGACAATCCCTGCCCTGGTCCTGCTGGCCACATTGTTGCTGATCCAGGCCAGGATGCCATTGCCCTTCTTGGCCATCTGGGCACGCGCTGGCTCATGAGCAGGACCCGGCACTTGGCCTTGTTGAACCTCACACCATTGTCCTTGGCCCATTGATCCAGCCTGTCCTGATCCCTCTAAAGGGCCTTCCTACTCTCCAGCAGTACAACACTCCTGCCCAACTTGGTGTCCTCTGCAAACTGACTGCAGGGGCACTTCATTCCCATGTCCAGATCATTGATAAAAATATTAAAGAGAACTTGCTTTGATTCCTGGGGAACATCACTTGTGACTGGCCTCAACTGGATTTTAATTAATTAATTAATTAATACTCAGATATTGAAATGCATTCTCTAGACTGTCCATGACTTAAGCATTGTAAGACTAACAGCAGCCATTTGGAGAGGGCTTGAATTAATTTAAAATTATTGATTATGAAAGTGTGTAGCCAAAAAATTGTAAAATTACATGATTTATCGTTCCTGGGTTATTTCTGCTGACTATGAAGCAATTACATTAATTACGTTATGAGTATTTGAGAGCTTTTTCTTTTTTTTTTCCTTTGGTGAATAGAATATTTCTTTTAGAAATTTTCTTTTATATTTCCTTAGTGCTTTTTAAGTTCTTGATGCCTCCTTCAGTATAAAATGATTGTAATAAGCTGTATATATGCCTATGGTCTCCTGCAAATACATGAATATTTAGAAGGAGAGGGCTTGCCTTCCTTAACACTGTTTTTTGAAGTAAAAGAGTTTGTATGTTTGTGTGGAATGAGTGTTGTGAAGAAGGAACTCAGCTAAATACTACAAAAATGAGATGCAGGGTATTTTATAACAGTTATAAATGTAGTAGTGCTGCGAGTAGTAGACAACCTTACTCTGAGGGAAGGAAGCACCAGAATCTTGGTTTGGTCATTAAACCCTACTCTTCCAAGATTTAGTTTCTGACATTAAATTTATAATGAAATAGCTAGACTTGTACTATTTTAAAGGAAGTAGGCAGTTTGACTGTTTCAAAAGGCTCTTGTATTCATGTAATGCCAATAGACCAATAATATGTTGCATCTTGGGTGATGCCAATAGACCAATAAAATGTTGCCTCTTGAGTAAAGCAGCCGAAAAAATTCTGCCCTAAACCCGGGAATCTGTCTGCTTTTAAATTTTGGCTTTTGTTGCAAGTAAGTTAATGTATCTGATGATTTTACTCTGCTCTGTTTCACAGTGAATACCCTAGCTAAACTGTTTCCTGAATGATATTATTCTGTATTAAAAAAAAAAAAAAAGCTGTGTATCTATATAGATATTTGTGTATATAAGATAATATAAGATAGAATTGCATGGATACTTCATATTTTCTCTAAAGCCCTGTATATTAAACACTTCTTGTAAAGTATTTGTCTTGTTTCCTGACACATGGGGTTCCTACTTCTCTAAAGAGCTTGCTGCCAATAGCCTTCTGTGTATGTTCTAGCCTTGTGTATATCTGCCACATCATTCTCAAACCAAAAGTGATCTTTTAGTTAGTCTTCACTTCCTGACTGTTGATTCTACAGAATAACAACTAAGCTCTCATACCCATTGACACTGGATACCTTGCATCAGGGGAACCCCAGGGATTATATGCAAATTTATTCTGTTTCTTTCTCTAGGAATTCCTGCTTCTTCTTTCCTCCACTTTATCCCACTTCCATCCTTAGCTTTCATTCCTCTCCATTATCATTTGCTCTATACCTCAGTAGACGGTTGATGCCATCTGCCTTCCTGTTAATTTCTGTAAAAGCATACTGAGTGTTTCACACTGATGTTAGCTCTGGGAGTATATGAGCAATTGATTCAGGTCAGTTTTGCCCTTTGAAATTGTAGGAACTGTCAACATTGCTCTTCAGCAGCTAAGTCCAGCTTCACAGCTGTCCTGTTAGTTAGGTTAAGGACGCCTTTGTTCATCACTCTCCATCATTCAAACCAAAGAGTTGCCAGAGCAAAAGGCAAGCTTTGTACATCATTTCTTGATGTTGAGCCTTCATAAGCAGTAATTTATAAAGAAAAAGGCATTTTTGAGCCTATCTTTAAAATCCATTTTTTGAAAAAGCATGGGATAGCTAATAAATAAATGCAAGATGCTGTACTATGCCACCTCTCCTTTACAAAACGTAGAATGTGTTTTGTTGATTTTTTTTTTTTTAATGAGCAAAACACAACAGAAAAATATATAAAGGAGTAGATTATGTTCTAGCATATAGCCATACCAAAACTAGATATTACAATGTAGGAGCAAATGGTTCTAGTTGTTTTAAACATTTTCTATCCCTATCTTCCCTCTTCCTCCCTCCTGAAATGGTAAGAAGACCAAATAAGCAGAATATCTACTGTTTTCAAAGATCTGTAGAGGAGGAGCTGACATTTTCATTAATGTAGCATCTACAAAGAAATATCAAAGGAAATAAAAAGCCAATGTTTTATTTTTTTACAAATTAAAAAAACATCTTTGCAAACATGAACATATTGGTAGCCTGTTTTTTGTTGCTTAGCTAGTAGATGTAGTGATTGCTGTTAAATAGTTTCCATTCACTAGAAATTTTGGGTTGGAATCAATGTGTTTTTGATCAGTCTTCCCACTATTAAATATTCAGGATATACTACTTTCTTCCAGAGTAAAAAAACAGTATTTTTAGCATACTAATAGTAGTTCAGAGCTTTAAAATTGTTTTATGCAACTGTTTCATGTTTGCAAATTACTGGGTTATTAGCATGCCAAAATGTTTTCATATTTCTCTGGCTTTTTTTAATAAGTCATGTGTCATGTACCATCATTGCTGAAAATTTAAATGACAGTGAAATTTCCATTACAAATAAATTCTTTTGAAAATTATTCCTTAATGCTAATGGATGAAAAAAATAGGTTTGGCTGCTTTGTTTTTCATAGCTGAAGAAAAGAATGAGATACACTGTTGAAATCACTTCTATTTTAGGCATGTACATCCATGATATTGTTGGACTCTAGCTCTAGTAAAAGACCTCCTAGACAACCTCAATGTGGAGAGTATTCCTCAAAGATGCTGTAATCTGTAGTTTCTACATGTTACCTCTCTTTTTTAAAAAAATATGTGTGAACGGAGAAATGAGATTGTTCCGATCTCCTTTGTCAGAAAGTCAGGCTTTCTTTATTTATTTTTTTATTTGATCTCAGTGGTCACATCCATCAGACACTTTGAGTTCAAACAGCTATGTGGAATGACAATTTGTGATTATCAAACTAGGAAACAAATATGTTGAATATGGATGTTTAAGTACAGGTTCTAAAATGAAATGGCTGGAGGGATATACCTGACCATATCACATTATAAAACAATATTTTACATGAACTAGAGTGTGCTAGCCACTTGGTGGACAGATAGTTCAGATGGTCGCTGTTCCAGTGGTCTCAGTTTAACAGCAGACATATAAGCAAGTGTAAAAATGGGAAATACACAGGTGCTAACTTGAGTACTTTTAATCACAGTGAAAATATTAGAAGCAGTTAAAAGAGAGGTGAAGTTGTTGAGAACTGATGGGATGGAGGGGCATCACATGAAATATGTCTAAACGTAAATGCAGAGTTTCAGCTGATAACAAGTTGGAAGAAGTATATGATTTGCAGAATTCATGCTGTGAATGAGTGTGGTGTCAGCTTCCATCCCAAAGCAGTTAAACAGCATCTATCAGTTTACCCAAAACAGACAAAGCTTAGGTTCCTAGCTTGGTTTAGCTTTATTTATTTTATTTTTACCTTGTTCCATTTGTCTTTAAGTCACCAAGAGAAGCTTGGGTGTATGCTCATGCCTTTAAAACCTCATTTTCCATGACTATTTATATGTATGAGGCTTTGGGTCATAGAAAACAAACTGGATTCCTTTGTGTGTCAAAGTCAATGATAAAACTCAATTTTACTTTGGGAAAGGAAAGCTTTTCCCCAAGTACCTAACTAGTCTCTGTTTTCAAGAGAGTGTTAATTACTCAGCTATAATTATAAATATGAATTACAGCCACATGAAAAAGTCTCTGGAGATGAAAAATTCAGACTGACCTCTCAAATACAAAATCAGCCTTTAAAAGAAAGTGCTCTCTTGTCTGTGTTTCTCTTTTAATAAAACATAGGACTTAAAACTAGAATTAAATAAAAACCTTTGTTAGTATATGGCCAAGGAATTCAAGCCAACAGGAATATTGAGCCTAGTGTCATTCACCTTTGCCAGACATATGACTTATAATGAGTGTAGTCATTGTAAATGAAAGTGTTGAAATGTTTCATCTGTTACAACAGAAATATTTAAATAGAACCATTAGCATTTGTTTCTAGACCTATATATGTTGAGATGTCAACTCTAAAATCACGTTTTCAATAGAGTATGTATCAACTTGATAGTGAAATGTGTTATCTTCTTTTGGTATTTTTAACGTTTTAAAATGCTTGGATATTGGATTGACTTTGTCCTTAGAAGCAATTACTGCAACGCTGTACTGAAACACGCATATATGATGCCTTTGTTTCTCTGTCTGTAGAGTTTTCTATTATTTTTATATTTGAAATACTATTTCTCCAACAAAATAGAGGTAGAAAATGAGTTTTGGAATAGCTGAAGTTGCCCTGAAGCTTTTGGTGACCTCAGATTTGTATTTGACAAGTCAACCGAGTATAACCACAAGTGTACTCTGAGTGAAGAACATTATTTTCAAAAGAAATCTACACTGTGATGATGACTGATCTACAAGCCTTTCAGTATCTGGCTGAAGCCATAAAGGTTTTTTAGAAGGCTATACACTTTAAAATTTGCACCTGAAGGCAAATAATAGTGAGCTTGAAAGCCAAAGATTATAGTATTGAAAGGTACATCAATTCTGAAAACACAGAGGTTTCTCAGTGGTATGGCACTGACGAATGGAATCAAAGCAAAAATGTGTATGAGCTTTTAAAAGAATGGGCACATATTCTCCTGCCTGTCATTCTATTTTAATGATGAAAGGATTAAAGACATTTGAGGACACTGCTCGTCTTCTGTGCTCTAATTTCTAATGAAATTCATTTGTTAAAATACAGTGAGGTAGTAGAACTATTGGAGCTGTGTTTCTGAAAGAGTAAAGAAGCACTTGCAGTGATGTATACCAGTGTTGCTATGCATTTGTGGTAATACAAAGATGTATTGATTACTTTTCAGTGTTTCCAAAAATATTGCTGGAAGGATCATTGAGTAGAATCATTATGCCATACATACACTCATGCGTTAACTACCTCACTGCACCGATTCAAAGGCAATGGGAGTAAAATAAACAGAAATATCGAGACAGTTTTAAAAATATTTCCAAATTGTTTAAAAATTTCTAATGAAATAGCTTTTAGTAGCACACTTGATTTTAAGAAGTGCTAAACTAAAATGCAATAGTTGCTTAGTGCAATATATAATTTATTAAAAATGTAGTGACTCCTCACCATCATAGAATTTACTGTATATGATTTAGTCATAGTGTTTATACGATTTTTAATAAGTATATTAGAAGAATATACTTTGCTGGCTGTATAGTACTTACTGTCAGAAGAATTTGCTGCAATGACCAGATCCTATTGCAAACTGTCAAATTTGTATCTTGCGGTGCTACCGTTTTATCAAGTCTTATGAAAGATAAGGAAAATGTTAGAAATGCATGACTATAAATAATGTCTGAAGACATGGACAGAAAGAGACATCAACATGTCTGCTGATGTAAGTGTAGTAACTGTCAAGGATTAAATGTGTCCAGTGTATGCAGAATTTAAGTAATATTTTAGAAATCTGGGATAAAGAAAACTGGCGCTAGGTTTGTATCTGTAAGTAAAGCATTTGTAGACAGCATAATCCAGGAAAATTTACTTCAGATTATTACATACACAAGTTATGTGCATGTTACATTTTTTATTTGTGCAGTGGTTGAGATACTTTTAAACCAAGCTATTTTTAAATGTAAATTTAAAACTGAAAAAATTCTTCCAGAATTTTGTCTCACCTGTGTGTTCAGATTAGGGGCAATCCCAAATATCAATACAGGCTGATGGATGAGTGGATTGAGAGCAGCTCTGTGGAAAAGTACAGGGATAAAACAACTAGACACAAGCCAGCAAAGTGCACTGGCAACCCAAAAAGCTAACAAGCCAGGTGCGTCCTGGGTTGCATCAAAAGCCTTATGGCTAGCAGGTCAAGAGGGGGCATTTTGTCCCTCTACTCTGCTCTTGTAAGAGTACTCCCAGCTGAAGTAGTTCATCCAGCTCCAGGGTTCCAGCCCAAGAAAAAGTAACAGACCTGTTACGATAGGTCCAAGACAAAAATGGTTAAAGGCTGGAGGAGGTCTGCTGTGAAGGCAGGATGAGAGGCCTGGAGAATAAAAAGCTCTGATGAAAAGTTACTGAGGCTTTTTAATACTTAAAAGGAACTTCTGAGAAGGACAGAGAAATACTTTTTACCATGACCTGCAGTGACAGGACAAGCAGCAAGTGGTATATACTCAAAGAAGGTATATTTAGATTGGATATAAGGAAAACTTCTTTTCTTACAATGAAAGTGGTGTAATACTGGAGAAGGCTGCCCACAGAACTTGTGGATGTGTCATCACTGAAAATGTTCATGGTCAGGTTGGATGGGGCTTTGAGCAACCTGATCTAGTGGCAGTGGGGCTGAAGCTAGATGGTTTTTAAAGATCCCTTCCAACTCAAACCGTTCTATGATTCTGGAGGACATGAAACAGTGGAGACTATCAAGGAATAAAACTGTAATGAGGTGATCACCCACTGATGTTGCTGAGGAACTGTTGATTTTTAAAAAGTGTGTGAAATGTGTCAGTAGCACAGCAAAATTTATTCAAAACTGGTTTAGACTTATGTATAGTAAAAGGGCAAATTTCTAGGAGATTTCTAGGAGACTTTATGGTGTCATAATCTAACACATAATAATTGCAGTGATGCTCCAGTTAAAAACAGCATTCTGGAAAAAAAAATCTGTTATAAATTTCCATTAAAAAGGTTGCAATATTTGCTTTCTTTTCTAGTCACTGGGGACTTTCCCTGGCTGCCATGACTTTTCAGATACGATGGCTTGGCAACTACATCAGCCAATTCCCTCAGGACATTGGGATGCATCTCTTTGAGTCCCATGGACTTGTCTATGTTCAGGTTTCTCAGGTGGTCTTGAACCTGATCTGTTCTTACACTGGGCGTGACTTCAATTCCCCAGTTCCTGTCTTGAGGTTCA
>WBMZ01012339.1:0-17681 GCA_013400975.1 Atrichornis clamosus
CATGTCCTCGGCTCCCCCGGCCAAGTGTCCCTTCAAGAAGCGGGGTAGCCTGCAGACCCCCAACCCCGCAGGTGAGACCCCCCCCAAATACCGCCCACCCCCGACAGCCCACGGGGACACCCAGGTCACGCCCAGCGCGGGGGGCACGATGCTACGAGTACGGGGGGTTCAGTGTGGGGCGGGGGAAGTGCCGGGTTGCTGCTTAGAGGGATTTTTTGGGGGGGGAAGCCCATCGCCGTGTCCCGGCACCGGGGAGGTGGCAGCGGGTTTGGGGGGTCCTGTGCGTGTCCCCGCCCGGCAGCGCCTCGGTGGCGCAGTGAGAGAGGGGAGGAAGAAAAGGAGGAGGAAGGGGAGGGGGGAGCGCTGGGGGATGCGGGGAGAGGACCCCGAGGGAGGCGCGGGACGTGTTTGGAGGGGGGCAGCGTCATGTGGCACCGCGGGGGTGGTCTCGGGTGGCACGTGGGAGGCTGCTGGCACTTTGGGGTCGGCACCCGGTTGGCACCACTGATGGGGTTTCTCAGGGTGTCACCGGCATTGTTCCCAGACGTGGATGTTTGGATGTTCTGGGACGGTGGCACAGGGTGATGGTGGTGGCACGGGGTGATGGTGGCACGGAGTGGGTGAGGTGGCACTTTGGGGTTGGCATCTGGCTGGCACTGTTGAGGGAGGGTCTTGCAGCGTCATTTGGGCTGCTCCCGGCTATGGGTGGCACACACGTGTCCTCAGTGGGTGGCACCTGGTGATGGTGGTGACACAGGGGGTGAGGTGGCACCTTGGGGATGTCAACTGTCTGGCACTGATGGGGGTCCTTGGGGTATTATCGGGGCTGCTCCTGTCTCTGGGTGACCCACCTGTGTCCCAGGTGGGTGGCACAGGGTGATGGTGGTGACATGGTGTGATGATGGTGGCACAGGGTGGGTGAGGTGGCACCTGGGCATTGTCACTCGTCTGGCACCACTGCTTCGGGGGGCCTCGGAGTGCCACCAGGGCTGCTCCCAGCTAAGTGCCACACACCTGGCACACACATGGGTGGCACAGGACATGTCCCAGCATCACAGAGCCCCCTGGGTGTCACTTGTGCCCCAGGTGAGGCATCACCGGCACGTTCTGATGACACCGGTGCCATCCCTGCCCTGGGTGACACCGGCCCAGCACCCTGTTCCCACTGGGGCGATGCAGGGAGCAAATGGGGTGAGAGCTCCTTTGGAGGGGGGTCAGGAGACCTAGATCTCCCCCCAGGCTGTGCTGGGTGCGGGAGGTTCTTACTGGTGGCCCCAGTTTAACCAGCAGAACCTGATTTCTGATTAACGGGATCTGTGGCGGGTTTGGGGTTGCAGAGGAGGGTGGTGGCACTGGGCACCCCCCAACCTGGTGGCCGTAGTGCCAATGGGAGCAGATGCTCTTGGGGGTTGGGGCAATGGGGTGTCTTTGGGGGGCGGGGTGTTGCCTCCCCTCCCTCCCAGTTTGGGGATGTGCCCCCCTGTGATGGGAAGGGTGGGATGAGGGGACAGGGTGGCAGCACTGGTGGAGGGGAAGTGAACCCCAGTGTTGTGCCCCTCCATGCCCGGGGTGTCCTGCCCCCCACCCTCCAACCCCTCATCCACTGCTGGCTCCTTACACCCCCACAATGGGACCAACAGCCCCCACAGTACCCTGGGGGGGATAGAGAGGGGAGGTCCCTCCTGCCCTTGAGCTGCCTCAGTTTCCCCACCACCCCCATTGGGAAGAGCATCCCAGTTCCATGGTGGGGAGGGGGAGCTGTGGAGGGGCTGATTAACTCCCCCCTGCCCCAGTGGGGGTCCAGACCCCCCCAGCTGATGTTTTCCTGCTCCTGGCAGAGCTGCGGGGGGGGCTGGGGGCCCGGCCCCTGCAGTCGGCCCGGTCCCTGCCCGGGACCCCCCATTGCCTGAAGCATTTCCCGGTGGATCTGCGCACTTCCATGGATGGCAAATACAAGGAGATTGCCGAGGTGGGTACCGGGCACCGAGTTTGCCAGGTCTGGGGGGGTTGTGTGTGTGTATGTTGGGGGTCTCCCCCCCATCCTTGCCACTCTCATCCTCCCCAAGCCCTCCTCCCTCCCCGCTTTTCCAGTTCTGAGTGTGGGAATCCCTGCGAGCCTTTTTCTCCCAGCCCAGCGGGCCAGGCCAGGCACAGCTGATGGCAGGGATGCTCTGGGCACGGCTCGTGGGGATGCTCCAGGCAGGAGCTCTTCTGGCACTAGCAAGGCTGAGGCTGGGCACAGCTTGTGACAGGGATGCTCTGAGCACAGCTCGTGGCAGGGCTGAGGCCAGGCCCAGCTCGTGACAGGGATGCTCTGGGCAGGAGCTGTTCTGCCGCTCGCTGGCCGAGAACGAGATGCGGACAGCTCCATACGAATTCCCAGAGGAGAGCCCCATCGAGCAGCTGGAGGAGCGGCGCCAGCGCCTGGAACGCCAGATCAGCCAGGACGTCAAGTAAGTCTGGGGGGTCCCCTGTATCTCCCCAAACCGTGGGAAGGGGTCCCCGCATGGGGCCAGGCCACCCCCCCTCCCCGGGGGGCTGTCGGTCCTCTGTGCCAGCTCTGTGTCCCCTCTCCCGTGGGTGTTGCGCTTGGTGTCCCCTTTGCAGTGAGTTTTTGGCTGGTTTCTGTCTGGTTTCTGTTGTTTCGGCATTAACGGGGTGTTTTCTCTCCCCGGCCCCCCCATTTCTCTCCCCCTTGTCCCCCCGGCTGTCCCCCCCACCTCCATCGCCGCCTCCTTGTCCCCAGACTTGAGCCCGACATTTTGCTCAGAGCCAAACAGGACTTCCTGAAAATTGACAGTGCCGCGGACTTACAGTGAGTGTCCGGCTCGGTGTCACCGGCCGGGGACACGGGGGGGGTCGGGGTCGCCCCCCGGCCCCGCTCTGACCCAGCGCCCTGAAGCATGGAGCCCAGAGGTCCCTCGCGGCTGCTCTCGCTGGCACTGAAGGAGTCAATGCACCCGGGGAGGGGGGGTGGGCTGAGCTGGGGGATCCCAGCTCTGCTGGTGGCACAGGACCCCTGTCCTGGCCCTGTCCCCTCCCCAGAAGGGGGGTCTGATGCTGCGTGTCCCCCTCCCTCCTGTTTCCGCTTGGGAGTTGTCTGTGTCATGAGTTTTTTCGTTCTCTGTGCTCCCTCCCCACTTTTTGTTGTGCTTGTGTGGGGCTGGGGGATGTGTTTTGGGGGGAGGACAATGCCACTGCCAAAGGGGACACAGGTGGCAGTGGTGGCATCTCTGCGGACAACGTCCCCCTCCCGACACCTCGGGGCTGGATGCAGTCCTGAGGTGGGACTGGTGCTGCTGTTGGGGAACACAGGGATGGGGACAGACTTGTCATTGTCCCACTGGCCACGTCTGCCCCACAGGCTCTTCAAGGAGCAGAGTGATGACCTGGTGGACCACGTCCCCAAGGAACGGGAGGCGCTGCTGGAGCGGGAATTCCAGCGGGTCACCATCTCTGGGGAGGAAAAATGTGGGGTGAGTCTCTTCCCGACTCCCCCAGAACCTGGGCAGGGGTCTCCAGGCTGCCAACCCAGCTCTGGGGGTGGGGGTTTTTTCGGTGTCCCCTCCCCAGGTGCCCTTCACGGACCTGCTGGACGCAGCCAAGAGCGTGGTGAAGGCATTGTTCCTGCGGGAGAAGTACATGGGGCTGTCGCTGCAGAGCTTCTGCAAGACCACGGCCCGGTACCTGCAGGAGCTCTCCGAGAAGCCCCTGGAGACCCGCGGCTACGAGGAGGTGCCTGAGACCCCCGTGGCCGCTGGTGAGCATGGGGTGGTGGGGTCTCTGCACTGACTGGGGTGCTGGAGGAGCTTTTGGGGTGATGTTGGGTGTCTCCTGGCTGCAGATGCTCCCGTGCACCCGCCGTTCGCTGAGCAGCACCCCTATGAGATGTGGGACCCCCAGAACATGCCGGCGGACCTGGGCTTCGGGCTGAAGATGGTGGATGGTGTCGTGCACGTGTACACCAAGCAGGACCCCACTGACAAGTGAGTTTTGTGAGACTGAGGGTCCTGCTCACTGGGGTGATGAGTTTTGGGGGGGCTGTGTGACCCCCACATGTGCCCCTCCTCCAGGAGCACGGAGCTGGACCTGCCCTACCCCGACCTGCAGGAGTTCATCGCCGACATGAATTTCCTCATGGCTTTGATCATCAACGGGCCCATGTAAGGGGGAGGGTCCCACGCTGGGGACATCCCACCACGGGGGTGTGATGGAACCCTGGGGACAGTCTCGAGGACACAGCAGTGGCTCCAACACGTTGTGCTGGTGCTGCTCCCACATCCACCCTCGCCCGTGTCCAAGAGTCCACCTTCCCTGACCCGGGTGGGCACCAGCCTTTCAGGGCTGGATGTTCTCCCTCCTCACCCCCAAACTAAACTCCCCTTTCTCCGTTTTGGGCAGCAAATCCTTCTGTTACCGCCGGCTGCAGTACCTGAGCAACAAGTTCCAGATGCACGTGCTGCTTAACGAGATGAAGGAGTTGGCGGCCCAAAAGAAGGTGCCCCACCGTGACTTCTACAACATCCGCAAGGTACCTGCGGCTCCTGGGGTGGTCCCAGAGTCTGGGGGGGTCCTGGCTCATGGAGGGGGTGTGCTGGCTTGACTGGGGAGCCCTTGGAGGGTCTCAGGGCTGAGCATCACCTCACTGGTGCAGGTGGACACCCACATCCACGCCTCGTCCTGCATGAACCAGAAGCATCTCCTGCGCTTCATCAAGCGGGCAATGAAGAAGCACCTGGACGAAATTGTCCATGTGGAGAAGGGGAAGGAACAGACCCTCAAGGAGGTGTTCGAGACGATGAACCTCACGGCCTACGACCTGAGTGTGGACACGCTGGATGTCCATGCGGTACAGGGGCACCCCAAACCCTGGGGATGAGCAGAGCCCCCAGCCCGTCCCTGGTTGGGATGCGGGGTCTTCTCTGGGGGATTGTCCCAGGGCAGGGGAGGAGGTGGTGGCTGTGGATGGGGGTGTGGTGGGTGATGAGGGACCTCAGCTCACACCTGTCCCATGTCCAGGACCGCAACACCTTCCACCGCTTCGACAAGTTCAACGCCAAGTACAATCCCATTGGGGAGTCCATCCTGCGGGAGATCTTCATCAAGACAGACAACCGCGTCTCGGGGAAGTACTTTGCCCACATCATCAAGGTGGGGTCACTTCCCCACCTCGTGGTGGCAGTGCGACCCGTGTCCGCTTCCCAGTGGCCGAGCAGTTGTCACTTGTCCCCTCCCATCAGGAGGTGATGGCAGACCTGGAGGAGAGCAAGTACCAGAACGCAGAGCTGCGTCTCTCCATCTATGGCCGCTCCAGGGACGAGTGGGACAAGCTGGCCCGCTGGGCCGTCAACCACCGTGTCCACTCCAACAACGTCCGCTGGCTCGTGCAGGTGCCCCGGCTCTTGTGAGTAAAGGGGGGACAGGGACCCTCAGCCAGGCTGGGGAGACCCCAGGACACCCCACTGCTGGCTGGGATGGGGTGGGGAGGGGGGACATCTGGGTCTGAGCTGGGTCCATCCCCCGCAGCGACGTCTACCGGACGAAGAAGCAATTGGCCAACTTCCAGGAGATGCTGGAGAACATCTTCCTGCCCCTCTACGAGGCCACAGTCCACCCTGCCCAGCACCCGGAGCTGCACCTCTTCCTGGAGCACGTGAGTGCTGCATCCTGCTCCTGGGGACACCCCAACCCAGGCTCAGTGGGAGCAAGGGATGACATCCCACCCTGGGGCTGTCTCTCCCGCAGGTGGACGGCTTCGACAGCGTGGATGATGAATCCAAACCGGAGCATCACATCTTCAACCTGGACAGCCCTTTGCCAGGCAACTGGGTGGAGGAGGACAACCCACCCTACTCGTACTACCTGTACTACATGTATGCCAACATGACAGTGCTCAACCACCTCCGGCGGTAAGGACAGCCCTGTGTCCCCCTCAGGAAGGTCTGGGGGTGTCAGAGGGTGACAGTGACAGTCACACCCCCCTTGCAGGAAGAGGGGCTTCCACACCTTCGTCCTGCGCCCACACTGTGGCGAGGCTGGTCCCATCCACCACCTCGTCTCGGGGTTCATGGTCTCGGAGAACATCTCCCATGGGTTGTTGCTGCGCAAGGTGAGCAGGAAGAGGGTGCCTGGGAGGGCTGGGGGTGTGGTGAGACCCCCCCTCACCCCACTGTGCCCCCCAGGCCCCTGTGCTGCAGTACCTGTACTACCTGGCGCAGATCGGCATCGCCATGTCCCCACTTAGCAATAACAGCCTCTTCCTGAGCTACCACCGCAACCCCCTGCCCGAGTACCTCTCACGGGGGCTCATGGTCTCCCTCTCCACGGATGATCCCCTCCAGTTCCACTTCACCAAGGTGAGTGTTTGGTGGAGGGGCACCAGCCGGTGACTCCCTAAAAACAGCTGCAGGGTGGGCATAGGCCAGGTGGTGGGGTAGGATTGGTGGTAGGACAAGGCTGGTGGTGGGTTGGGGCCGGTGGTGGGGTAGGATTGGTGGTAGGACAAGGCTGGTGGTGGGTTGGGGCCGGTGGTGGGGTAGGATTGGTGGTAGGACAAGGCTGGTGGTGGGATGCGGCCGGTGGTGGCAGCACCGATGGACTCCAGAGGGTGCTAATGGTGCAGAGAGGGTGGGAAGGGATTGGACCCCCATCCCACCTGAGGGGTGTCCGTGGTGGGAGCTGAGGGGTGTCCGTCCCCAGGAGCCACTGATGGAGGAATACAGCATCGCCACCCAGGTGTGGAAGCTCAGCTCCTGCGACATGTGCGAGCTGGCCCGGAACAGCGTCCTCATGAGCGGCTTCTCCCACAAGGTGGGGCCCATTCCCTCATTCCCAATTCTCCAGTTTGCCCATTCCTAATTCCCATTTGCCCCCATTCGCAATTCCCATTCACTCGCATTTGCCCCTTCCCAATTCCCCAATTCCTGTTCCCCATTTACCCATTCCCATTCCCAACTCCCCCATTCCTCCATTCCCATTCGCCCCCATCCCCAATGCTCACTTTTGCCCACTGCCATCCGCAATTCCCCCATTCGCAATTCCCATTCAACCCCATTTTCCCATAGCCCCTCCATGGGCACTGGCAGCACTCAGGGGTGCTGGGCAGCCATGGGACCCTCTCCCAACTCCCACAGGTGAAGAGCTACTGGCTGGGCCCCAACTACCTGAAGGAGGGTCCGGAGGGGAATGACATCCGCCGGACCAACGTCCCCGACATCCGCGTGAGCTACCGCTTCGAGACGCTGTGCCAGGAGCTGACGCTCATCACACAGGCGGTGCAGAGCGCGGAGCTGGAGCCCATCCAGGAGGAGGACGTGCTCACCATCTCCCTCGGCACCCACTGACTGCCCAGATCCCCCTGGAGCACCCCCAGGGCTCCGCTGCCGTTCCCGCACCCACTACCTCCCGCCCCAGGAAGGGGCCACTCCTGCTGCCGTCCCAGTGCCACCAGTGCCACCGTGGGGGATGGAGTTTGTTGGGTCCTCCCCGTTTCATCTTGTTTTGGTCATTTTATGAGCGGGTTTTTTTGTCTTTTTCCGTTGTTTTTAACTGGTGTCTCCTTGCTGGGTTGGGCCCTGCTGGGCTTGGTGGCACCAGGAGGTGACATGGGGACGGGCACAGCCAGGGGGTCCTGGATTCACCTCCCGAGCTGGGGATGTGGTGACAGGTGGGGGGTCCTGGGTGCTCGTATGGGGACAGTGTGGGGCTCCCAGCCCAGCCCCCTTGGGTCCTGATGCTCTGCAACCCCACGGACCCCTCTCCGTCTGCTCTGCTGCCCCACAGGGACATGGGGACAATCTGAGGGACCCAGACCCGAGGTCTCTGCCCCCTCCCAGGGGGGGACACGTCAGTGGGGACACGGTGGCCCAGAGGACACGGGGGATGGTGCGTGGTGGGGGATGCTCGATCCTCATCACCACAGGGAGGAAGGGAAAGGGGACAAGGTGACATGTGTCCCTGTCCCCGGTGCTCCCAGGAGCTGTGTGTGGCCCATATCGGGCTGGACGAGGCTTCTCCCATCCCCGTGGGTCATTACCCCCTCCATCCCTGCATCCCCCCATCCCAGTCCTGCTCCCTCACATCTGGAGCTGGTGCTCCCAGGAAAACCTGATGGCAACTATAAAAACAAACAAAGTTAAAAAGAAACCCAACCAACCGAGCATGAAAAATAAAGTATTTAAGTAAAACACTGACATTGAAGTGGGGGGAGGGAGGGAGCGCGGCCCCAGAGGGAAACTGAGGCACAGAGGGGGGTTGTGTGTCCCCTCATGGTTTGGGTTTGGTGGTTCCCAAGGTGACGTAGGGGGATCAGGGGGACGGATCCCGAGCCGTGGTGGCAGCGCCAGCACTGGCAGAACGCCCTGGCACCCTGCCTACACCCGCTGATGCCAGGGGGAGGGGAGAGGGGAGGGCCCTGTCCCAGTCCGTCCCAGTCCGTGTTCCCGCAGGGCCTCAGCCGGCTGTCACCATGGTGGTCACACTGGGGTACTGGGACATCCGTGGGGTGAGCGGGGTCGGGGGGTGGTAGTGGCTCACTGGGATGGGAGGGACACGGGTGTGGGGGTGCTGCAGGTCCCAGGTGGTGTGGGGCTGCTGGGGGGGGGAGAGGTCCGGGGGGTTTTGGGGTGCCAAAGGTGGGTGCTGTCTCCCCCCAGCTGGCCCACGCCATCCGCCTGCTGCTGGAGTACACGGAGACCCCCTACCAGGAGCGCCAGTACCGCCCTGGCCCAGGTGAGGGGGTGGCAAGCGGGGTGTGACCCCCCCAAATCCATCCACACCCTCCCCCGGAACCCTCGTTCCTGCTGTGTCAGAAACCAGCGGGGGGAACCCCCCCATTTCGCAGCCTGTCCCGCTCCCCCCACCCTCATCCCCTCCTGTCAGCTCGGCGGGGAGCACCTCTGCCCTCCCCGCCCCCCGGAAACGGACCTTGACCCCTCCCTTATCTGCCCAGGGTGGCCAGGACGGGGTCACCGGCTGCCCCTCGGGCAGAGCGGGGACCCCTCCCTGCCCGCACCCTCCCCCACTGCTGTGGGTGCCACGAGTGGGGTGGAGGGTCTGGGGGAGCCCCCCACCCCAATCTCTCTGCCTCTCCAGCCCCTGACTATGACCCGAGCGACTGGACCAACGAGAAGGAGAAACTGGGGCTCGACTTCCCCAATGTAGGTGACAGGCGGGGGGCCTGGCTGTGGGGAGAGGGCGTGGGGGTCACCGGGGCTGACCCCTCTCGGACCCCCCGCAGCTCCCGTATCTCATTGACGGCCCCACCAAGCTGACGCAGAGCAACGCGATCCTGCGCTACATCGCCCGCAAGCACAACCTGTGTGAGTGGGGGTGGTCCCGGCACCCGGGGGGGGTCCCTGGGCTTTTGGGGCGGAGGGGTTGACACCTCCCCACCCCGCAGGCGGTGAGACGGAGGAGGAGAAGCAGCGCGTGGACGTGCTGGAAAACCAGATAATGGATTTCAGGATGATCCTTGCCCGGCTGTGCTACAGCCCCGACTTTGTGAGTACCCCCTCGGGGGTTACAGGGGGACGAATCGCCCCCGGACCCCGGGGCTGTCCCCCCACGTGGGAAAAGGGGGCCAAGCCACCACCAGCAGGGGGGACTGTATCGGGGTGCATCCCTTGCCTGACTGCAGGCAGGTGGTGATGCCCCTGGGTTCTGGGGGGGCTGAGGGAAGCAGCCCCCTCAAACTGTGCCCCTCCCTGCCGTGTAGGAGAAGCTGAAGCCGGCATACCTGGAGCATCTGCCCAAGAAGCTGCAGGAGCTGTCACAGTTCCTGGGCTCCCGCCCCTGGTTTGCAGGGCAGAAGGTAGGTGGGGAGTGCTAGGGGGGTTTTGGAGGGTCCCTGTGGGGGCTGACCCACCCTGTCCCTCCCCCAGCTCACCTTCGTGGACTTCCTGGCATACGACGTGCTGGACCAGCACCGCATGTTTGTGCCCGACTGTCCGGAGCTGCAGGGAAACCTGGCCGGCTTCCTGCAGCGCTTCGAGGTGAGCAGGGACACAGGACAGCCCAGGGCCACCCCAGGGTTACTCCGGTGTCTCGGGCACCATCCCCATCCCCGGCACCCCAGTGTCCCCATCCCCGACCCACCGCTGTGCCCATCGTCATCCCTGACACCTCAGTGTCTCTGTCACAGTCCCATCCCAATCCTCATCCTTGAATCCCCGGTGTTTCTGTCCCCATCCCCTTTCCTGTCACCCCTGTGATCCCATCCCTGGCCCCCTGGTGTCCCAATCCCTGTCCCTAACACCCTGGTGTCCCCATCCCTGACATCCCAATGTCCCTCCCCCGGACACCCTGGGGTCGGTCTCTCTGTCCCCATCCCTGGCCCCCTGGTGTCCCAATCCCTGTCCCTAACACCCTGGTGTCCCAATCCCTGACATCCCAATGTCCCTATCCCGGACACCCTGGGGTCGGTCTCTCTGTCCCCATCCCTGGCCCCCTGGTGTCCCAATCCCTGTCCCTAACACCCTGGTGTCCCTGGCCCCATCCCAGGCACGCCGGTGTCCCGTCTGGGGCCCCGTGGTGTCTCCATCCGTGTCCCTGCGTGTCCCTGTCTCCGCAGGCCCTGGACAAGGTCTCTGCCTACATGCGCTCAGGGCGCTTCATGAAAACCCCGATTTTCTGGCGCACGGCGAAGTGGTGCAACACCAAAGAGTGAGGGGGTGACCCCCCCGCGCCCCCCAGCTCACCCCAGGCTCCCCCAATAAATCGTGGGGGGATCCCCCTTGTCCAGCCGCTGTGTGGGGTGCACTGGTCAGCTGAGGGACTGTGGTGGGAGCTGTGGGAACCCCTCATTTGTGGGGTAACCCCTGGGGAGGATCCAGGACCCTCCTGGATCCCGGGATGGGGGAAGACATTCCTCCCTGCATCCCCAGGATAAGGGGGCCCTCCATGGAGACTGTGGGGACCAAGGTGGGGTCCATGCCACCTCCAGCATAATGAAACCCCCCCCTGCAGCTTAGGGGGTTGAAACCCTGATGCAGCTTGAGGGGGGGGGTCACAGAGGGACCCATGGCCCCCACATTGAGGGGATTCCGATGGAGTATGGTGGGGGTCGCAGACCCCCCAGGATAAGAGGGACCCCATGGGGATGGGAGGAGGGTCACAGAGCCCCCTGTTAGAGGGGATCCCATGAAGCTTGGCGGGTCACAGAGCTCCCAGGAAAAGGGGTAAACCATGGAATTTAAGGTGTTGCAGACCCCCCAGAATAAGGGGGCCCCATGGAGTTTGTGGGGTTGCAGAGCCCCCAGGATAAGGGGGCCCCGTGGGGATGGATGGGATGTGTCACAGAACCCCTAGGATAAGGGGGACCTCATGGAATTTAGGGGGTCACACAGCCCCCAGAATAAGGGGGACTGGATGGGGATGGGGAGGGTCACAGAATCCCCTGTTAAGGGGCACCCCGTGGAGCTTGGGGCGGTCGCAGACCTCCAGCATAAGGAGGACCTCGCAGGGATGGGGGTGGTCGAAGACCCTCGGGATAAGGGGGACCCCACGGAGCAATGTCCCTTTCCGTGCCCCCCCCGACCCCCGGTAAGGCCCGCCCGGGCCAGGGGCGTGGCCGGGGTGTCACGCGGGGGGCGGGGCCGGCGGTCGCGCGCGCCATGGCGGTGTTGGGGTACTGGGACATCCGCGGCGTGAGTGGGGGACCCGCACCCCCGAGGGGCACCCCGGCACCGGGGAGGGGGCTGCGGGGACCCCAGGGCCTCCTGAGGGGCTTGGACCATCCCCCTGCGCTTTCTAGGGGGGGGATTTAGGGGATCTTCGGGGGTCCCCCCGGTCTTTTGGGGGTGCTACGGGGAGTATTCGGGAGTCCCTTTGGTCTTTTGGGGGCTGCGGGGGATCTTCGGGGGTCCTGTCGGTCTTGTGGAGGGGCTTTGGGGGCCCCTTTGGTCTTTCGGGAGCTGCGGGGGTTCTTCGGGGGTCGCTCCGGTCTTTTGCGGGGACTGCGGGGAGTCTTCGGGAGTCCCCCTGGTCTTTTGGGGGTTTTGTGGGGTCCCCTCTGCGCTTTTTGCGTGACGTGGGGGCCCTTCTGGTTTCGGGGGGTGGGGGCTGTGGGGATCCCCCTGCACTGTGGTGGGGGCTGCAGGGGCCTGTAGGGGTCCCCTTTGTCTTGGGGGGAGGGACTGTGGGAATCCCCCTGAACTTTTAGGGGGCAGCGAGGGGTGGTCGGGTGTCCAGCTGATCTTGTGGGGGGCTGCGGGGAGTCTTCGGAGGTCCCTCTGGGCTTGTGGGAGGGCTGTGGGGCATCTTCGGGGGTCCCCCCAGTCTTCTGGGGGGTCTTGGGGATCTCCTATGTCTTTTGGGCATGCTGGGGGGGGGTCCCTCTGGTCTTTCAGCGGGGGCGGCTGTGGTGGACCACTGGTCTTGGGGAGGACTGGAGGGGGTCACTCTTGTGGGGGGCTGCGGACAGTCTGTGGGAGTCCCTCTGATCTTTTGGGAGGTCTGGGGGTGTCTTCCTAATCTTGGGGGAGCTGTGGGGATCCCTCTGGTCTCTTGGGGAGTCTGCGGGGGACCCTCAGGTCTTTTGGGGAAACCTTTGGGGGTCTCCCTGATCTTTTGGGGGTGGTCTGGGATGTCTTGTGGGGGAACTTCGGGGTCCTGCTGCACTTGGGGGGTGGGGGGATGTTGCTTTTGGGAGTACCCAGTGTGTTGTGGGGTCCCCTTGCTGCAGGAGGTGCTCACTGGGGGGACTGGGGAGGTGTGGCTTGCCCTCACCTATGCCTCAGTTTCCCACTGGCACGTGTGGGGCTGTTTTTGGGGGGGGTCTCACTGATCCCACCCCCCAGCTCGCCCACGCCATCCGCCTGCTCCTGGAGTACACGGAGACGCCCTACGAGGACAAGCTCTACAGCTGTGGGGAAGGTGAGGGGGCCTCAGGGGGTCCCCACACCACCCCCAACCTCTCTGGCATTCGAGGGGGGACACACAACATCCCCCAACTCCCCCTTCCCTTCCAGCTCCCGACTACGATAAGAGCCAATGGATCAATGAGAAGGAAAAGCTGGGGCTCGACTTCCCCAACGTAGGTGGTCTGGAGTGGGGGGGTTACGGTGGGGGTGTCCTGGTGCCCCAGTGTCCCCATGCCTGGCTGTGCCCCTCAGCTCCCCTACTTCATTGACGGCCCCACCAAGCTGACGCAGAGCAACGCGATCCTGCGCTACATCGCCCGCAAGCACAACCTGTGTGAGTGGGGGGCTTGGGGCCTGGGGTTGGAGCGCGGCTGGAGGTGGAGCAGGGTTGGAATTGCATTGGGCTTGGTTTGGGGTTGGTTTGGACTTGGACTTGGTTTGGAGTTGGAGTGGGAGTGGAGTTGGATTGGGGTAGGGCTTGGAGCAGGGTTGAGCATGGGGTTGGAGGTGAAGTGAAATAGATCCACCACCAGTAGCAGAGCTGGGGTCGGGGGGCGTTTGGGACCCCCAGTGCTGATGCTGCCCCGTCCAGGCGGTGAGACAGAGGAGGAGACCCTGCGTGTGGACATGCTGGAGAACCAGATCATGGATTTCCGCATGAGCCTCGTCATGGTCTGCTACAACCCTGACTTCGTGAGTGTCCCGTGGGCTGGGGGACCCTGTGCCAGCACCAGGGACCCCACTGTGGGGAAGGGGCTCCCCAGGGTGGAGTTCGGGGGTGCCCATCCTCACCCCCACCTTCCTCCTGCAGGAGAAGCTCAAGCCAGGCTATCTGGAACAGCTCCCGGGGAAGCTGAAGCTCTTCTCCAACTTCCTGGGGGACAGAAAGTGGTTTGCGGGGGAGAAGGTACAGCTGGGAACCCCGGGGCAGTCAGGGGGGCTGGGGAGGGGTTGTGTCCTCACCGTGTCCCCCCATTGTCCCCAGCTGACCTTCGTGGACTTCCTGATGTTCGACGTGCTGGACCAGAACCGCATCTTTGAGCCCAAGTGCCTGGAGCCCTTCAAGAACCTCAAGGACTTCATGGACCGCTTTGGGGTGAGCGGGGGCACCCCGAGGGCACCCCTGGGTGGGGGCTGCCCTGGTGGTGGGGGGTCCCTGATGTCCTGTCTGCCCACCCAGGCTCTGGAGAAGGTGGCTGCCTACATGAAGTCCAGCCACTTCCAGAAGATGCCCATCAACAACAAGATGGCCAAGTGGGGCAACAAGAAGTTGTAGGAGCTCAGCACGGGGCGAGGAGGGTGGGGGGGGTCCTGTCCCGGCCCCCCCGGCACCCTCTGCCCTTGGTGGGGGTCAGCACTGGTGGCATGAAGCCCCCCAAGATAATAAAGTGCTTTAGAAGCAGCACCCTGAGCCCCCCATGAGTGTTGTGTTGGGGGGGCACTGAGGTGGGCCCCACCCATGGTTGGGGGTTGGTGGGTGTGGGTTAGAGTTACGGGTGAGGGGGGGTCCCTGCCCCGAGGGGCACCACCCCAGAGTGCCTGTGGCTGGTGTGTGAGCTCAGAGCTCAGCCCTGTGATGTCCCCAGCGTCCCCCGTTGTTTCCCTGGGAAAGGAGCCCTGCGCCTCCCCCTCCTGCTCATTAGCACATTGCTAATGAGGCAGCGCTGACAAAGACTGGGGGGCGGGAGGGTGGGTTGGTGCCCTGCCACCCACCCAGGGCGCTGAGCGGGGTGGGCTCGGACAGCCCTGTCCCCTGGGGCCCCTTGCTGCCACCAACCCCCAAGGATGGGGACCAGGAATGTCCCTTAGATGCTGCGGGGGGGTGAAAGGCCGTGTCCCCCTCCCTGCCTTGTCCCCCTCACGCCCCCCCTGCCCTGTCCCCTTTCCTGTCCCCCCAGACTCTGCACACCCCACTGCTGTCACTCTTTTATTTCCCACGTCAATCACTGCGGGGTGTGGGTCGGATGGTCATGGATCCCAGAACGATGGTAAAGTCAGAACCGTCCAGAATCCTTGATTGTTGTATACAGGAGTCTTTTATAATACTTCTAGTAATGGTTAGCAAGGTATCCTACCCAATGGTAAAACAGATTACACAGCTGTTAGCAAATCACTGCTGACCACACGTGTTCAGGTAAATATCCAGGCTCTACCAATACTTACATATTCTTGAGTTGTGTAAGCCTTTCATATTAAGGTATCTGCTGATTCAAGCATTAGCATATTTTTCTACTGATAACTCCATATTTTCTGCTATTTGTGGAAACAATGTTACTTCTCCTTTTACTTTGACTATGCTTTGACTATGCTGTCTTTGTTCCTTCATTCTGAGCGGCCTTTCTTTCGCTTGCCTGTTGCTTTCACTAAGCAGTCTTTGTTTTATTTGTTACCTTGGCCAAATGGCCTGAGAAATCTTCTTCTTTCCCTAAACCATCTTTATTCTCTTTCCCTGCAAATCACTTTACATTTTGGGGGTGCACACTCATTTCACAGTGCCTGCCCCCCTGCCGCTTCCTTTGGGTGGGGGTCCCCAGGAGCCCCCCCAGTGCATCGGGGGAGGTCCCAGCAGCCTTGTGTCACTGGTGGTTGTTGGGGGGACACGTCCTCTAATTTCAAGGAATGGTTCTGTGTCCTGGGGGGGGGCCAGGCGGGATGTGGGCTCCCCTCCAAGTGCAGCCATTCCCAAGGTGCTCCATTCTGGGAGGCGCGAGGCGGGGCCGTGCTGGGGACATCGGCGTGGCCTCGGTGGATCAGTCCCTGGGAGTGACCTGCAGAGAGGGGATGGGAGAAGTGCGTGTGGTGTGAGCTCTGGGACGGGGGTCCCTCACCCCCATGGCCAGCCCGGGCTGGGGAGAGGTTTCAGGGGTGGGGGTCGGATCGGAGAGCCCCGAGATAGGGAGGGGCTTCGGAGGTGGGGGTCCCTCACCCTCAGTTTCAGTCCGGGAGTGGGGAGGGAGCCCCTCACTCTCAGGGTCAGCCCGGACTGGGGAGAGGGGCTCTGGGTTGGGGCCCTGCACCCCCACGGACAGCCCCGGGGTGGGGAGGGGGCACAGAGCCGGGGGTCCCTGACCCCCAGAGCCAGCCCCGGGGTGGAGAGAGGCTCTGGGTATCAGGGTCCCTCACCCCCAGGGACACACCGGGCCAGGGAGGGGTCGCGAGACGGGGGTCTGAAAGTCCTGAGATGGGGTGGGAATGCAGGGGTGGGGGTCCCTCACCCCCAGGGACAGCCTGGAAGTTGGAAGGGGGCGAAGGGGTGGGGATCTCTCACCCCCAGGGATGTCCTGATGGGGGACAGCTTGAAGAGGACCCTCCGCCACTCCTCGGGACAGACCCCTCTCAGGTCGGCCGGGCTCATCTCCAGCAGCTCGTGGCCCCGCAGCACCCCCAAAGTCCGCACTGTGCTGTGGGCGGGCGGACAGGGGTGAGCCGGGCTGCCCCCAGCCCCAGATGGACCCACGCGGGTTTTGGGGGGGGCTCAGGGGACAACCTACATCCGCGAGAAGCCCTTGTCCATCAGCCAGGCTGTCACCTCCGCTGGAGAGGAGTCGGGGTGCAGGGTGGGGGGTCCGTCCTGGAGCGGGGGACAAAGGGAGGGGCAGTGGAGTAGCCCCAGTCCCCCCCTCCTGGTGGGGGAGCGCGGGAAAGGGGGGCAAGAGGGGACACCCACCTGGCCGGTCCTGTGCCCCTCCCTGTGTCCCGGCTCCGGGAGGGGCTCCAGGATGTTGCCAGGGACATGCCCCCTGTCCCCCCGCTCGTCTTGCACCAGCCACCACTTCCTCTGCCGGTCCAGGACCTAGGGGGGAGTGACAAGGGGGCCAGGATGGGGGGCCAGGAGCCCCCATCTGTCCTTCCCACTCTGTCCTCCCCACGAGCACTCATGGAGGGGACCTCCCCCTCTCTACCTGCAGTGTGTCCCCCTTCCTGACGCTCAGCTCCCGCGAATTTCTAGCCTGGAAGTTGTACAGGGCCCGGAACAGCCCCTGGGCAGAGAGGGGTGGTCTGCAAGTGGGGAGGGGTTGGATCAGGACCCAGCCGCAGACCAAATCCTGCCCCAACCCTCTGCATCCATAGGGAAAGGGGGACACTCACACTTGGCTGGGGTTGTCCCTCCAGCCGGTGCTCGGTGGCTGTGCGGGGGGCAGGGACAGGGATGGGTGTCGTGAGCGAGTTGGGGAAACCAAGGCAGGTGCTGGGGTGCCCTGGAGCCCCCCGTGGTGTTCCTGCTCCCTCGCAGGAGGCAGCCACCCGTCTGAGAAAACCGGGATGTACGCGGGCACCAGGGCGCTGTTGGGGTACTCGGCCCTGCAACCATCGGGGGGGACACCGGGGTGGGTGTTGTGAACCCCCCCAAAGTCACACCCCTCTTCCTCGATGTCGGAAGCCTGGACCCCACCTGGACTTGTTCCAGGCAAGGCCGAGGCTCTTCCAGGTGCCGTAGTCGTCATCGTCCAGTGTCTCCTCCAGGAATTCCAGCGCCTCCGGCACCAGCAGCGGAGTCTCCACCGCTGGGGCCAGGCCGGGGCTGGGGCTGTGGGCCAGGACCTGGGGGGACGGGGATGGAGAAGCACCTCCAAACCCACCCCCCAAGATGAGGGGGATGAGGGGTGGTCCCCACCTGTCCCACACATTTTGCGGGGTGGGGCCCGCTTTGGGGGGCACTCACGAAGGAGAGGGCTGAGAAGATGAGGCGCAGCAGCTCGGTGGGGTCGGGGTCCTGCACGTGGCGGTGGGTCCGTCCCTGCGTGTGGGGGGGAAAGGGTGTCCCTACAGGGCCCCCTCTTTCCTCAGGCAGCCCCCCCCATCCCCACGGAGCACCCCCAG
>WBMZ01012340.1:0-92605 GCA_013400975.1 Atrichornis clamosus
GGTGTGTGTGTCATGGTGTGTGCTCGGGCTGAGCGCTCAGCGGCTGCTTTGTTTGCGGAGTTCTGAGAGTCTCAGACTCGATTTGCTCCACCGGCACTGAGGGCGTGGGAGCTGTGCCAGCCCTGGTGCCACAAATGCACCGGGGAAGCTGCGCTGGGCTCTGTTCCTGGGAGACAGCAGCGTTCAGAGCCTTCTGGTTCACATCTGTCAGCCCCGTGCTTTTCTACCTGATGGTTTGGAATCACAGAATCATTACAGTTGTAAAAGCCCAATGACATCTTGAGCCTTGTGAGAAGAATCAGATCGTGCCTTTCTCAGTGTTCTAGTCACTAGCTATTGAGTGTTTGAGTTGTCAGGGAATAAAACTGACACTTCAGGCTATTTAAAAATGATAAATCATATGTGTGACTATGTGTAGGACTTTTTCTTTGGATTTTTTTCCTGCTAATAACGAGATTTTTGGATTCAGGCTTTTTAACTCTTCTTTGAAACTGAAAAAATTTAGAATCAAGTATAGCTAAAATGTCTTTTGTTCTCATGTGACTTGAAGAGCTAATAATTTATTTGTTTCTGCAGATGAAAAGATCATGAAGTCTGGTCTATAGTACACACAGTCTGAGTCAGTCCCAGTAGTGACGTTGTCCCTCCTCCTCTGTCCCCAGAGAACTCTGAAATCCAATGCAGTTTAAAATAACTTTCTATAGCAGCCAATGACAATGCAAATTCACAAGCTAAAAATATATTTTATTATTCAAAGGACAGTCTGAAAATGCGTTAATGTAACAATTTCCTTTGTCCCTTGGGTCTGTGTTGCCCTGCGTAGGTGCAATGCCATTAGAGAACTTACTTTGCTTAGGGAGAATAATAATTATCTTATCTGGAAACAGGCTAAAATACAACATTAGAAAGATAAAGCAGAGCATCTTAAACCAAATATTGAAGCCATCCATTTCAATTCAGTTAAGAAATTTAGAGGGCAGATGCAAGAGTAGTCTTTTTATGAGCAGTGAGCTCTCAAGTATTCTTGAAAAAACAGAAGGGAATTCAGCAGCCAGAATGATGTAAAACAGCAGTTTCTTGTTTAAATTGGATAAAGTTTCAAACTTCTAGACTTTTCATCATCATTACTATCCCACCAAACGTCCCTATCCCAAGGCTCAAGATTCATATAATGTACCAGCTTCTGGAACCAACTATCCAAAACAGGAGCCTGCTTTTCCAGCAATTGTTTCTCCCTGCATTCAGCTGCAGCAAGCAGAGTTTTACGGTGGTCAACCTCGGTTTTAAGATTATTATTCTGAATCACAAGTTTATCAACTTGGATTCACAATTTTTCTCCTGTCTCCCTCTCAAAGGCTAAAGATGACTTTACTACCTAATTTTCTGATTTCAACACAGTATATTCCACATCAGAAATGGATGGAAACAAGGGCATCTTTAGATTCTTTCCATGCACGAGACAAATATGCTCCTAAAACTGCACAAATGACATCTTTACCTTTTCCCACTTTAGACTTTCGCTCAGCCTTACATAGTTCAATGTGTTCTACCATGCTCTCTTCATCTTTCTGAAACTTCTGATCCCTCTCCTTTCCAGCGTGGGAAAGGGCACCTTTATGTTTTCACAGCAGTCTATCCATGGCAATTCTACTGACAGTGCCAATTTTCTGTCAGATAAAGGTGGGAGGAGGGTTTCCTCGAGCCCTTTATATTTGATCAGTCTGTCAGCACCCCAGAAAAGACGAGACCTTTGTGCCTGACCAGCCTGTGAGTGGCCCGGAATGGGGACCCCATTGCACATCCCACTGCACTAGAGAGTGGGTCAACTAACCTGTTCAGAGTAAATTTTCCTATTTCAATTTAGAAAGGGAGGGCCCTCCTCATTTCCCCCTCCTCTTATTCAGTATGTTATCAGTTTTGCCAAGTACGTTACCCATGCCAGCAGCTGCCAGCACCCGTGAAGGACCCACACTAACAGTTTAACACAGTTTATAAACATAATAGAAAATTGTGACAGGTTGAGGTCTGAGGATTGTTGGTGATAGCATCTGGCTGCAAAATTTATTCAAAGAAATAAACAGATAATCCCTAAAAAATTTGAGATAATCAATTGAATACAAAACACAGATGAACTCTGATCCCTAACAAAAGCTGTCTCAAGATAATCAATCAGCATGTAGACAGCATGGAGGTTCTTAGCCAACAGGTGTGCTTGCAGGGAAGAAGACAGATTGAGCCCATCAGCTGATTCCAGAAGTTACAATGGAGTCTTCCCGAACTTCTCCCCATTCTTATCTTGTTTTATACTATTTATTTGCGTTTAGGTGGAGCTTGAGTGACTCCAGTCATACAGTGAGGGGTGGTCGTACCTTGGAGGGGGGTAACTTTGGGATGGAGGTGTGTGACAGTGTTACATCTGAGCTAGCCTTGGGATGGAGGTGTGCTCAGTGTTACATCCAAAGAGAGTGATTTCGCTAACAGCAAGACATTTCCTATCTCCCTCAGCTGACAGCTGCCATGCAGTTTATCAGCTAGTAAGTACTACCAAATTCCCTCCTCCGCAAGGATTACAGCAGAGCCTGACCGCGGTGTCTTTGCTCCACCCCCTGTTTCTTCCCGGTTAGCACGTATTGTGTGCATGCTGACCGCAATTTCCATCCGTTAAAATGTAACTGTCCAGTTTGCTTTAATTTTGCCGCTAGTCATTTTCTCCCCCAGCTGCTCCTCGGTTTATCAGGTCCGTAGTACCAGCCAGTTCCCATTTCTGCTTGGATTACAACAGAGCCTGGCCAAGGTGTCCTCACACCGCTTCACGCTCCGTTTCATCCCCCCTCAACATGTGTTTCAGGCTGCAGGGTGTGTTGTGTGGGGAGCTATCCTGGAATATATTCCAAGCATGCCAACCACGTTCCATCCTGGACAAATCAACTGCTTTTCTTCCAGTCAGTGCACTGTCAATGGCAATCTCTGCCCCGCCTCTGTCCCGGTCTTCTGTGATCAGTGTATTTGTTGATAAAGCGTGTTATTCCTTAATCTGCTCACCGTGAGTCCTCAGGGGGCTGGCGGGCTGGGCTCGCCGCGGCTATTCTCACTCCTGATTGGCTCACTCACCGCGCTCTCCCTCTCTCATTGGTGGGGAGCGCTGCCGGGGGTGTGCGCGGTTTGCGGTTGCCATGGCAGCGCGGGACGCTGCGCGGCCGGGAGCGGAGGGATCCGAGCGTGCCTCCGCCCCGTCTCCGCCCGGGACCAGAGTCAGGGCTGCCGTACCGCTGTCCCCACGGCCTACCGGGTCTGTGTCCCCACGGGCGGCACCTCCTCGTCCTGAGAGGCTGTGGGTGATGGGTGAGGGACTATTTTTTTCCGACGGAAGGTCACGTGTGACTGGTATGAGGTGCGGTGGCGGCGGTGTCCCCCAAGCCGCCATTTTCCCCTCAACGGAGCCGTCATGGTTTCCATCGCAGTCCCGTCCTGCCACCCTTGGAGCCTCCCGGGGCTGTGCTGGAGCACTGGGGGTGGTGGGAGTGGAGCTTTAGTGCCTGCCCCCCATCCCTGAGGCTTACGGGACCCGCCTCAGCACCGGGCAGGGTGTGGTACGCGTCAGGGCCACAGCGGTCTCGGCCTTTCCCTTTCACTGGTCTTGACCCCATCGCTGTCCCCGAAGTGCAGGCGCCAAGTCAGGACCCTCTGGGTGTACACGCGTTGTATGTTAGGTCAGCATTCACAAGCTACAAGATTCTGTTTACAGAGCTGCCCTGCTCGCACTAGAGACTGGTTTTCTCATTCTCTGTCCCTGCACCTGCGGGAATCAGAGGGGTCCAGAGCACCAGCAGAGGCAGTCAGCTGTCCTTGCACAGGGTGACATCCGTGCCAGGATGCAGTGACACATGAGCCTACATGGCTGAACAGGGCTTTTGAGAGAACAGGTGTGAGTGAGGATACTTACTTTTGTCACAGAAGTGATGAAAATGAGTCTTCTCAAAGTTGCTGCAAAGACTCGTGTTGGGGCACAGAGAGCGTGAATTTTAGCAGATGAGTGTTTGGGGAAGAACCGCTTTACTGAAGAAAGAAAAGAAACCTGCAAGAGAAACCTGTCTTTAAAACTAATGATACAGAGCTACACTGCTAACTGCACAGAAGGGTGCACTTGTATCTTGCAAAAAATTTTAGGCAGGATTATTCTCAGGATGGATCACCAAAAAATGGTTGGGGTTAGAAGGGCTCTTAAAGATCCTCTATTTCCAACCCCCTGCCATGGGCAGGGACACCTTCCACTAGACCAGATTGCTCTAAGCCCCATCCAGACTGGCCTTGAACACTTTCAGGGATGTGGCAGAGTGGAACAAATGTCTTAATACAGAACAGCCAACCTGCTCATGGGATTTGGCATTTGCAGACTGCAACTGCTAGATTGACTAAATGCTTGTTTTATCCACTCAGATTTTGGAAATCCTTTACTGTATTTCTGTCTAAGCCTGTGATTAAACCTTTAGTTTTAAGGCCTGGAAAACAGCTGCTCTCTCATATTAGTGATCCCTGCCTTTGCTAACCATGGAGAGTTGGCATCTCCTAGCAAGAGTCCAAACAAAGCGGAAAAGAAAGGATTGAGATTCAGTAGCAGCTTGAATTATGAACATTCAGGGGGGAAATCTGTGGCTGAGTCTTTACCACTTGTGAGTTCCTGAAGGCAGATTGCTACAGAGGCAGATTTTGTATGTTTTGTCTTCCCTGGGGTCCCAGTTCTCTGTGAGGAGGTCAAACACCTCCTTTGCTTTGTGCTCAGTCTTTGTTTGTGAGATCGATGGAGTCTTAATACTAATGACTGAAAATAGAGAGAAGGGAGGCTAATGGTTGCGTTTTTGTTTGTTTTACCTGTTTTGTAAGCTTAGAAATATTAAAATATATATTTTTCTCATCTCAAGCTTGTCCAGGGATTTACAGCATCCCTATCTCAGAAGAACAAAACTGCTTGGAGTGGAAGGAAATCTGTAAATGGTGGTGTGACAGTGACACAGGAGCCTGTGGCACCTGTGCAGGTTGGGGGGATGTACTGCTCACAGGAAGGTGGTGTTGCATTTGTCTAATGCCAAATCTGTATCACCTCAGGTACTGATGTTCTTCAGTCCTTGCTGTTTGCCTGTTAATTTTGTATCAAAAATTGGGTCAGTGCTAATCAGGATGCACATGCTGTTATTTATCTGTGTAGGTGATACAGTGTCGTTTCCTTTAACTGGTAGTTGCAGGATGAAGGATAAACTCTGAGAATCCTTCCCCAGCTTCTCAGAGAGCAGGAGGTTGGATATGCTTTCTTGTATCTCAGTAGTCTTGGGCTGTCTGGAAAAAAGGGAGATACAGTTTTTGGAGCAGAGGCCTTCTCACAGCTAACACCAGCCTCCATGGTAGGCAGAGCTCTCTGCAGAGGCCATGGGGCACAGGTAGACAAAAAACATGTTCATTTCCAGGTGGAGAGTGGCAGGACACCTGCTTTCCAGCTCGCGTGTCCTAATTGTAATTCCTTATTTTCTTCTGTGTCTCTTGTCTTCTCTGTACAGAGAAGGCAGGGAATCACTTCAGAGGAAGTGCCTGCTGGCCTGCCACACTGCTAAGGCCAGTGTGTGTTTCTTGGTTTGGAGGCTGTCTTACAGGGGCTGAAAAAATTCCATAGAGGATTGGGATGTTGTGACCTATTCCACTGCAAATCTTGTAGTTTTCCTTGTGTCTCATGAAAGAATAGAAATCTTGTGGAGTTATGCAGGAGGGAAGGGAAGTCCTTGGTACCATATGCATTACATTGTTTTTTCCCCTTAATTTGGTTTGACCTGGATTGCATGGCATAAATGAGGATTTTTCTTTCATAGAAACAGTTGGAGGGAAGGATATGATCTTGCAAATTTGAGGAAGGAAATTTTCAGAACCTGACTGGGCAAGGCCCTGAGCAATCCCTGTAGGTGAGGTTTGCTCTTCTTCAAGCTGACAATGGGACCAGGTGACCTCCTGAGGTCCCTTCCAACATGTGCTTTCCTGTGGTTTCTGACTCTTTCAGTTAGAAAAGACAGGAAAACATTTCTATCAGGAGGCAGGAATATTCCAACAGATGTGTCTGTCAGAGCACAAGAGTAGGGAATATGAAATGAAACAAATAAAGATGTACATTACAGACTTTACCTTGAACTGATGGTAAGAGATTTGAACCTGCACTCCAGAGAGTTCATCTGGGAGTCAGATATTGTCACTGAAGTGCTGGACTGGACAGAATAAACTCTTAAATGTTATCTTGTACAAAAAAATACTGTTATCTTCTATGAATACCTGATTTAGAAAGTCTTTGCAGATTTTTTTAATTAGATGTTGCAAAAATTAATTGAAGACCAGATTTTATTTTTTTTTTTATAACTGAAAGATCTGGCTGAAGATTTGAGGTCAGTGTCTCTGCAGAAATAAGCTGTTCTTTTGTTCCGCTTTTAACCTAAATAATGTTGTGAATCCATTGTTTCCTGGAAGCAGTGTGTCTCCAGTGAATCTGAAATAAATACAGGTTTAATGGAAGTTCCTGTAAAGGACATTTTGCCTCTGTGGTTCCACTGTCTCTGTTATAAATCAATCCAGATATACTGATGGACATACAAGAGAGGAGATGGCATTTTCTGGCTGGGGCTCAGAGTTAGTGCTTCAGCTCAAGCTTCATCTGATAGAACTAACTTCAAAAACCACTGAAATGTAGCCATCCCTGGAGTGGGATGTAGCAGTTACTTGAAAGGGACTTTTATGTGATTTTAAAAGGCACAAAGGAAAGAAGTAATAGTCCAGAGGTGAAATTTGATAACTCTGAAATGTGTTCAAAGCTGACAAGCATTTTAAAATAATTTGTCAATCACTGTTCTTTGAAACAAAATGTACTGTCCATTGTTTGTGGAGATGAGGACAGACAGTCCCACCAGAGGCAGTAGCTGACTCTACACCTGATACTTCATCTCTTGTTTTACTTACTGTGACAGGAAAGTGCTGCTGGTAGCAACAGTTAGAATTCCTTTAGAGATTTGTTTCATCGATTGGTAGGAATTGCAAGAAAATGAAGTTTTTGCTGTTTATATGATAGTTTTATATGGTTTTGATTGTTTAAATGTTTTTCCCAGACTAGTCCAACCATGCCTAGTGTGAATAACTCCGAGACTCACCGGCTACGAAGCTTTACACGTCTGAGGCCTGTGAGAGAACCTGATCAGCAAAGGCCTTGGCAGGTGAGTGACCCCCAACATTCCTTCAGCTGCAGGTTCTGCTGTGAAGAACCACAGGAAATCAGTATGTGTAACTGGGATCCCAGGGGATTTGTGTGTAACTGGGCTCCTGTGTTCGAACCGGCCACCTACTCCTATTGAAATTCTGGACAGTGTTTTCTGGTCTGTCTAGGCTCCCAAACTGCCATCCCTGGTATCTGTGAGCCTGGAGCAGGAGCTTTGTGCTTCACTCTGTCCCTCCATGGCATGCTCAGAAATGGATGTTCAAGTGTACATTACTTCATACCATTCCATCCCAGTCTGTAGCCTGACTGTGGAACCTGGATGAGAACCTGATCTTTATAAAGCAGGTTGTCTTTTTATGCAGACTTTTTCCTTTCTTTATATTTACCCAGAGGTTCTCCTCAGCACCAGCACAGAATGGCACAGCAAATACTTTTGATCACAGCAGACATTTTGGGAAAAAAAGTATTGCCAAAGATTGGCTAACACAGAAAGGCTTCTGTTATGTGAAAGTATTAGTGGAGGAATGAAATGGAAGTTATGAAGGGAGGAATGAAAAATCATTACTTGCAAAGTTCTGTAAAATCTGAGATATGTTTGTCATGGAGAAGGAGAACAAAGAACTCTGGAAATAGCAAACAATTCAGTGGGTTTTATTGAGCTCTTGCATCCTTTTAAGGCAGCTTTGTTGAGTTACTTGCAGTTTGGTGTGTGGAAAATTTTCCCATAATACCTGAAACAAGCTTGTGATCAGTTAGAATCACGGACTCGTGGAACAGCCCAGGCTGGAAGGGACCTTGGAAGATCATGTGGTCCAGCCTTTTGTGGGAGGGAGACACCAGATGAGGTTATATATCCCTGTCCAATTGCATCTTGGAAACCTTCAGTGATGGGGACTCCACCACATCCTTGGGGAGGTTGTTCAGTGAATGATGGATCTCGCTGTAAAAATGTCTTTCTTCTATTGAGATGAAACCTCCGCCAATGCAACTTGTACTTCTTAGCCCTTCTCTTGTCCCTGTGTCTTCTGGTGAAGTGACAGCCTCTGTCCTCTTGGTAGCTGCCCTATAAGTGATGAGGCTCCCCCTGAGCCTGCTCTTTTCCAGGGATAAGAGACTTAATTCCTTCAGTCAAAGGAGACCTAACTCCTTTGGTTCTTAAGAATTCTTCAGACATGTATCATCCTGAAGGAAAACTTTTCCCCTGTTCACCAGTGGTGGTGCCTCTCAGCTGGAGTGATGGCTGTTCTCTGTGCTGCTGTTAGGAAGGATCTGTGATTATGTGAAGTAAATTTGTCAGGTGTAATACAACATACCAGTTGTTTCAACTAGTAGGATGAAAGGGTCTTAAAAAATGCCAGAAATTTAGATTTCTTCTTTCTCATTTGTTTCTGGTGTGTTTTTAAAAATACTACTTACGTCCTCCTTGCTTGCTCTGATGTATGATGTCCTGCTCACCTCAGTGTAATAAACCTTTTGGAGTGTGGAGCTCGTCAGCAGGGTCAAGGCAGACATGACTGGAAACTACACTGTTTATTGGAATTAAAAACCAGTCTTAAGCACAGAGAGTAGCAGGCTAATTTTCCATTCTGTGCATAAAATGCATTCCTTGAAACTTGTGCTACCACTGGAGCATGGTGGGCTCATGCAAAAATGCTGTGGCTGTAGCTGCATTTTTAAACAGCACGAGGAGGTCAGTCACAGCAGGGATGAGTTTGAATTAATCTATGGAAACCATGGAAGGAGGCAGCAGGACAGACAGATGTAATGTGAATATTTCAGCTCTGCCTCTGGCTTAGGCCTAAGTAAAACCAGGTTACCTGAGCTCTGGGATATCCCTTTTGTCAGTTGGGGTCAGCTGTCCTGGCTGTGTCCCCTCGCAGCTCCTTGTGCCCCCCAACCTCCTCACGGGTGGGGTGGGGTGAAAATCTGAGAAGTCCTTGGTTTAGTGTAAACACTGCTTAGCATCAGTTAAAACATCAGTGTGTTACCAACATTGCTCTCATCCTGAATTCAAAACATAGCACTGTACCAGCTACTAGGAAGAAAATTAACTCTATCCCAGCCAAAACCTGGACAACTTGTTGCTTATGAAAGATGCTGATGGACTCATGCCAGGTCTCTCTGGTTAACCCACAGAGTTGGTGCTGCCTGATCACAGGGGAGATACCCCCATTGTGTGTGTGCTCTCATCTTCCCTGCAGGGATGCCATCCCCAAATGAGAGATGGATCTGGTCTGTATTGCCTGTGCTCCTTGGCTGGAGAGCAGGAGTTGAGTTAATGAGCCACATGTTTGGTACAGGTGGGAAGCAGTGGCAAGGAGTACATGGCGTGCAGTCGTGGTGAGGAGCAGCCAAGGAGGTGCATGATCTGAACATGTACATTCCAGTTCTCATTCCAGTTCTTCCAACACTCTTCTGTTCCTACTTAACCCAACTGTTCACAGCAAGTCTTGCAAGGATTTGCCAGCTGGGTTAAGGTATAATGTGCCTTTAACCATGACAAGAGTAATTATTTTGAATTCAAAAGTAAATTAACCCCTACTCCAAGTTCTGCTTTTACCTCATGAGGGTTTTTTGGATGTTTTGTTAGGCAACACCTGATCAAAGCCGAGACATCATTGCTTCTGTTCAGTGCATCTTGGACAGAGAAAATTGTTTTGTGAGGGTAAGAAGTGGTACCTCTTTTCTCATTTGCTGTGTGCTTTCCTGCATGTCAGTGTTTTTAGTTTCCAATCAGTGATTCATGAGAAAATGTTAATTGTCTGTATTCTTGAAAAACTAGTTGAGAGGTATGAGTTTCTGTCCATTTCAGTCTCTTCTGGATAGGACTGAAGTAGTAACCCTAAATGTGAATCACAGGTGACTTACCTGCCTGTTTGTATCTAATATTTGTTCTGTGGGTGTGGCTAATTGGTGACAGTGGGGCTATGAATAAAGGCCAGGAGGGCTGGTCTTACCTGATCTCATCTAGCAGATTGCCAGTGCTGCAGGGAAGGTCCTTCTCCTGCTGCCTGTCTTGCACAGGCTGGTGCTTATCAGCCCCCTGCTCCTAGAGTGATTTCAGCTCAATAACCTGATGGGAAAAAGTGAGTTGTTTTCTGCCAGTCTTGCACCACAGCTTCAAAAATTAAGGGTCTGAATGCCAGAGCTCTCTTAAGGGTGAGCTTGCAAACAAGTGGTGGGGAGGGAAGGAGGAGCAGAAGGGCTAGAAAACAGGTGCCTTGGAGCAGTGACCAGTCAGATCAGCCAGGCTGCAAACCTTCACCTTTGGAATCTTTAATATTGTCAGCCAAAAGTTTGTATGGTTTTTATTTTCCATTTCTTACTTAGGAGGTGGACAGATACTTGAGGTACAATGATTTCCTAGATCTGAGAAAGAAGGAGATGCTGTACAAAAAATGGCTTGAGGATGTTTCAGAGCCACTGTTACAGAAAATTAAAGACAAAGTGGACAGCCAGTCAGACAAACGAGTGCAGAAAAGAAGACAAGAACAATTCTCTCAATATTTAAACTACTGTAGAAAGAAGGTATCAATGAGAAGTACATTTTTGTCATGGAGAAGGTTGCACACAGAGGGCTGTGGACAAGATCAGGGGTTTAGCTGTTATCTCCTGTCCATTGAGTAACCTGGAGTTCAGATATACTTTACCTGTAGCTTTTCCCATGAACTAAATTTCCATTATCTTGACTGCCCTAGTTAAGGTTAGCATTTTAGCCTGTAATTATTTCTGGATGCTTCATAAAATCATTTATTACATTTTTTTTATGCCTATGATAAATTAAAATGGATGGAGGAATTTTCCTGTCACACTTCAGTCACCTTCTTGCAGAGGTGCAATGTGTGAAAATTTGGGAACCCTTTTTTTCAACCTCCTCTGGTGCCGTGTTCATGCTGTGCCTGGCTGTGTCCCACCCAGGGTGGCTCCTCTCACTGTTTATCACCGATCGCTTCTGAGACCTGACCCAGTCCCTGCTTCTCCCACAGGGATACGTGTCTTTGGAACATTATGACCCATCAGAGTATGATCCGTTCTTGCTGAAGACGTGCACAGACTGCCGGAAGGTGTGAGGAGCGTTGGGAGTCCCACTTTGATCAGCAGGAAGTTAATAGATAAGAGTCAGAGGATGTCACTGATGTGCTGCTGGGGGGCTGCTGTAGAGGAGCACATTCCAGCTTTATTAACGGACCAAATACGGGTCCCAGCTCCTACTGCATTTAAACCCAAGAGTGAACATGGCTTTCACCAGGAACACAGTTTGGATCTATACTAAGCCCAGTTTTTGAGGCACAGTAGCAATGGCAGGGGGCAGGTTTGTTTTCCTCTTTTCAAATCCATTGTGGCAGCACAGGGAATGCCCTGTCTAAGGAGGGTTGGAGAGTTCCCAGACAAGCTGAGTGTGTGCTCTGTAGAGGGAAGTAGTGCGACAGCTCAGCTGATCTTTACAGAAGCATGGCAATCATTTTTCCTTCTGTTTAAAGGATAGAAGTCATCAACCAGCACAATGACAGAGAGAGCCAATGATGTCACCTGTCCTCCCTGCAGCAGCAAGCACACCCATCAGAAGGTACCCTTAAAAAATAGGTTACATTTGCTGCCAAAGAAGTGATAACAGGCCAGGTCTTCTGGCAAACTGCAATAAACTTATGGTCTTAAACATGTAGTTCTGAAGTGCTGTTACCCAGCAGCCAAAGAAATGTCTGAGAGGCTGCTCCTGTTCGTGCTCTACAGGCCAAAGCCTGCTATTTTAGGAGGCTTAACTTAGGCACAGCTCAACAAAGACAGTGCTGGTGTCCTCTCCTGGTGACAGTGTACAAGCCATAAATCAAACTTAACATATATACTAGGTGTTTTGAGAAGGCAGGAAATCAGCAGGGGACAGGAGATGGGAAGTGATGTTGTACAAAACGTCTGGTGCTTTTTGGAGAGTCAGAGCTGAGCAGCAGCTGCTGCCAGTGCCCTGCACACCAGCCTCTCTCCTGTTCCACCGTGCTCCCGTCCCCCCGCGGCTGTGGCTGCACAGAAGCTCTGGGCTCAAAGCCTGGAAACAGAATTTTCTCTATTCTCCAAACTCCCACTGTACAGACACAATCTCTCAAGAGTTGCAAAGATTTGAGTTTTATTTAGGATTAGAAATACTGAACCACAGAAAACTGTTAAAAGTAACAGAGGTTGACTCAGTAACAGGAGGGTGCACAGATGGCAACTGGGTGGGAAACTGCCAGACTTCAGGAGGAATAACTGCACCCGTGGAAAACAAGGGCACAGGCTGCTCAGAACTGCATGCTGTGCTTCTGCAACAAAGCATTTAAGGAGGCAGTAAAATGGTTACAATGTATCAAATATTTATAAACAAACTTTTTTTTTTTTTAAAACCATCCCTGATTTGGTGCCAAGATAAAGTTTTCACGTTCAACTTGTTTGTTTTAAGGGTTTGTGTTGGGCAGACAGTTCCCCCAGAGCAAACCTTTTAACTTGTAATAAACTTTTCTTGAACAAATCCTATAAGTTTTTCTCATTATTTCACATTCCCCTGTACAATAAAATATACTTTTTAAAAATCACTATGCATCAATAAACATCTGTAGACAAATTAATAAACTTATATTTTACTCTCTATATACATGTTGGCAATGTCAAAGCTTCAAGATTCACATGGAGGTCTGCAAGACCAAGGAAATGTACACAAATAACTTATATTTAGGAAAAAACCCAACAGCTGAAGAGTATTTTGCCACATTATTGTGGGTCACAGTATTTAAAATATTTTTTTTCTCGTTATTCTTCACAACCACATTGTCTCAGCAGAGAACGATGAATCAAACTGAAGCAGAAAGAAAAATCAAGTAGCAGTTACTGATTCCAGTGCAGAACTAAAGTCAAGTAAAGAACTACGGTTGATTCTTAAAGAATATACAATATATTGGAGACTTCTCCAGTGCTAAGGCTTCTTCAGCATTTAACCTTTAAAACTATCATCCTGAGACGGGAAGATTCCAGTGGATATCACTTTTAAGATTTCAAATGGAATGATTCTAGTGCTGAGCTTAAACCATTCCTCAGTCTGTCTGTCAGACTAAGTGGTAAAATATACGAACAGCTTGGTGCCACATTTCTACTTAATACTTTTTATGGCCCTGAAAACGAAACATTGGCATCCAAACCCAAGATATTCCAAATAATAAAAAGGCACTGAGCTGTAGTACTGCATATACAGTAACATTTGTGTTTGCATAGATCAACAACAACTCGGAACACTGCAAGGAACTAAGCACAACCAGTAACTAAGAGGAAATACAGAAGCAGCAGGAACTCTTGCTTAATAACCAGCGTGCGGCAAGGAATCTTTTACCAAAGAATGTTCAGGCTGTCAGCTTCAGCTGTCCTTCATAAATTAGAAGAAAGTGTTCTTAGAGGAGTGTTTTCTGATCGAAGAGCTGCAGGTCAAAGCGCACCCAGACTTCTCCTGTTGGGACTTCATGCAGCAGTAAGTGTTTAGTCGTGGGGCCTTTGCTCTCTTGTTCTGTTCTGATTTTTGCTACTGGAACTTCAGTGCGACCCAAAAAATCTGTTGGGCAAGTAAATAAGAAATTTCATTAGGCAAAGGTGTTAAGCTTAGAAAATCTGGTGAGTCAGGTTAATGCAATGCTGCAGAGTACATGCTGAGTTTCAGAGCACTGCTCCCAGGCTTCCGGTTTGATTGGACTTCAGCCCTGTGTAAACCAGCCAGCAGTGACAAAAAAGGGCCTTTTTAGAAGACAAAATTGCTATGGAATTAGGATGGAGAACATGCATTTTATGTCACAGTTTGAGCTAAGAGCTTTAAAAACACTCTTAGAAAACACCCTTTCAGAAACACAATTTCAAATGTTCTTCAGTTTCAGAGCTGGTAGGTCAGAGTTAGATGAAGGAATCTGTTTACAAATCAGCTGAGCTGCTATGAAGACAATTAAAAAAATCAACTATTTTGGCTTAGCCAACTTTTAATTATGGTTATATCTCATACTTTTTACAAGAACAACAACCTCAAACAATTATTGCCACTAGTAGGCTTACAGTTCTATTCAGGAATCATACACCCTCTTTACAGCAATTCCTTATATAACATCTTTGTGTGTGTGTGTGCATTAAAAGGTTCACCATGGACCAAAAACCAAGACTCAGCTGTCCAGCTGGGAGAAGCAGCCAGTCAAACTCACATTAGCTCACAGGAGGAAAGGCTGAGCTATAGTTACACACACGGCAACTCAGGTCAAGGCAGTTCCCTGCAAATTTGCAGTAATTGCCTGTGTGTCAGAGCCCTGAAAAAGCACTTAACCTTTTAGAGAGCATGAGAAGCAACTAACTGACTGCCAAAAACGTGTTCAGTTTCCAAGCAACAAGAAAGCCTATCAAGCTGTTGCTGTGCAAATATAACCTCGTACCTTATTTTTGAACATCTATGGTGAGAGAGTAGAACTTCTGCTTTCACCTTCTCTGTCTCCTCAGTCTGATAAAAAAATAATTCTGTGTCTGATACAAAAGCCAGAGCAGGATCAAATCTGACTGCCCAGAGCTGTTGGCTCTGGAAGGCTATTGAATGTCCCAAGTCCTGAAGCACTGTTTTTGCCCAACATTTCTCAGGCAGCAGTCAGACCTACAGGCTCATGGAACTGCTGCTGAGGAACTGTGTACCCCAGCTTGCAAAAAAGCATTCTCTTCCTAAATATTCACACTTTTCCTAAATATTCACGCTTACCATCGGGTGAGAACTGATCCCTGTCAAACATGGTGATACACAGGACATCCTGATACAGATCCTTGATGAAGAACTGGCAGTTGGAATTCCACTTGGGGTTCAGGGTGTCCTGCAGGGTCCTGGTAGTGTAGCTCTGCGAGCCCATGCTGATCTCACAGTACGGGTTGCTCTTCCCTAAACACAGAGCAGAGTGAAATTAGTCTGCAGTGCAGAAATGTCCCCCTCTGCCTGGAGCCTGCTTGGACACACATCAATGCTGCCAGAAGATGTAGATCAGGCAATCCCTATATCCCAGCACAGCACAGAGCTGGATCTTTACTCGGTCCTCTGAAGCTAAACAATGGCTATTTCATACAGAAACTGTAGCCAAACCACAGTGCTTCCCAAATGACCAAACTCCTCTCAGCAAGTCTTTCCAAAGGTTCCAGGAATAAAAGGGATCTGAGGCTGTTTCCCTCACTTACCATTGGGCTTACAGGCCTTTAGTTCCGTTGCTTCAATCAGGTGCACCATCAAGCGTCCTATTCCTGAGGTTTTCTGTGAACGAGCTGGGAACAAAGAGTTCAGAAATAAACAGATTGGTTGGAACTATAAAAACTGGCAATAGGTCTGAAGAGGGAGATCCTACACAGAGACTCTGGCACCCTCCAGGAAAGGCCCTGCCCCGTGTATCCAGGTGGATGAGAGGGAAGTACAGAACGCGGTAGGTACCTTGATAAGCCTTTTCACGTTTCTTCTTCTCTGTTTCAATGTACTGCTCTGACGCTGCTTTGATTTTCTGGACCCAGGCAGTTCTGCAAAGAGCAATCCCTGCAGTCAGAGTTATCCCACAGGCAGGAAAGTCTTCAGCATCAGTGACTCTGCCCCATTCTCTTTCCCCATTTCCCTCTCCCTGGGTTTCAGAGGCATCACAAGTCACTTCATGTACTAAAGTGATGAAGTTTTTGGATTTAATCTTATGCCACATTCCAAATCAGCCTAAATAAACAAAAGTAGAGCTGCTGTTTTATTAAAGACTGCTGGGTCACATTCAAGACTGACCAGGACTGGGACAGAATCCTATGGAATGCTGGACTTTGCAGCCCTAAACTATTCTTCTATACAACTGTAACATCAAGAAGCAGCAGATGTGGCTGGATTCCACTGCAAGAGCTGCCTCACAAGCAGAACAAAACCAGAGAAAACTTGTCATTCAAATAAGAGTCAAGTGAGTTTATTGCCTGACCAAGAGACAACTTCATTCCTGAGCTCAGAGCACCCCGTGTCTGCTCACTGGAAACACGGCCTGCAGCCTTGATCAACAAGTGCAAGCCCAGATCTGCATTTTCTCTACTCACCGCTCGTTAATGTTGTCAGTTTTAAGTGTGTAAACTCTGTCGATGTGTGATATGTGGAAAACTGGCTCATCACTTGAAGGGTCTGTGGGCAGCTTCACGAGGACTTCATTAAGGAAAACCGGCTGAAAGAAGAGCAAACGTCACTGTGGCAGCATCACCCTGTGACAATAAGGAGAAACTCTACAAGGATGTTTAAAGACACTGTTTTACTGTAGGGAAAATGGAAGTCCTAGGACACAGGACAAGCAGCGTGATCACTGTGTAAAGGATGTGAGAAAGGGCTGAGAGAAGAACTGCTCTGGCAATATACCCCATTCTGTCTTAGGTGAACAGGGCAGGTCTATGTAACCAGAGCTGCAGTGTGGAGTTTGGAAATCCTGGGAATCTCTCAGGCTCCCTGTGGGAAAGCAGTCCTGGTACTTAAACTTATGTCCCCAATTTCTGAACCTTGAGAACACATACTATGCGGAGACAGAGACTAAAATTTTGCACCTTTTGCCTTTTCTGAAAAAGGACAGGAGTTTTCTTGTGGATGCAGGAACCTGTGCAAACTGAGATCAAGGCTCCTGCTTCTGAACATCCCACTCAGCTGCTCAGGCATGATGCTACTTCTGCCCTTTCCCCCAGAGTGGACGGAAGTGTTTGTTTTAAACCAAGTCACAGAAGCCTGTCTTCCAGGCACTAAGCCAACAGCATTCCTGCAAGTTGTTTGCCAGAATGTGCCCATATGACAGCAAAAGGAGCCAGACGACTAATCCCAGTGGGAGAGCAGCATTTCTCATCAGAAGCCAGGACCCACTGTACCAACAGGACCACAGATCACTTTGACTCACTCACCATTTTGTACATTTTGAACTGAGAGTTGGATTTGGGGCTGAACAGTTTATCAGATCCAGAAGACACAAACTGTTTAACCATGTAGGTGAGCAGCAGGAAGTCATTGAAAAGGAATCCGTACAGCTCCTTACTGCTCTTGGCCTTGAACAGCTTCCCACTGTGCAGGAGCTTCCGTGGTCCCAAGCAGTTTGTGAGGGAGTTGAACACAGGTTGCTAGGAAGAGACAAAACTCATTAGCAGCAGCAAGTTCATGCAGACATCAGCTCCTGCTCCTCTCACCGTGGAGATGGATCAAACTGCTCAAAATGCTCTTCCATTTTGTTTAATGAATTTCCTTATAGATGAAGTGAACTGTTGTATGATCAGCCATGGTAACAGCACAACAACCACCTCAGAGTAGATTTAAGCTTTACCAAAACCACACACAGGGATCACTGGATGAAGGCATTTACCACATGGCCACTTCTCTGTTGTGGCCTGTGTTTAAAAAGAGGCTGCACAGTCTGCAGTCAGGTCACCTCTCACACCTAATCAGGTGATGGAACCATGACAGAACTTCTGGGCCTGACAAGCCCTGGTCCCTTGTGCAGCTGGGAGAACTGCAGCTGAGAACTGCCACACACCTCATTTTGAAGGCTGTCCTGAAAGGTAAAGGAGCCTGAACCCCACATATCCTTGAGGATCTAGCACTGAGGGCTTCTGTGCCATTCCTGCATGAAGAACCCTGGGAAACACACACTAAGTGAAATCCCACATAGTAACACCTGACTTAGCCCAGTGGAAGCATGATAATGAGTTCAGAGAGAAGAGTAATTTCTGTCCATTTAAAGGTCTAAATGGTATCAGTTTATAAGCTGATAAATCAAGATTTCTCCAGCACCAAAATCATGTAAAACCAATGGTTCATCACATTATGGCTGTGAGCAGAATTAAGTAAAAGCTTCTGTGCCTAGAACTCAGCAGTGAATCACGTTCCAATAAGGGATGTGAGCAAGGACTCCCATTCCCTCCCCAGCCTTTTTGAAACGGCTCTGGAAAGCCCCAGCCACGCAGTGCACCAATGCAGGTACCTCAGCAAGGCCTTCGCACTGGACATGGGCCTGTATCCACTCCAGCCTGTCCGAGTTCTCCTTCTCACGCACGCCCTCGTTCACCTGAGAGCACAGCTCCTCCGCACGCTCCAGGGCGAGCCGGAGGCTGCTGTGGTCGGGGTGGGTCTCTGGAGTGTTCTCGAGAATCTGGTGTGGATCAAAGAGGGGAGAAAACAAGGTAAAAAGAGGTAAGCAGGGGTACTTCTCAGGCAAATCCCCACAAAGGACGAGCCTTTATCTTGGCTGTTGCTATTGAGATCAAACTCAAAGCATTCACCTACAGAGCCTCACTTGGGGTACTCACACTCTTTATGAGCAGAGGGTAGCGCGTTATCCTTTGCATGGGTTTCAGGAGGAAGCTGGAGAGGGGCATTCCTTTGCAGCGAGGGTCCAAGGCAAGTTTCTGTAGTGCAACCCAGAGATTTAACAGAGACATTGCATTACTCATCAGGAAACAGTTGCCTCACTGGCAATGAACACTGAAAGGTTCGTTTTTCCAGGCATTCCAAGCGATCTTAGATTTTTTGCAGCAAGCAAACAATACTTGTATCTAGAACAAACAGGAAAGCTGGAACCATCACTGCACCCAGACGCTTCGCTAGCATAAATCACAGGGTCATTGTTCACACAGAATCCTTACATTCAAAACTGTTCCAGCTTTTATTTTGACATTACAGGCTCCACTCAGGTTGAAAAAGAGCAAAGCAATGAAAGAAACAAATGCCTGATGTCAGCTGTTCTGGCAGTTCTTTCATGGCCTAAGTAAATTAGCTAGCGAGAAAGACGGAGTTATAAATAAAGAGCACACACGCTGTTAGCCATGGTCACCATATAAAAACACCTTGGAAGGTTCTTAGCTGTTTTGCAGGATTTTACTCTTTTGGGTTATTTTGGACTGGTTGATGCTGGTTAGACAGGCTCCTGTCATTGAGGAGAGGAGAAGGCACAAGAGCTACTGAATGAGATACCTTTAAGTAGTCTTTGAAATCAGCATCTTCATCAGTTTTCTGCTGCAGCAAGGACGCTCCGTTGAGCTGGCAGCTGCAGAACCGAATGTAGGCCTGCATGTGAGAGAGCTCTGCTGCCAAGATGTCCCCAATCATCTGCACAGGCATCTTCTCTCCTCCCGTCTTCTTACGCACACGCAAGGCTCTGGTGAGGAAAGAAATCAGCATCCAACTTTGCCGTCAAGTCTGCGAGGCCTAAAGCACAGCCCTTCCAAATCCACCTCTGACAGGACACAAACCTGGGAGGTGAATTTCCTTACACAGCACAGGCGCTTCCAGGCAGTCCAGCCTGAACCCCCAGCAAGTCACCAGTACAACACACTGAGCTGAACAATGCCTGGCAGGGGCTGGGACTATCCTTTGAGCTTTCTGTGACTATCAGCATCAGTCTCTACATTCAACCAGCATCCCATTCAGTGAATTACTAGCTGCTTTGGATCTCTAAGGATTATTTTTAGAGAATAAAAGGTTGCTTTGCAGAAAACTGGGAAGAAAATGCCCCATGCACATACTTTTGTGCAGGCTCTGTTTCTAAGGTATTACAGCAAGTGTGCATCTGTTTTTGCTGTTTATTCCTCCCTCTCTCTTACTACAAATCCTTTTGAAGCAGACTGACTCCATTTAGTTGTTCTGAATGCAAGCATGTACAGGAAATAATCAGCAAGGACAGAATACTGATCGTAAACCCAGGAAACTTCCTGGGGAAAGGAACAGAAAAATAAAGAGGTAAGTGTAAGAGTGCAAGTAAGTACTCACTTCAGTAACTTTGTATTTGACATGATGAGTTCCTTCCAGTTAACAAAGATCAGCCCCATTTCTCCTTCTGTGAGACAGCCTGAATCAGCCATTGGTTTTTGGAAAACCTGCAGCCAAAAAAATGAGCAATTCCTCAGAGACAAAAGCATCTCAGCCTCTTGCCTAGCAGTGACTTTTTTTGACTGCTCAGTGTCTAATTTCTCAGCAGTTAAAAGCAATTCCTTACTAGCACTTGTGACAGCTGTTTCCCCTGAGCATGTGACCCCATTCTGACACCAGCATCACCACTTGCAAAGCAGGGACAAGCACTGGGACCTGCAGGCTGACTGTTCAGCAGAAGAGCATTCCCATGATTTCAGTCAATCACTACACAAACTACACTCAGGCATTGCTCCTCTCCCCCTGCCCAGAGCACTCAGGGTCACCCTGTGTGCAGAACCACAGCTGCTCTCAGGGGCCCTCAGCACAACATCTCTGGAGAGCAGAGCACTCGTGTAACTCAGTCTATTTAACATCTGTCACCCTTCACCACACCGTGGTTTTACACAGAGAGATCAAGTCAGACACCAAAACCACTTAATGCTGGCCAGTCCCTGCCTTGCCAAGTGAGGTGGTCTTGCTTCTAGAAATAAAACTGCAGACAAGGCACATGGTAAGCCATTATGGTGCTTCTACAGCTTCTGTCATGAGCCTGTGCAGCTCTGCTCAACACTCGGCCCAGCCCACCATCTTTTCACTGAGCCCAAACACCTAAGAACAGGATCTGGAAAACAGAAAGGTCTTTGTAAGCTGAGGGGTTTCACCATGTGGCTTTTTGCCTGGTGAGCAACCACGTAACATTTGCTGGAAAGGGAAGTGCCCACACACCTTTCTTCCTCCAGCATCTCACAGTTGTAAGAATCCCTTTATTGTCATTTATCAGGACAGAAGTGCTCTTTTTCCAAAGCATTTTCACATCCAAGACATCTCACCTCTACGACGAGCTGCAGATCATCCATGTACCTTTCCTCCGTCTGAATGAGCTCGTGGATGTAGCCCTGCCTTTTCCTTTCCATGGGCTGCATGGTGTCAAGGCTCTGGAGATCAGCACACCCTGCAAGAAGTCAGGGGTTTAGATCCCACTCAAGGCATCAGATCTGACAAAATTAACAAAATTGCACCAGCATTCAGCAGTCTATGGCTCAGACTATGCAGACACTGGTAAACCCTGTCTGCAGCAGCAGTGGGTTTCAAAATCAAGGGATGTAGCAAAGGACCTCCTCCCTCCTTTGTGTTACTTTTCAGTCTGTCACCTCATTTCTTTGAACACCCCTTGTTTTTGTACTGTGATGCAGAATAAGAATTCCTGACTCCTTGCCACTCCATTTGTCTCATGACTTTTCTCATCTCTTCTGCCACACTCATGTGAGATAGTGATTTTCTCTTACCTTATGCAATGTCTTTTTGGATTTGATGATCTTAAAGGTCTTCCAACCTTAACGATTTTAAGTTATCTTTTGTGAGATGAAGTCATCAAAAATGTGTCTTGTCCTGACTTGGGACATTGCACCTTTAATCCCCAGCCCATTTCTGAAGTCCTCTGCCTTAGTTATTAATTTATGTTATTTATAATAGCTTCACAGCAGCACAACTTTTTTTCCCCCTCAAAATGAGCCTGCGATATGTTGAATTATTTTAATGCATCAAGTATGAATCATCACAATCATGCACAGGAACACACCAACAGTCAACGACACAAACCCCAAGTTTCTGTAAGAACATGCAGACCCTGCAGGTTCACACTGCTCTACCTCTACTGGACATTAGTAAACAAGACAACCATGCTCAAAATTTAGTAACTGAACCAAAAACTGGTAAAACCAAAGTGGTGAATATGTTTAGCTGGATAAAGGAGAGCACAGAGAGTCAATCTGATCCCTCTGTCAGCCATCACACAACGAAGTATTGCAAAGCAGCAGGGTGGGGGAAAAGGAAAAGAAATGGAACAATTACAGAGTGTTTGAGAATGTCCGTCTATCGCTGGGTGTGATGGCATCGGACTGTAATACCAGGTGAACTGTGCATTTTGCAGGACAGCAGAAAGGACATCACAGGGATTCATTTAGATCCAGCATTTCTAGAGGAACAATACTTTATGAAAAGTTTACAATGTTGTGAAAGGCAGTGTGACCTACAGCAGGAAGGGCTGTGTCTCCCTAGTGACCCTGACACATCTGGGACACAAGGATGTGACGATTCACTGCCAATGTACAGATCTGTTTATGGGAAGGCTGCTGTAAATAATGAAATGGAGTTAGTAATAAATGAGAGGGAAAGAAACTAAAAAACACTAAACATTTGGCTGAACTTGACGTGACAGTGGCCTAATGGGAACCTCACAGGGTCCTGAGCTTATGGCTGCACCGGCATGAAGGTGCTCTGAAAGAGAAACTGCCAGCAAAAAAACTCTTACCAAGTGAAGGTTTAGGACACCATCCCAAGTATTCTAACAGGGAAACCCTTTGAACACCACAAAGAAGTAAAACAGCAAAGGCAACAGCTAGATTGAAAATTAGGACTTTTCAGTTCTGTTTTGCACCCTAAGGAGAATCACAGATCTTAAGCTTTGTGCCAAGGTTTGAAAAAACACCACCTTTTAAGAAGAGATGAAGGATTGCAGCTCTTTTGATCATGAAGAATGCTCCTTTTGGCCTTAGCTATCCCCGAAGTTACAATCAGGCCAAAATTAGATTAGAAAAAGGGAGTAAAGTGACAGATCAAAGTGATTCCTGTGAAGTTTGGTATCTTAGTCCATCGAGATGGTCTGTGGCCAATGTGCTACTTCTGGATTCTATTGTGACTCTTCAGTCTGTACAGGACTGAGTTTAAGCCCAGTTGGTTCCTAAGATGAAATCTTAGCCACAATCAAGGGCTTGCACAGTAACCAGGTGCTATTTGTCCAGATTTGCAAGGCTCAGCTTTGTCCATGTAGCTCCTTTTCCTACTGCAACACGCACTCCCGGGACAGAAGCACAGAGAGACAGAAGCTCCTGTTTGCTTGTATCCCAGCTGTTGGAACAAACCACACACCGGGATTTGGGTCTGTCTCATGCTGACTGCTGACAGTAGAAGCAAAGCCTCAGAGGAAAATGGGCCTTTTTTATGCATTAAAATAGATTTGGTTTATAAACTCGTTATCAGATGCAAAAATGCACTTACATTAACTGGCTCCTGTGCTAACCTTGTATTTGGAATGTCAGCTTTTGGGATGTAGGGATGAGTGCTATTTTATATTTAATATTTGATTAAATTTTATCTAAATACTAGAAGTTATTGTGAAAACACTCCCTATTTTGATAGGTCTGATGATACTGGCATAAAAACACAGCAGGCAATCCCCACATCTGATTACAGAGGGTGAATTCAGGTATTTGGGCCTGAAGGGAAGAAAGAAAAATTAGAAAGAGAATAAACCAGCCTAACAAGTGCATTTGCCAATGTTTTCCCTACGTGGCCATAGCAACCCATGGGCTCATGGGTACAGAAAGGGTGGACCAACATCTCCATCCCTTCTCCTCCCACATTCTCATTCCCTCCTTTCCTTGCGACAATTTGGCACTTATCTGACTCCCAGCTCACGTGCTGGTGGCAAACAAATCCTGAGTGGGGAAAATAGCAGTTTTCCACCAGTTTAACAGACAGGAATGTGCAAGGAAGCAGTGAAACTGCCTTGCTTGGCAGCAGAAAGCTCTTGGCTTGGCTTCCGTCTGGTGAAGCTTCATCCCAAGCTCTCCAGGCAGCTCAGGAAGAGCAGCGAGATTTGTGGGAGCGTCTGCAGCAGGGAATCGCAGCTACTCACCTGCTCTGCTGACCAGGAGGGATACCTGACCTCTGGAGGGGAAGCCAGCCTGCCTCTCCCACCAAGAGCAGGTAGTGCCAGGCTTTCAGCCAGCCTGGAGCACGACTTGCCCAGCTGCCTCTCCAGAACATCCACGGGAGCGAGCGGAGCGTGTCTGGTCCCTTGGAAACTTGGGGCACAGCAACAGAGAGATGCCCAAACTGACTGTGGTGCCTCCTGGGCCAAATCCTGATCTCTGAGCTGAGGAAGCAGCGGCCTCACCAGGGCAGGGTAAAACAAGCTGGAGAATTTATAAACAGGAAATCCCAGTCTCTGAAGTTGTATTTAAAATTATACTTTCCAAATATACCTGAACAAGGAGTATTTTCTCCTACTCACATAACTACCCCTGCTTGAAAAGCTACTGAGTTCCACTGTCAAAAGTGACTCTGTTTCTGCAGGAGATGCAAATCCCTGAAAAACATGGGGGGCTGGAGGAGAAAACCTTTCCCATGACTGACATATTTTGGGTATGAGCACATTCAAGAGGAAGAGCAACAGTTTCTGGAGAAAGGAAATCCTCCAAGGAAAGACAGATGAATAACACCTATCACAATTTCAAAAAGTTCCCTTCTTTATTCTTTGGTAAAAAATGAGTGATCTTAAATCTTCATTTAAAAACAAATTCCAGAGAACTGAAGTAACAAAACAGATGGATAAAAGGCTTTCCAAGTGCCCAGATCTGCTTGAGCACTGACTGCTTTGTCCCCTTTCCCAAGAGACTTTCCCATTCAACAGACAAGGTAAAAAGCCATTAAAAGTGACAGCTTTGGAAAGAGATCTTAACCCTCCAACAGGAGCTCAGGCGCTTGTCTGGAAGAATGTGACTGTACCACAGGCACCAACTGCTTTGGGTCAGCAGTGAAGACTATTTAAGGGTAGAGAGGAGGTTTAGATTAGATAGTATGAAAGATTTCTTCATGGAAAGGATTGTAAAGCATTGGAACAGACTGCCCAAGGAAGTGGTGGAGTCATCATCCCTGAAGTGTCCAAAACCTTATGGATATGGCACTTTGGGACGTTTTAGTGGTGAACATGGTGATGGGTTAACAGCTGGGTTAACAGCTGATGACCTTAGAGGTCTTTTCCAACCTTAACGATTCTGTGATTCTGTATAAACTGCTTTTTTTTAAGGAAATATCTTTATTTGTTTAGGGTTGTGGGGTGGGTTTGGATTTTTTTTTTGGAGGAGGAGGTTGGTTGTTTTTTTAAATTGTTTATTTGAATCTGAAGCCAGACAATATGGCTGGGAAAAACAGGTAAGAGTTGGGAGGTTTTTTCCTGCCTCGGTTCTCCCAGGCTGCCATAGAAAGGTCCCATCTCCCCTTAAGGACCATGGGCTGGCATTAGAACAGTCCCTCCAGTACAGCCAGAGAGCAGCTGATGGCACCATGGGACACCACCACAGCCAGGTACAAGCTCTGCTGGCACACGCAAGGCCAACGCACTTGTGACACTCCTGTCACTCCCAGAGCTGCCAGCAGCCTCTGAGCCACTGACACCCACAAAAGGAACTAATCCAAGAAATCTGCCACTGTGGAAAAACAATAAAGACTTTTATCCAGTCTCCCCTAACCCGTAAATGCAGGATACTCTGCTGTGATAGGAAATTTATGAATCAATTTTCAAGAGGCAGAAAGAAAAGTCAAGTCACTCCATTGCAGGTAACACAATGCTCGTACCAAGCTATTCAGCTGGGAAAAAAATCCTCCCCAGATGGAAAAAAAACCACAACAGACAAACTAGATCCTTTTATGTGTCCCTTTAATAAAATACATTTGCATAGTTATCTTACAACTTTGTTTAAAACCAAAGATGAACAATTGCCTCATGCTAAGCACAGCCTGCATTCGCGTGTCTTAACACCCATCCCCACACGTGGACACTCAAGCTTGGGAAGAACAACAAGGGATTTTAAGGCAGCACACACCATAACACAGCAGTTTTATTAGTTCATTACACTGAAGTAGCACGACCCTGCAGCGGCTCCCACTGCAGGCCAAGAATTGTCGGCATTCCTACGAGCAGACATGTACAGGTGTTTCCAACCTGGCTCAAGAAAATCACACAGGGGTACGATCTGACAGAGCACTGAGACGGCAGAAGGACTCAGTGACTGGTGGGAGACGTTTGTTAGCGTGTAACTTTTTGATGGAGTTTTGACTCCTGCCCTCCTGACTGCACCACTGACCACACAGAGAAAGCGCTTCGGACGCTCCCAGGCCACACCACCACGGACTCCTCGCACGCCCAGCCCTGCCACCCGGTCCCAGTGCTGGCACAAGACCTTCCTGCACGGATCCAGCTCTGGGTCAGGGACTGAGCTTGTGTCAAGCTAGGCTTTTGTAGGCTGTTATTCCATTAAGCAAACCAGACAGTTACAGAATTAGGGAGGCTTTGGTACCTGTCCCTGTGCATTTACAGCACTGTTTGTGTTCTCACCTCCAGTGACACCAGGGCCTCTGTTCTCTGCTGGCTCACAACATTAAGCGAGTACCACACTGCAGGCAACAGCACATTTTGCTTTCCATGCAGTTTTCAGTTTTACCTGTTAACCTTGTGTGGCTCTGAGCAACACGCAGACTCTCAGCTCTTGCCTGCGAACCATCAGTTCAACAAAAAACTCTATTTTCCACCCTACCCCTCCTTAGTTCCACAGCCAACCTTTTTCACCCAAATAAGTGTGATTTTACTTGGTTGGCTGGGATAACCAGCTGAACTCAACTCTATGGACTTTACTTGACAAAGGGGTGGATTGCACACAACCAAAGAAAAAGTACCATTTTTGAAAGCAAAAGTCTGGTTTAAATCCAGCTTCTAACAGCCACATCGATTCATTGATATAGAACATTATTTTAAAATAATCTTGCTGTAAATACATCGTTAGCATAGTCTTTCCTATGCATGACCTGGTGGATGTATCCAACTCTTTCTGCACCAGTGTGCAGGAGAGCAGAGCTCTCAGGCAGTTGTGCTGAAGCTGTGCCAGGTAGACTTTTGCAGTAGAGATAAATACTGAAAGTAGGAACTAAGTCTCTTTCAATCAGCATTACTAAGGTGTGGTGTTATTATTATTTGTTATCACACTTAAGAGAATTTAGAGCATACTCAGGTAATACTGAAACACAAAAGGATTACTGTGAAAGCACAGAATGCTTCACTTCGAAACTCTTCAGTTCAAACTTAAGAGGCAGCTGTTTCAGTAATTATCAAAGCTCACATCTACACAAGCAACAATGGGGCTATCTGTGTGAAACTTTGCATAACAGTACCCTAATGTCCAATTATTTAAAAAAGTAAATTTAAAAAAAATTGATAGAATGTCAGTTCATTTTGGAAAATTTCACATAACTGTGTGCTCAAATATATCAGTGAGGATGCCAAGTTGACTCTGACTTTTCAAAGCCAATTAGTAGCCATCTGGCATTCAAGAGAAACTGACTGAACACTGATTGTCAGTGTGGCTCAAATTCTACAGGTTAACAAGTGCCTTTTAGAAATGCGATAATTTAAATCACCTAATTCTTACAGTAAGTGATTGCTTGATGCCACTGGTGCAGCACAACACATTTCAGCCTGTATTAAACATGTTTTCCGAGACAGAAATTCAGAGAAGGCAATTCTGGGTGAGTAGTGTATTTTAGTAGAAACATTTTAAATGTACTTTCATAAGGAAGTCAAGTCATTTGGAATACTGTAAGGATTATCTACCACATTATTGCCTACAACAACATGATTTCATTCTATAACAAAATACTGGTTCAGACAAAATACATCCCGAATAAAAATCCATTTGTAGTTATCTGTAGGCACATTGCGTAATTCGTATTGCACAGAAGATACATCTCTGAACTAAAGGGCACATATACATTATTTGATCAAGTATATTAAATACATAACATTGGATTTTGGAGAAAAGGCTTTTAAATCTCTGCAACTGGACTAACCTTTTCCTGATAGTACCTTCACAACATTCATATATATATATATGTCTATATGGTAAACAAGCAGTTTGTTTTGTAAACATTTCTGATTGCATAAGTGACCTTTGCTGTTTCATAACCAAGTTCAGAAAACCAACTAAATTAAATACTGTGTCTGTTAGATCTCTCCCATTGCTACAAGAACACAGAACTACTTAATCAGAGAAGTACTCTGCAATCAAATTAATCCTTTTATGTAAAGGGGAATCAAGGTTACAAGTCCCTCCTTCCCTCCAAATATGTAACAGGGCATGGGCAGCACATTCTGCACCGTATTTCCAACACGCCAGGACCGTGCCCTGAAGGACCACGGGGTTGAGAAGCACAGCTCCATCCTAAACCCAGATGCTCTGCCCTCACTGCAGGTTTCTCTTAGTGTCTCTCTCCTGGCAACACCGCTTTAGCGAGGTTACCTCTGCATTAGGCTGCTGCTCTCTTCAGCAGAAGAAGAGCAGCAGCTTCCAGAGCATACTCTAAGTCACTGCAGACCACAGCCAGCTACAAACAATTCAGTACCACGAACTATTTCATGAAGAGAAGGGGCAGGGCAAGGGCCTGGTCTCATAGAGGCTGGGTAAGTACTTACTGCAGCAACTAACACACGTTTGCCAAAACTGAAAGCAAATATGAATGATCAGAATAAAGTATTTAAAGGAAGGAGGTTGTTCAAGGATAGAATGTATCGAGCCAACACAGTCTGAATTCCTGCCATAGTACTACTGTGAAGGAAGAAAAAAATTAAAATATTCTCCACTCTATGCTTAATAGTTCTTTCCCCCGTTAAAAAGGGTGCTAAAAGGCTGGGTGGACTGCACCAGATCTAACCCTTAGATCTTGTAGCATGTTTATAATCACAGTGACTATCAGCAGCAGACAGGTAGGGTTTGTTTCTGAATGAGCCATGTAGGCTGCCAATTTTAAAAGCTTGATACGTAAGAGATTAAATCAAGTCCATCAGAACAATAATCAATGAACATTTTAATTCTGCAAAATATGTACATTACAACATTAAAAGAACACAACTGTCCATTCAAAACAGCTCAGAGAAATTGTGCAAATAGTGGGTCTTTGTGTGTCTGCAATCCCACCATGCAAACGATAACTTGATATGCATGCTAATGACTACAGTTATCAATCCCAAAGGAAATACCAAAGGAAACAAGAATGAACAGCAGTGAAAGCCACACAAAGACCCACTATCCTTTCTGCTTTTACAAATCAACTGAAACTGTAGATTAGAAGAAAACCCACAAAAACCTAATTTCTTGATTGGCTCTAACGTTCAAACGAAGCAAAAGGATTGTGTCAGACACGTGAGCAGGGCTGCCCACCCTGCCTCCACGCTAGTCAAACTTGGATAGTGGGTCTCTGAGGTGCTTTCACACTGGAAGACAACATTGGGTCCTAAAAAAAACAAAACAAAAAAAAAATGAAGGATAAAATGAACACAAATTTGAAGAGTGAAACATATGAATTCTATGGACAAAAGACAGAACAACACCAAAAAGGGCAGAAAGGAATGATGAACATTCAACTTTCTGAAAATAGACATCATGAGCTTCCTCCCTTGCATTTTCATATTTATAAACACACAGATTTAAGTACTTGTGACCAGCCATTGCTGACTCTGAAAAACCCCTGCAGCTCATTCATTTGAAGAAAAAGTTTCTTCCCAAGGAAGACTTCTGTCATGTAGACTTAACACAAGGTCAAGCCCTAGGGTTTTTTTTAAAGCCAATGGCTAAATTCCCTGAGGTTTCAACAAAACCAGAATTTCTCCTGAAAAACTTATAATGGGACATTAGAACATCAGATAAAAACTAAACTTGTAAAAAAAACCCAACCTCATTGGAATTTATTCATATCAGCACATAAAAACTAACCTGTTCAATTCTGTTTAAGCCTGAAAAAATTAAAGCCCGGCTTCTAGTCTTATGTGTCTATGGAGCAGGATGTACCACATTCCTCAGAAACCAGGGACTACAGGGCCTGAGGAGGCACTGACTAAAGTCAGGCTAAAGGCAGAGACATGATGTGGGCTGCAGCTGCACACACCTTGTGAGCAATCCAGAGACTATTCCAGGCCCCAGGATTTCAACATGCAAGTGTTATCAAGCCTGACAATCATCAAATAGTTTTAGAAATACGAAGTCACTATGTCACTGTGAACTAAGGGATTGATTTCATATTTGATCTTTTGTAAAAGAGGTAAAATTCTGGAGCTGTTGAATAAAATCTTAGAATAAATCATTAATCTTCTTGTGTTAAAATATCAACGTGGAACTGCAACAGGCAACTCCTCAAAGCCACTGATGCCATGAACTGTTACTCCATAAAGAGAAGCTACTTGGCAAGAACTAGAGAACTTCGAAGTGTGTTGTCCATATACAGACAGAGAAATGCACCTGCCACGAGCACGTCACTTCAGAAGTTGTTTTTTCACTACAAACACCCTTGAAAGTGAGAGAGCTTCATCCACTAGACAGCGTGGACAGGAATTACTAATGATCTTTCGTGCAAGGAAATAAACTTCTGGAAGTACTGATCCTTGTTGTGGGACCTGCCTTACGCCTCTGACAAAACATTCAGTTCTGTGAAAGACCAGTCTGAGATGAGACACCTCAGAAGCCTCTCTGCACACTGAGCACAGGTGTGCAGCACAGGTGAGCACCTGGCTGAGCTGTCCAGCCCTCAACAAGAACATCTGAGATGAATTGTCTCCAACACTGAAAGTCATCCAGCAACCAAGTGTGCAGATGTAGCTAGAACAGCTAACTTCCCTCCTCACACTTCCCTCCTGCCTACCCCACCTTAAACATCCCTTGGGAAAAATGGGAAGAGAATCTCATAGATGGGTCCTTGTCAGTACTGGCAACACACGAAAAACCTGAATCTGAAAGGTTGAACAGTGGTTGAGATTTACTTGAGGGGAGAAAATCTCAATTAAAGAAAATGGACAAGGACAATGCTCACACTGGCCCCATGGATGACGAATTTTAAGAGATATCTCACTGAAAAATTCAACAAATAACAAGAGAACAAGTTTCCAAGTAGAAGGCAGATGAAGACTGGCCAAAACAACAAAATTATGTCTGAATCAGGCCACTGGGAAGAACTCTAAAGTGCTAAGTGCACCATGCCTACCACCCCTTACACGTGCCTTGGAGAGAACAGCAAGGAAACCTGGCAGATGTGCCCCAGACAGGCACTGGCAACACACGAGATCTGACCCTGAACAGTTGTGCAAGTACTCAAAGAACAGAAGGCTGATTCTTTATTTTAAATCTCTAGCTATATTTTGAACCTTCTGAGAATCATATTTATTATTTATGATGGCTTTTGTGCAAACATTAGAATAAAGGCTATTAAAACATCATTAAAACAGGAGCAAGTCAACAATCACCACAGTCACCAGGGGCATGACTCAACTGTTCTGTGTTCATCTTTAAGAGACAAAACCTACAGTACCCTTAATTCATTTCACTTTTCTCTCCCTGCAGGGGCCCTACATCAGGATGTGCAGCTATACCAAGAGGAAAAGGGAACTTGTTCTGTTCACAGAGCTATTTCAACAACTTAAGAGAAGGAACATCTCACTCAGTTCCTTCTTTGCTAGGAGAGTTTGCCACTACAGCTATAACTAGTAACTACCAGAAAAGACTCTGGATACAAAGATCTTTAAATTTGAGGGAAAACCAGAACTTTCCTAAGCCACAAACCTATTTGGGTAAACTAAATCTGCCTTTCCAGTACCATTATACTTGATCTAGAAAAACAGTGGGAAAAACTGCTATCATTCTACAGAAACATTACAATACTCAGATTAGCAGTTCTTTAAAATACAACAGTGAATTTTTAAAATTATATTGTCATATCTCAAAGCTGTTCTGTAGAGGGCCACATCAACATTTCTGTGGGACAATTCCTTAGTGATTTCTCAAGAACACTCATGACAGCTTCTGCCCTGTGTTTAAACAAGAGCCAAAAATATTGTAAAGAAACCCAAGGACGTTTGAAAGTTCCATCAGGACATATTTAAATATTCCTCTGGTTACAGAAGAGGTACAGCACAGGCTTACTGCCCACACAACTGACCAGCAGCAGGCCAGCTGAAATCTGGGAAACGACGTTTGCACGGAGCTAACGAGCATGGAGCTAATGAGCCATGCTGGCTTTGTGCAGGCTCTGGGCTTGAGGTACGACTTTCCTTAAGTTTCCAATTGTCTGCTTTTAATATTACAACAGAGTGGCAAAGCCCAGCACAAAACTGGTGTGTAACTTAGCTTATTTGAAATACTCAGAATTAAAGAAAAAATAATAAATTCAACGTACTCTTCATTCACCAGCAGGATTTTGTAGATCTGCTTCATAGATTAGTCCTTAGACAAAAGTTTAATGACCAGAGACAGATGACCTGGTGCACATCTGCTCACCTGACTAACCCTTGTCAAAAGCCAGTTTGGTGTGGATGGAAATATTCTTATTTCACAACACTTAAATCTGAGAAAAAGCCTAATGACGTATCAGCAAACAATGAGAAAAACTTATCATATCAAAAGTTTCCAATTACAACTTTGTCTTAGCATGGCCTTTGCTGAAAATCAGAGCTTTATGTGATCACCTCGCACTTATCACATTCAACCCTGTAACCTGAAATGGCAACACACCTGGTGTGACAAGCTGTTACCTCTATCACTTTTGAAAATTCCTGAGTTTTAATAGTCAACCAGAATCTTAATTTTATAGCCCATCTGGTATAGTCTGTGGTGTTTCTTCAAAACTAAGATTTGTAAACAAATTAAAGCTTTAAAAGGACCGTTTTAATGATTTAGCTATGCCTAATCAAAAGAATGTTAAATTCAATCTAAATGCAGAAGTTTTTGACAGAGGCATTAAAAAAAAAAGCCAAAACAATGTGTTACCAAAAATGTGAGCACAGAAGTAATTTAGCTAAAAAGAAAACCTCAAGAATGGTGCACATTCTCTTTTGCCCAGGAACTATTACAAGCTACCCAGGGAAAATACTTCAACTTTCCAATCCAAGCTGTACCTTAAGAGCTTGTGAATTCTTCTCTAAGAACACGACTGTGTGATCAAATCTGAAGTGCAAACTGGTCCTACCCAGTGGCTAGCTAATAAGAGTGAACCTCAACCAGGCTTCCACAGGGGTGTCTTTGTCCTGAGAGAACTCCAAGCAACGCCATGGTAGAAACAGCAAGTGAGGAGACAAGGCCTGTCATGTCAAAGGAGCAACTCTGGCATCGTGGTATGTTCACAAACCCACTGGGCTGATATAAAAGTTGGTTTAATCACAGGATGAAAAGCTGAGGGAGTAAAAATCATGGTAAGTATCTCTGTGAAAAGGATCTTCTCTGGGGAGAGGGGCTAAAAAGCAGGGGGTGTGTGTAGGGGACATCAGAAACCTTTACTGTGTTTATGTGCAAAAAAGGCTGAGAAAATGTTGACTGTCGGGTGTCCAGTTTAGCGCTCAGTTCTCAGTCTGCTGCCGGTAATTTTCACCTGAACCTGTGTTTTGATATGTATCTTGTTTCTCAGAATTGGATGACAGCTGGAATGCTGGGAGTCAGGACACATGTATTTACCATAGACAGATCACTTGTTAATGCCACAATCTTCTTCCTATCCTTTTAATGGTTATTTTTACTTAAATGATAAGTGTCTTAAAATTACTAGAGCAAACACTTTTTCTTGTTTTATGAAACTCGAGCAAATTCTGTAACTGTAGTATGCCTGCACTGCTTCCTAGTCCATATTAGTTATCAGCATCTTTCATGGAAGGGGAACTCCTACCAAGTCCAGTATTTTTAGCTCACCCTGTAGCCTTGTTATCCCACACTGGCTGGTTGGTAACGTGCTGGTTGTTTGTAGGTTAACTAGAAGAGGGTTTAAAGTACTTTGTGCTACAATAAAGTATTCAAAGAAAGAGTATTTCAAGTCCTAATCAATTCAGCTGATGCCTGGAAGTCCAAATTCCACACACAAAGCAGAATAGCAATGAATCTTTGAAATGATGTAACAAAATTAATCATAAATAGAAGTTGCTTACACTGCTGACTTGGATCGGAATCCGTGGTCATCTTCACATAGTTTGAGGGGAAGAGACCTGTCACACCATTGATTTCTCCTTGCCACCAGTCAGCATCATCTTTGACCAGGACATTGATCAGCTGCCCCTTGGAGAAACTGAGCTCGTCCTCATTGTTCGCCGTGTAATCGTACATGGCTATCACCTGGCACACTGTGAAGGAAAAAATAGTAGAATAGAGTTATGTAAGTATTAAGACTGTTTTTCCAGTGTTTAACAAAACCACAGGAAAGAAACAACGATTTCACACACACTGTTACATAAGGAAAATGCCACATGATTTTATCTTGATATAGAACTGTCCTCCCCTTCCTTTTGCTTTTTAAAAATTGAGCCAGCCAGTTTTTCATTTCCACTTTATCTATCTATGCACTTATATAATGAATGGACTGCATCTATTGATCTTCTAAACACTTTAAAATATAATTAAGTATGATTCTATCTCTTTTACTGGCTGAAAAGAGAGCAAATGTGATTATCTTCTAGCAGATACTTATGAGAAAAACATGGCAAAGGAAGAGGAAGTGTGCATTAGCTAATCATGGGCTGCTGCTTTAGTCACAGGGAAGTTTAGTCCAGTAAAACCCAGGAAATTGTTGTATAAGCAACTCATGGATGTGGAGAACAGCACAATTTAAGCAAGCAGAAGCAAAAGAGCTCCTTTTCTGTGAAATAACCCTGTTTGTACCTAATCACTCAAATGGAAAAACCTAGTGAAAATGTGCTTAGTCTCCCTCTTTGTAAGGGGCAGTGCATGCAATTCCACGTGGCTTTGAAGCTTTGCTCGTTCTCTCTAGGATTTTTGCTAGCACTTGGAAACATGCAGCTTCCAAATGAGAAGAATGTGGCTCTTCAGGGCATTCAGCAAAATTAAAAAGCCACAGAAGATGGATGTTGACCCTCACAGATTTCTGAATATAAACATTTTTCTTTGATTGAGACTTTCTGCTGTGAGGTGTGTAGAGGACAGTACATAGGGACTGTACAAAGAACTGTTCTGATTACAAAGTTGTGAGATTTTACCTTTCTTGGACAGAGATTGGAGCTGAATGGACAAGTCTGTCAAAAGACTCAGATTCTGAGTAGATCTTTATCTTCAGAGTGATACTGCAATCAGATACAGCCATGGGGTGTATGTGATTTTTGTATCTGATGTTTGCATGCATCCAGCCAGGGTCAGCACACCACAGGCCATTAAACACAGTACTATGCGAGTTATGTAATCCAGACTAATACCTGAACAATTGAAATAGTTACATAAAATACTCAAAATAAAATACAAAGTCTTTTTTCACCTGAGGGAGCAGCAGATGTGGTTCTTTCACTGCTCGGACCCAGTAACTTCACATGGCTGGCAGGGAACCATCCTTTCTGTCTCTTTTTCCCTCTTGCCTGTAAATGTTTACAATGGTTATTACACAATTCAAAAACTAAACAGTCTACAGACTGCAAAAAATGCAACAAATATGTCACACAGCTCTGCCAACAAAAGACAACAAGTCAGGCTTCCCAAAAACTACTAAATAAACCTTAAAAGATAAAAATCTGACTGAAGAATAAAACAACCCAATACAAATAAAGCTGCACCCTAATATGTTCTGGCAAACAGAAATTTTGAAGTACAACTCAATAGTAGGGCTGCAAATTCATTTTATGAATATTCCACTTATGCATCATATCCAGAGTCTCTAATGAGGTTGGGGGTAGTTTTACATGACATTCCTCTTAAATCTAGGTGGGAAAGGAGAAAAATGGGAACAGCTACCTTTGCAAGAAACTAGCTTCCAACTCCAGCTTCCAAGAACACCTGTTCTTTAGTTAGGATAATTTTACAGTTTAATATTTTACCTATTAAATCCTAACCAATTTATTAACTGTCAACTTTCCTCTTCCTCCTCCTATGCATATGTTAATTGACAGTTTTACTATTTTCTGTGACCAAGAAAACCTACCCTAAACCAAACAAAAACCCCCCCACCAACCCATGGTTTAAAAAAAACCAAACAACTTTTTCTCCCCTTTGGTTTATGTAAGATGAAAATAACTTTCTGGCCAGATTTTATATAACTTTATACTTAGCTGTTTTTTTGAATTAAACTCAAGAGCACCTCCCAGCCATTCATGAAGTCACAATTATTTTTCCTTGAAAAACTACCTGCAACTCTCCTTGCCACCATCCACTGGCATTTTTCTTCAGAATAAGTATTAGCTGTCCTGGAGCAAGACTGAGCTGTTCAGTTCCTGATGCAGTGTAGGCAGTAGTAACCTGAGCGATTTCTGAAAAAAACCCATAATAACAGCATTTGTTGTTTTTTTCACTGCAGTAAGAGCTAGATCCACAGAAATACCCTGGTACATGACTGCAGCTAAGAACATCAGCCACCTTTAAAACACTGCTATGAACCTAAATTCTCAGAGTTTCTTAAGAAACAGCCTTAAACGTTAAGAAGTTACCACACACTTACCGGGTTTCTTATTTATTGTTCCAGTTTTGCCAGCATAACTAGAAGCCTACAAAGACACAAGAACAGCCACCTTTTAACATGCATTAAAACCAGTACAGTTTACACCAAAAGCACATGGAGATTTCAATTTTGGGACTGTACTTAATAAAACACCATCCTGTACACACAGAGGCAGTGTGACACTGGCCAGAGAACTGATGGAGCACTCAAGCTACTGAGGAATTTCTTTTCTGTCAAGCCCATTAACCTCTGCTCAAAATCACTAACAGCTGGGTGTCAACAGAACACAACTGAGAGAAAATATCATGTGTTAATTCTCAGAATATGAACTCACGTCTGGATCTTTTGGTCTGACATAATTGGAGGGGAAGATTCCGGTTCTGTTATCAATGCTCCCGGTCCACCATTCCCCTTCTTTCTGGGTCACCAGGATTTCCTCACCTTCCGTGAAAGTCAAGTCTCCAGGCTCAGAGCTTGAATATGAATAGAGGGCAACGTACTCTGTGCAAACAGCAGACAAAGGAGAGACAACAGCTTAGAAAGTGCTTCCCAAGAAATTTTTCTCCAGTAGTACTTGTTTTCTCTACTCCTTACTAATTGCAAGAGAATGATCCACACTCAGGAGATTAAAAATCCTTCCTCATGTCTTTCCAGTACAGCAAAACACCGCAGAGAACAGCAGGAAGAGAACTCTGCTTACGGGTGTAAGTTTGCAGAAATATATTCATGCTCAAGCAAAAGTCTTAAAAACAAAACCCAGGCCTATACTCAATCTGAATTACTTAAGGTTATAAGTTCCTATTTCAGAAGTTTTGTACCAATAGCTCAATATTTGCATTGTGTCTTTTGGACAAGCACTCAAAGTGCTGCTCAGAAGCTCCTCACAAATTTAAGTATATTTACGTGCCATTCAGCAGAACCAGACTGTAGCATCAGTTGGCATTTTTCATGCTGTCTTACCTTCTCCTGCTGCATAACTCTGGGTATTAGGCCTCTTGCTTACAGCTGCGTAAATAGCTTCTGGTCTGCAGAAAGAAGAAAAAAAACAAGATTTGTGTAACTAAGAGACTGATCAAGAACAAATCTCTCAATTCACATGAGATTAAGCTCACTTTGGTTATATCAGAGCTGCTATTGCCTCTGAATTAACTGCAAAGACTTCCCTGACTGTCAAACAGTGCCAGATATTACTGATATTTAATATATTTACAGCACCCAAAAGCACACCAGTTTAAAAAAATGTCATGTGATGTAAGGCAAGAAGATCCATTCCTAAATTCTGTTATCCAAAAGAATTAAACTAAATATTTTGACTAAATTCTCTTACGCTAAAGAATTTTAAGAACTCTTAGCAGAATGAATGAATGAATAGAACAGTTCTCACACAATGGTGCAGCCATCCCAGCAGTATCCAGACTTTGGGTTCTTACCTGAAGTTTTCTTGCAGCATTAGAATAGACATAATGATCTTATCAAGTAAAGAAAAACACTTCTGTCAGATGTGCTGAGCTTATAGTTAGTTTTGGGTCACTTAAAAACTGGCACCTTTAGAGGCAGAATGCAACTGCACTGCAAGAGGGCTGCCTTGGTAATGCACAAAAGTCTGGCACTTGATGAATGATCAAACACTACTGATTTTTCACAGCACTCAGCCTAGCAAGACTGTCTAGTTACACAGCAGTGAGCCCAACACCACTTGGCTTGCCAGAATGAAATAATAAAAGCCTAAAATGACACGGTGTAAATTGTAAATGGCATTTATATTCTGCACACTAAAGCACTGCAAGAATTTTGCACTCTAAACCACCTCTTTTTCCAAGCTGCTCAATAAAAGTCACACTTACTCCTCTTTCTTGGTTTCACTCCCAGGTAAGAGCTTGACATAGGACTTTGGAAACCAACCCCTTCCTCCGTGTACCTCTCCGAACCACCAGTTCTCCTGCTGCTCCAGGACAGTGATTATGTCATTCTTTGAAAAGTTCAAGTGGTTATCTTTTTTTGCAGTCCAAGAGCAAAGTGCTTGTGCTTTTAGGTTCTCGACAGGCTGCCCCTGTAAGACAGAAGTAGAGATGTTGATGGACCACACTACCCCAAACTGGTGCAAGTGTTAAACCCTCATATCTTTTCTTGAAGTTTAATCAACTTCATTCCTAAGTGATGGCTGAATAACTTTGTTTGCATTAATGCATGCAGGCAACTCCATTTCGTACTTCTTAGAATTATCTTCTGTGTCCAATTATAGGTGTAAATTATTTTAGAATTATGAAACATGACTCTTCTTACTCAGTGGTCCCTGGAAACATATGGAATTATGTCAATGAACACTAGTGGAACATTCAGATGAGCTTCTTTATTCTCCAGCCTGTTCAGTGCATCCAGCATTAGGAAAGCCATGTGGTGTTTCAGTTTCTCTTTAAATAATTTTCATTAAAATACAGCAAGTTCCACACTCTCACACAAGGTACCTGTCCATGAACGGGTGAAACAGATCCAGGGGACACAGTGCGAGTAAAAGCTGATTTCTGCTGCCAGGCTGTATTAACATTCAGGCTGGAAAAAGGGATGTTTTGGTAATCAGATTCTTCTGCAGATTTACTTGGTGAAAGTGGTCTGCAAATTCAACACAGGCATATTCATCAGATTATAACTTTTATTTTAAAAGTACCTCGAGCAGAGAGACTTTTTTTTTTAACATCTATAAAACTGATATTCTGTACAATGCGAATCAGACTATCAAATACTATTTCCAAGCTAAGACTTTTAGAAAGGTTCTTCAGTAAGTTTTCTGCCTTTATACTTTAAAAACAAACAGCAAGTGAAACCATACAGCACATTATGTGCTAGCTAAATTTAGAAAAAGCAATTTAAACACAAACATAACAAGAAACTCACTCTGAAGCAGCTGAGGTAGTAGATAAAGATACTGTAGGAGGAAGTAAGGCTTTCTTAGGAGATAAAGCTTTTTCTCCCTCTGGTATTTTTTCTACATAATTGCAAGGAAACCAACCAAAATGTCCTTGAAAACTCCCATAAAGCCAACCAGGCTCTCCCACAGTCTTTTCATCAACCTATGAACAGGAGGATAAATACAAAGAAAACAGAATTAGGCATGAAACAAGCAGGGTACCTGGTGTGTCAGCACCTGCTGGTCCTCTGACCTGAACAGTGAGCAGTGCTCACACCAGGATCCGCATTTTCACTCTGCCCTTGCAGAATTGAGCTGATTTTGCCCTGTGCTGATGCAGCTGCCCTGGTTTCAGACACAGGTGAAGTCAGGCTCAGGGACACTGCCCCCCTTCAGACAGGTCCCAGACACGCACATGGGGATCACAGAGTGCATCTGGAGCCACCCTGGCTTGCCAAAAACGAGGGTGCATTGTGCTGGATTCTGCTGAGTGTGCAGCCATTCAGAGGCTGTTGAGCCCAGCAGAGCAGGAAGCAACTGCTGCAGTTCTGCTCACAGATAAAATTAACTGTGTCAGCTGACTGCATCCAAAACACGTCTGAAAATTCTGTTATTTACTACATGATTAAGTATGGAGCATCCTTAAACATTCACAGCAATATTGAAGCCTCCACTTTGCTGCAAATTAGCCAGTTAGTGAAAATTGGCTAAAAATTAGCAGCTCATCAAAAACTATCAGCTAGTTAGCTTAGCTGAGGTTTGGGGTATAAGAGGAGGAGGAGGTAGCAGCTGTTACTCTATTTCTGAAATCAGTTATCAGCAGTTAAATGATACAATTATAGCTGAGAAGGAAGTCAAAGCAAAACCTACTTCTCTTGTTCCCTCTTCTATGGTTCAATGGTATGAAAATGCAAATAAATGATTTAACACTGTCAAACTGAAGGCTAATTTAGTCAAGTGTTTTAATATCTCGTACCACATTGCTTTATAAATTCTCCCTTATCACCTACTTGTATCACTTACAGTCTGAATGAGGAGGAACCATCCGGAGTTATAAATTAGAAATTGTATTACCACGGTTGTAAATCAGTTTTCACACATTCACCTGAGGGCAAAGACTTTCAAAACCACATATGCTGACAACTGATATACATGAAATAACACAGATTTCAGCTGAGATGCCACAAGGCATTTCCAATCTTATGGTCCTGCTGTAATATTACAGACAGCTGAATTCAGCTGAATTCAGAAAAGTGCTACAAAGAATGGACACAGAATAAGTTACTATAAGCATCTGCCTGAGGGAGGATTGATAAAGGATCAGTCAGCAAGAGAATCACAGCATCATAGAATGGTTTGGAAAGGGACCTTAAAGACCATACGGTTCCACCCCCTCTGCCATAGGCGGGGACACCTTCCACTAGACCAGATTGCTCAGAGAGGCAGAAATCTGTGATAAGAGTACACTGGAAAACAGTATTAAGATTCAGAAGAGCCTTTCACATCTACTTGTTAAACAACTAATTTGATTTTAATTCAAATGCCATTAATTAATCATTCATGTCTCTGTTTACTAAGCTCGTATTTCAAGCAAACACTTAGAAGCCAACTTGTACATGTACAATAAACTGCAACAACTGCATCATTTCTAATCTACTAATTTCAGAAAGTTTATGTTTAGCATTCACTGTTCTTGTTTTCAAAGAGATTCTCACACTAGGATGTGTAAGATTCAGAGAAATATTTTGGCTGAACTAATCCTAATTTCATCTGTTTGAAAAAAAAAAAGCAGCAATCCAATTTAAATTTTGAGTAAACCTTAAGATATATCAACAAAATACTTTTTGTGCATCTCAAGGCTAGGGAAGAGGGGTCATTTTTTCAAATTAAACATGAATGGCAAATCTTACCTGAATTACATCTCCAGTATTAAAGCTCATCTCATCGTGGTTCCTTGCTTCAAATGGATACAAAGCTCTGTAATTTACCAAGGCAGTGGAATTCCTCGACTCTGCAACACTTCCTGCATTGTCTGGAAGGGTAAGAAGATCAGTTACCACTGTGACAGCTGAAAAACAAGGACTTAGTCAGAGCCCCATAATTCTAAGCAACTGGTATGCATGCAAGAAGAGTTCTGCCCCAGACACTGTGCAGGTATCAGAGGAAGTCAGCAGGGCAGGAGTTTAAAATGCCAACCATGGAAATGTAACACAGACAACAAAATGCACTGACTTCTACAGTGAAGGCATCACAAAAACATAGAATGGGTGGGGTTGGAAGGGATCTTAGAGGTCATTTATTTCCAACCCCCTGCCACACGTAGGGACACCTTCCACTAAACATCCTTAAAAATGACATCTTTATCTTCTCATCTTTCCTTGCTACAGTGCTCTGACTAAGCCAGTGCTTTAATAAAGTCTCACTTAACATCACTATAATTTTCCAAGTTGAAAAGATCCCACTGTTGCAACAATAAACGCTCAGCAGAACGCGTGAAGATTTTATTTTGAAATCTAAAATAGCAAAATATCACTATTTCTATTCTCTGTGTCTCTGTTCTCCAAGTCTGATGTTGCTAACAGTGAATGTTTTACAAGGTTTAGCTGAGGTGTGCAAATATCTTTCAGCCCTGTTCTAATTTGGTCCTTGCTGAACTCAGTGAGAAAGTGGCTGACAAAAACTGACAAGAACTAATGAAGGATCAAACTAACCAAAAGTGCCTTTAGTGAAAATATTGTTAAGCCACTATTTTTCCAAGTCTCACAGGTAGAATTAGGTCTAGTCATCCAGTTCTTTGTTTTTTTAATCTGAGGCATTGAGTAATGCAGAAATAAACTAAATTTCAGTCAATAATCCACTTTGCTTAACATTACCTACCCATCTCTCATCAATTAACAAAACCCCTCCATATCAGCATGCTATTTTAATGAAAGAAAGTGCAAGCCTTAGGAAAAAACCTAAAATATTACTCTTTCCAGCATCTGTGATTTGTTGATCGGTAAGATTTGTCGTGAGAAATAGGTGCTGAAAACTGACAGAAGTAACTTATTAGGATCATTTACAACTAACAAAAGACATGAATTATTGCTGGTTTGGATCTTTTTAATTACATCTTAGACAGTAAGTCTGCCATAGCGTCACATTAACAAAAACACATCTGAAGAGTGAAGTAACACTCAGGAAAGTAAAAGTTCCCAAACCTAACAGACTGAGATTACCTTCATTTTTCCAGGGTGGCTTAAGACTTTTCCCCTCTGTTGGTTTCAAGACATCTGCAAACTTTTCATTTATGTTTATTTTAGAAGTGTGTTTCTCCACCTCTTGAGAGTTAGTCGCTTCTTTTATCTTTTTTATCTCCTCATTCTGCTTACGTCTCTCCTCAGCTTCTTTTGCAATTTGTTCTTGCTTTCTTTTATCTTCTTCCAGTTGCCTCTGCCTCTGTTGTTCCACCTCCCTCAAGACCGTGGCTTGTCTGTTTTTCTCCTCCTCTGCAAGAAGCTGTTGTTTGTTTTCTCTTTCTCTCATCATGGCAGCTGCTTCTTCAGCTTTCAGCTTTTCCTGGACTTTTTCCTGCATTCGTTCTTCCTCCAATCGCTTCTTTTTCTCCTCCTCTTCCCTTCGGATGTTTTCCTGCCATCGGTTCTCCTTCTCCCGTTTTGCTTTTCTGGAAGAAAGGCATGAGAGAGGTAAGAGAACATTCCTGTAAAAACAAAGGAGATTGTGTTCCTGCAGTAATTGATGGCACTTATCAGCAGAACTGAGTCTTTGACATTGATCACTCTGCTCTCAGGGTGATCAGCTCTTCCACAGACACTGTGCCTGGTTTCAACATAAGTACCAGTATCTTCCACATAAAAATAACAAATGGATTACAATTCTTGGTACAGAAACACTGCCACAAGGTTACTTGTGCAGTGCCTTCATGAGCACTTCTGCCACCTACATCCTGATGAGCAAGAACTGATCTGATAATTGAACCAAGCTGGATTTAAGCTCTCCACCAAGGCAGCATACAAACCTCCTGATTGGAAACAATAACTTCCAAACAGATTAATTTCACTCAGGTGCATAGATAAAAATAGCCTTTGCATACTGATCTTTGCAGCTTGGTATTTTTGCTTTCAGCAGTTGTAATGTATCCAATCTGCTTATCCCTGCCACGATCACACTGCAGCAGACAGAATCTGGAAATGTGACTTTTTTCTCCAGAATTATTTGGACATTATCCTATGCCTCAGCTGTCTAAAGAAGTTATTATCCAATTCAACATGCTTAAAAATCCTTGGTATTTTAGCTGTCAAGACCTTTCTTCTGAAGAGAGAGGACCTAATCCTTTGGACCACTTTCTGAGGAGGGACCATGTCTAGATGAGACCTTTTCACCAATTCACTGTGGGAGATCCACTCCTCTGATGGGCATTTTACTGTGTTTCCAAGCCCATGGGAGGATCCAGTAGAAGCTGTGCAGTGATGCTGTTACTCCATCACAGAGCTGTGTCCAACCAAAAAATTAACAGGCTATCACTCCACATATGGCATACGGTTCTCTTAAAAAGGTAGATCTTATCTTAAAAGTCATCACGGCATTATTTTGCTTTAAGAACTGCAACACTGATACACTCAGCCACGGTTACCTTGCAGCCTCATCTTCGAGTCGCTTCTTCTGTGCCAGTTCAGCTCTTCTTTTTTGTATCTCCCTTATTTTGTCCTGTTTGATCCTGTGGAGCTGCTCCAAGGCTAACTGCTGTGTGCTGTAACTTTCCCTCAGGTCCTACGGAGGAAACAAGGAAATACATCAAACGGAACAGAGCCAATCTTTGAGAAAAGCATCCAGGCATTTTAATGCTTTTTGAACCAAGTTTTAATACAAACGGCCAAAATAGTATGAAGTTATTAATAATCCTTGGAGGTCACTGTAAAGAAGTCAGATCAACAGAAGTATAAAAAGAGATGGCAAGTTTGCAAAGTCAGTGACGTAATTAAGGCCTTCAAAGGGCCCTTCCAGTCCTACATCTGCTGAAAATGCCAAACACGACAGAGGAGAGGGAAAGGTACAAAACTGAGTGTTCAAACAGGACATTATCTGAGGGCACCAAAGGCAGTGGATCATATTTTAAGTAACTACAAGGAGGCAGATTTTAACTGGAAGCCAACACGGTACCACAACCTGAGATGCATCCTGCAGTAGGGTGCTCACCCTTGATGCTTCCTGAATGATCAGTCCCATTTTTAATTCAGACAAGTTTCATAAAAATACCCAGGGGGATGACCACTGTGGGAAGCCACAGCTTAAAGACACTAACTCCGACTGGAGTTTTCCTGTATTTGTAAACTTCACAATTTTACTCTGTTTCTTTTGAACACATCCTTCAATTCCTCTTCCACCATCCTCTGATAACAATTTTTTCTTCACAGCAAAAAATCAGCATGAATCTTTGAAACAATTTACAGAACAAAAAAATCAACAATAATAGAATTACTTTAGATTGTACTTCACCATGTTGCAAAACACCTGTAAAATACTTCAGTTTTTTTCTTAGGAATCCTACTGATATACATGGAGCAAGGCAACAGGTAAACCCTGACTTCTCGTATCTGATCTAATAAAAGCCAATAACGCAATTAAGAATGATCCATTCCTACTACAATATGCACCTCTACCAATAACAATGTTGCCTAAGAGATAAGGTGAAATTCAGATGATCAAGGCAAGATAACAAGATTGCTGTGTCACTGTAGCAACAAACTGAATCAGGCAACTCATTACAATTTTTCCTCAAATATATTCAGTTGAGAATATTTTTCCTTCTTACTTTGCACAGAAATTCAGGAGCACCATAGAAGTAAATTTACACTAGAAAAACTCTCGTATTTCTAAGAACAGAAAAACCCTTATGCAAAACGAAAAGCTCAGTTAAGTAATTCTGATTCTTTTTCCCCCTCATAAATTATTCTAAAAGTGTTTCTGACCCCAGCAGAGAAAAGCAGTGTTGAGGAAAGGCAGCAAGTAGGTTTTAGTACTTGGTTAATCTGGAGGTTTAACAGCATTGTGTTTGCCATGTCATATTCAGCACACTGATGCCATTTAAACTTGAACAAGAATTCATACACCTGACTCACAGCTTAAGATGTATGGATAAAGGAAGAGAGCAGCAGATGGAAAAGTGGGAGAAGACACTGCTTCCATCTGAGACAGAATTTTTTTGGTATATGTTACCTTAACTAACAAGTAAAGTATTTGGGTGAAACAACTTTGTGAACAGTCTATTAAGAAACGAAAAGTCAGTATTTTGCTCTCAGTATTCTGCAGATTGGATTTCTAAGCAGGTAAGAAAATGTTAAGTCTTTAATAGGATGTAAAAGCTAGCAGAAAGAAAAACAGCCTGTCAATTTTCTTTTAGGAAAATGTATTTAATAGAAGTTGTACATCTAAACAGAAAGGGTAAGCAAAGGAAAAATTGCGAAATAATTGAAAACCAAAAAAGCCAAAGATTAGAAAATAACCTTAAGTAAGAGGAAGAGGTTGTTGAGACAGCTTAGCAGAGACAAAAGGCACTGAAGAACAGAATCATCCATATTCTCACACTGTAAGATAAGGTAGATAAAAAGCCAATTAATCTTTGCACTGCATTTTGAAAAACATATTTTAGGGAAGACTGAATTGTGGATGCAGCCACTGAACACGGCAAGCCATGCAATAAACAAGTAACTGAAAATGCCCACTGTATGAAGCCATTTTAAAGAAGAAAATAAATTCCTTACATATTTATATTCCTTACACATTTACAAATTTTTGTGGCTTTTTTAAAAATGGAGAGTGCAGAGCCCTTGTGTTGGCCCTGCATCAATCCATTACTTAAGGAAAAAGTTCCCCTCAGTGCCACTAGGAGTAAGCTGGCAAATAAAGTTAAGTGGATGCATGTTACCCTGTGAGAGCTGCATGAGTTTTTAGGCAAGGCAAGAGTTGCCTCAGAAACAAAAATGCTTTCAGGGCCAGTGGTCAATAACTCTTGCACACAAATGAGTGGCCTAGGCTTACTTTTAGGATCAGACCCAAATCTGCTACCAGACCTTGCACAATGTACTATGAAACCATGTAGGTCTATCAACAGAAGTCAAATGTTCAGTACACAACTCAAAAATAGCAGCCAATGCCACCTCATGCTGAAAGAACAGAACGTGCAAGGGCCTGAAAAACTTTAATTCTATATCAAAACGAATTCTAAAAGGAAAAAGGTGAGAGTGAGCAATAGTTGAGTCATGCAAAGCAATAGTTAGCAAGAGACTCATATTTTAGTACATTAGCAATAGATTTAAGTGCATTTTTATTGTGTTATTTACTCCAAGACTTTTGGCAATCCTTATTTGACACTGGAAGTTGGTGAAAACTTTTTGGAAGCCTAGTAAAAGTAGCACCAATCTTTATGGCACCAATGGCACCAATCTTTATGACTGGATGAAGAAAAAAATATAGTGCTTACAGGTGTAGAATATTTAGATAATATAAGTACCTTAAGCTGACTGTTAAATTCATCCATTTCAGCAAGTTTAGAAGCAGTTTCTTTCTCAAGGGCATCTAGTTGTTCCTTAAGTCTTTGGCATAATTCTTCCTTTTCTAGGGACTTATTGTGCACTGAATTGACTCCTGTACCTGCATAAAGAAAGACAAGCAATTCTACATGGCTTTCTGTTTTCTCTAATTATTTTAATATTTTCTTAATATATATACATATTTCCAACCTCCTCCCTCACAAAAATTCTTTGATTTATCTTTCTGTTCACACACAGCACGAAGAAGAAATGGCCCCAACACTGAACTGAGGCACACAGGCATTACATGTAATACATACAGAATAACCTGCAAGTTGTTTTTTTTTAGTACCAGACCCATTCATACCAAGTCTCTCTTCTCTAGAGAGAGACTTCCAGTGTGATTTGATGTACAGACCAATGTAAACTTTACACAAATGGACTCCCTTGAGTTTACGCTACTGAAAAAAAAGATGAATTGTAATAATATCTGTGAGCTACACAGTCCGTATAAATAAAGTATCAAGCAAAATCTGTGCTTTCCTGCAAAAATCTGTTGGTTTGCCCCTCATTTGGATCATGAAGGAATGGAATGCAGATGAGACAATGGCACTAACTGAAAAGATATAAAAGTGAAGGTGTTTTAACACCTCTGTATCCTTCAGACTTATTTACAAGTGATGAGAAGTCAGCAATGCAAACAGAAGAGAACTCATTTGCAGGCACTTACTCTGAGTGTTTTCAAGTTGAGCATTTTTTATTCTTTCATTTAACAACTGCTTTTCAGGAACCAAATAGATTAGTTTATTCTGATAATCCTGTAGATATTGAAGAGAATATAATAATTTTTTAATATTGTTTATAAATCAGTAAGTAAAACTGGGTGAATTTTCAAATGTAATTTTAACTCATGTTAATGAAGCATGGATGCAAGCTACCATTACAGGGTAAAGGAAAAATGAATTCCATACTCCTAATAGAAATAGTATTAAAATTGAAAGCTTTTGATCCAAAAACATTTATACAACTGGAAAAAAATTAACAAACATGCTAAAAGTGTAAGTATTATCATGAGACCATTTAAGGTGACTGCCCCAAGCCTAACATAAAACAGTAACAACATGAAAAGAAGTTTCCCTGACAAGCAAAAGCATTACATAAAAACACAGTAGAGGATGATTTATGGTAGTCAATTGACTTGAAATAATTCATGTCTTGTTATTCAAAGAGAGACAAAAAAAAGAACATCAAGGTAATTCAACCTAAAGACCAACTTGCTCTGAATACAGGACAACATTCCTCATAAAAATTGTAGTCTGGAGCCATAAAAGAATTCATAATTAAAGAGAAGTCACTAATATGAGTTCACAAAAGAACAGCTGAGGTTTTCTCAAGTGTTAGTTAACTATCAGCTCGTTTAATCATTTCTTTAACACCACACATAAAAGTAAAAACCTCTGCAATGCTGATAGTCTTGCCTATTTCCTCTCTCCACTACAATCCAAAAGATTCCATATTCCTCCCTATGGGGATGCATTAACAACACCAGTAGGAAAACATAGAATAAAGGAAAACAGGTAAATTGTGAGCTTAACAGAAAGTTACATACCTCGAGCTGTTGTTGTAGCTGCCTGACTTCCATGATTCCTTGGTCATATTTCCTATCTAAAGCCTCCAGTTCAGTTTTTCGCAATTGCTTTTTGCTACGAATATCCTGCAACCTGCCTGAGATTTGCTGATGTTTGTCTGTCTGTAAAGAAAGCAGAGACATATTATACCACATATGGCAAAAATCGTTTTGCTCGATCTGTGGGCGGGTTAGTTCACAATCAGTTCTTTAAAACAACCCCAAATACCTCTTTAGATTTGTCACCCAAAACAGAGTGGAACTTCTAGAGGGCCACTAATGCCGATATTAAAATCTGCATTATTTAAAATACTGTATTTCAGCATGTGTAGTGAAATTCCTGTCTTACCAGGGCTTCTAACTCAAGATTAAGGCTCTTCTTTTTAGAAGTCAACTTGACAATTTCTTCTTGTTCCCTGTTCCGTTGATTAAGAAGTTCTTGGCGACGAATTCTCTCCCATTCCAGTCGCCGCTGGCGCTCAAGTTCCTGCTTCGCTGCCTGTAGCAAAGTGACATCACCTTAAATTACAGATGCAGAACTCGGAGACCATGATTTAATATAATGTGCTCTATTTCTAAACAGTGTAACAGCAACACAACAAAATGTCTTCCCTAAAGTGCTCGTACATACTTCAGCATCAAAGAATGGAGGAAGTGATCCTACAAGATTCTTCGTGCCACGCTCCTAACTTGGGATGAAAAAAAGCTGTGTAATTCAGAAAGCCTATACAGCTTGGAATACTGCCCATAAAATAGCACATTGACAGATCCTGCTTGTAACCTCCTTTGAGTATTTCACAGAACTACATAAAACATGACAGTGTGATGCATGCACTGAGACTCCAAGTAGAAGCAAATTTGTCTCAAGTTCAGCTGTCAAAATGTTATCAATTATGAATTTAATATAGTCTTGTTTGGAATACTAATTTTTGCAAAAATCCACAAAATATGCCCAAGAAAATCTCATCTGTTTTATGAAATATCTGAAAATCTTTAGTCTATACCAACATTTATAACAGACACAAATGATGCTCTCTCTCCAAGACAACCTGCCAAGGGCCATGAGAGGAGACAGAACCAAAGTCAGCACTCAAATCCTGAATGCTCTGCCAGGTGGACACTGTATGCACCTACACGTTCCTTAGAGCATTAAAAAATAATTTTAAGCAAACAACCTCCCGCCTTTCTATTTCTTTCCTCCTTTCTTCTTCCCTTTGTCTTTCCAGCTCTCGTTGTCTCTCCAGCTGCCTCTCCATTTCGAGCTGTCTTTTCCGTTCCTGTTCCTGGCGTTCCCTCTCTCTCCGCTCTTGTTCTTCTCTCTCCTTCTGGGCCTTGCGCTCAGCCTCTCTCTGCTGCTGCTCCAACAGGACCTGTCGGCGTTTTTCCAGCTCCATATTTCCCCTTTCATAGTTGGCTTTCCTTTTATCCTCAAATGTCACTAAAGTAAGGAAAGGTCGTTATTTCTGTGCTGTGCAAAACACTGCTCTCAAACAAGCACCTCAGTTATGCCACTAAAGATAGATACTTTTTGGCAAGCTCAGGTTGTTCAGGCATGGATGATGTAAGCATCTTGTATTTGTTAAAGTATTATTTTTCTGTTCAAAAATACCTCTAAATTTTCCTAAGTCTATTCCAATTGCCAAAAGAAAAATAAAATTCCAGTTTACAGATGACCACAAAAATGACTTGAATGTTACAGGAAAGCCTCTAACTCTAAAGAATGAAAGCGGAAAGAATTCTAGAGGAAGATATAAAAGAACAGCTTTTATAAGCTGGGAGAAGACAGTCTGCTGTTAAAAAGGTTTTCCAATGTGCAGGAAACATTAACATAGATAAAGAGCTTAGTTTTTAAGGGTGTTCACTGTAGAGCTCCTGGAGTTAAAACTACCAGAAACCAAGACAGGATCAAGCTCAATTACTGCACACAAAGATAAAAAGAGATACAAAGGAAAGGTTTAGGCCCCCAGCAACCACCTTTCCAAAAAGAGAGGCAAGTCCTGCCTCACAATGTCCATGTAACAGAGTCAGTAACAGAGTTTAGGTTATGTGCAAATTGCATCCAGTTTTCAGAGAACTGAACTACACTGGAACCCCTTGCTTTCACAATGTCCAGATGAAAGTAATGCCAGGAACTTTCAACTGAAAAAAATTTGTACTAGCACGGCAGTATCCGGGCGTGAAGGGTTTGTTTTCCAAAATACATTATTAATCAGCACACTTTTCCTTCCCTACAGCTAAAAATAGCCCTGCCTTCTCAATTCAATTAGATATAATAGGCTGACTACATCCACTTAACAACCTTCCTACCATCCAAGTTAAAAGGGATCTAGCTCCTGAAATGAAGCTCTCTACGTATTTTATTATGTCTTCCATTTTCTAAACTTTTCAGTGCCCTTCAAAAACAGCCCCATACATTAAGAACATCAACCCTGCTTTTACCTGGCTGTTTTTTCTGTGGCTCCTCCTCTTGCACGGGTTGGTAAGATGGGAGAGTTCCGTTTATATTTTCAGTGTATTTTCCACTCCTGGAGGGAAATGAAAACAACCCACCACTGTTAGAGAAACAGCACAGTTGTGCTAAATACATTTCATTTTGCTGCCTTCCGTGATTACCTGAAAGAAGGTGGCACCAGCTCGAGGGGCAGAGTCAGGGGCAGTGGCTGCCCGGCTTTGGCCATGTCCGTGAGGTGCATGGCCAACACAAACTCATCAGCCTTCAGCTGTCCATCTCCATCAATATCAGCCAGGGACCTGCAGGGGTTTAACAGCACTGCCAGTGAGAACCAAACACCACAACCACTCACAAATGACAGCTGAAACAATGCACTGTGAAAAGTAATTTTTAAAACGGACAATTCCTGTGAAATGTGTTGGTAAAAATGATTACAATTAATAACATAAATAATTGATGAAGGGAGATATTATTTTGTTAAATAAAGTATTGTTATTCAGATCAGAGAATCGTGGGATGTCTTGGGTTGGAAGGGACCTTAAAGCTCATCCCATCCCACGCCCTGCCATGGGCAGGGACACCTTCCCTATCCCAGGTTGCTCCAAGCCCCATCCAACCTGGCCTTGAACACTTCCAGGGATGGGGCATCCAGAGCTTCTCTGGGCAACCTGTGCCAGGACCTCACCACCTTCACTGTGAAGTATTTCTTCCTAATATCCAATCTAAACCTGGTCTCTTTCAGCTTGAAGCTGTTCCCCCTTGTCCTGTAACTACAGGCCCTTGTAAATAGTCTCTCTCCATCTTCCTTGCAGACTCCCTTCAGGTACTGAAGCTTTCTCTTCTCCAGCCTGAACAATCCCAATTCTTTTACATTTCCATAAAATATTGCAAAAAGGAGAGGGTAGGAGTTATCTCTTGATTTATTGCATCACCAATAGAAGAGCTGGGAAGTGAATCCATGACTGTTCTTAATGCTACAAACCACATTTTCAATCTTTTTTTTTCTTTTTTAAAGCAAAAGAAAACATTATATAAAATTACACCAAATTCTGTAACAGGAACCTTTGCACAGAATTCTTTTTCCCCCTTGTGTCTCCTTGACAGTGCAGGGAAGACCCGAGCTGGCCCAGAGTACCTTGCAGTGGGTAGGAAAGGGATCACCTACCCCCTCCAAGGAGAAGGGGATCATATCATCAGCCTACAAAATGCTTCCCACACAACTGGGGGTGGTGGTGTTTGTGTGTGTTTTGTGAAAACAATGAAATATAAGAAAGCAGGAGTCTTTCTCAAAGAGCTATCCATATATATAGAATTGCTGAAATGTGTCCTTAGACTGCACGTAAGCAAAATGCTTAATAAAACAACAGTTCATTAAAAAAGCAGTTTAAAAAACGCCTAAGAAAAACAAAAAGGAAACAACAAAACAAACAAAAAAACCCCCATCACAGACACACTACAGTGAAAAACAAAAGCAGGAGATGATGAAATGAGATTTTTGTTATGTTCACATCCCAGCACTATTCACATGTAGCAGCACCACTACTACAGTAATTACCATGAATAAGCACCCAGCAGAAATATTGGTAATTTCTTACTCCAAATACTTTCATCACCACAACAAAGGCAAGTCTTAACAAATGTGTAATATGCAGATATCTTTATGCAGACTGCAGTAAAACTCAAAAAAGCTGAAGGGTTACTTAATTTTTAATCTTTCTCCATACTTTAAAACTAACAACCTAGATTTCAGAATTCTGCTTTTGAAAGGAACAAACCCTCATGTGTGCACAACTACTGCGAGCCTGAATCACAAACAGAAGTTAGTATCTGTTTTACTATATAGAGTTTAACAAACAAATACACAGAGTGAAAAACTATATTGTCTCAAGGTGTCTTTTAGAAATGTAACTAATGAACAAACTTAGTTTAAATAGCAGCTTAGTTTCTGTTTATGATTTTAGATCTATGGTGTCTCTTTATAATTTCTTATCCAATAAAGGAAATTTCCTCTTTCCTCAATATTGAATTTGTCATCAGTAACTGAACTCACCAAATAGTGGCCAGCTGAGTCTGTGAAAGATTTGATTGCAGAAGGGCATTCCTTGCTTGAAATCCTTAGTGAAAGTGCAAAAGATTTTAATAAATACTTTGTTCGAAGATTCACATGAAGCAAAAAATGGGTCACGAACTGGGGCCTGTTTATTTTTAATATTAATCTAATCCTTTTTCATCAGTTGGTTTTGCTTCCAGGCATTTAGCAACAGGTGTTACAACCTGAACACAGTGAAGATGTAAGTATTCTTGTGGACCCTTTTTTTTACCCAGAGCACCTAACAGAAAAACTGACATGAAAAATGGATATTTATGGTAATCCCCACAGCTGTTACAAAAGCACAGCTGCCTGTTTGCCTAAACCTTGAGCTAGCACCTGGACAGCTGTCACCTTTCCTTGGTACAAAGAACCATATACATTCCCAGGCAGGCTGATGAAACCTTCAGGCCAAAATCCACTGAACAAGACAAAAAGCATTGAGCCCTTTCTTGAAAGGAAGAATTGTCCTTCTTTTTTTTTGTAGGCAAGGGAACTGAGGCAGAGTGCTTATTCAGCAGGGGAAATCTAACTAAAGACATAAATACTAACTTTACATCTACTGACTGCTTGGCCAGTACTACTCACAACACCAACATTTCAGCTTTTATTCCATGTGCAAGTCAAATCCCAAGCTAGGAGTCCGCCCCTCAGCCTGTGATGCTCAGAGGCACAAAATACTCCATTTTTCCCAGTCCATACCAAACGTCATACTCACCTGACAAATATCCACTCATACTTTTATCAAGACTGTTAAATTTCTGTCTGTATTTTAATCTGGAGGCCTGAGGAACTGCCCAGTCTGAGGATGTAATCTTTGGTGAATTCCCAGCTAGTGATGCACTAGAGGAAGAATTTGAACTGCAATATAATTTCAAAACAAAACAGAACAAAAACAAAGCAAAAAACCAAACCAAACCAGCCAACCAAACATTAAAAGCAAACCAAAAGAGAAAAAGAGATAAAGAAAGAACTCTAAATCACTTGGCTTAACAATGAGGCATTGGAACAGAAGATACATAGCATCTTCCAGTAACATGAAACAACTTCCACGAAGTTTTACCTCTGCTACCTTGCTATAAATAATTTCATCACAAATATGGAACTTTATGGTGAAAGTAGGGACATGTATCTATAATGAAACTGTTGAATTGAAAATCCCGTTCCTTTGGTATCACAGGCACTTATTACACACAATTCATTGTTTTACTACTGCAAAGTAACAGTATAGGAAACCACAGGAAAATACCTCAGCTTTCCTAACAGTGTTTACAAGGGCTGTGAAGTGCTGGGTGGTTGTCTTAGTAACTTTAAGAACCATGTAAATGAATAACCATGAGAATAAAAATGTATCTGATACACTCATAACCCAAAGCACCTCATAAAGCTGTTTTAGCCACCATATTCCACCTCTACCTCATCTATTAGTGACAATGACAGGCTGAATGGAGGTTTTCCAACTCATTCAGTTTCTGCAGAATAGTGATGATGGAGTGTTTAGATATACCCATGAAACTTCCATCTGCAAGTCCCAGCATTTTCAGTATCCCATCTTTGAAAATCAAAGAAACCTGGGCACATCCAGCCTGACTTGTTTAAGGCAATCCCCCACTCTGTCAAGCAAGAAACTATTTGAAGTGTTATCCAAGGCAATACAGAATGCTGATAGAAACAAAGCCTCTGCAGCACAATGCTGGATAGACATTCCCTGCATGGATGGTGAAAATGCTGCCAGCACTGAAGAAGAGCTCCTTTGTAAAGCTACAGCACCAGCAAAAGAAAGCCTTCCAATTAAAAAAAACAACCAACCAAAAAAAGATGATTCCAGGCACATGCCATGCCTACAGTCATCTTACAGGACATCTGCTGACAACAAGTGTGTGAGGAGCCCAGATCATCCACCCAGATGCCCTGTACAGGATCAAGGAGGTACAAGAGCCTCTGAGCCACCTTATGGAACTGAGCTGGGAATGAGGTGCCCTCAGGAGTATCTTTAGGGAGGCATCTCTGGATGCTCTATTGGATAGCTAAGCCCAGTCCCTCACTTTAGTCTATGGCAAAGCCCTAAAATCTGTAATCAGCTGCTCTGGTTCACTAAGATTCATAATCTTCTATTATTCATAAAACAAATTCACACATAAATATTGAAAACAAAACCTATTCTTTACATGCCTGCTGATTACATCGTGCCCTCTATTATGAATGAGCACATCAGTGCATAACCAGTGCTTTTATAACCACTTAGTAAGTTTTGTTTCTCTTTATTGATGAAGTACATTCCCTTCTTTTTGGCAAAGCTCATTTGAACTCTGCACCTACTTTGGATAGTTTTGTCAGATTTACTGAAAATACTACTGTGCATATAAAAACAAAACCTGTTTTCAGACTTTGCAGGTCATAGTAGATAGACGAACTTTTAATAAATTAACTTTGAAAATAGAAATGCTCCGTAAGTTCTGGAAGGTATACTATGCAAGTGTAAGACACAACCATTTTAAACATAGCTTTCATACCTGCTAGATCCTAAATCAATCAGTGACTGTGCCTTCTGTATACTAGAGCCACCAAATCCTCCTGCCATGGGGCCTAAAGAACCAGTATGAGGCAGCGCTGTAACAAAAAAAACAAAAACAAAAAATTAACCCCAAAACTGTAAAGCAACAGGGTGTAAGATAATGCTTTGTAACAACATTCAAGGCTTTAGTAGAAGTAAGAAAAGCTAATCTTGTTAAGATTAACTGGTTAGAACAGCAATAACAAATGTGAATTTTGAAAAAACCCCAACATCTGGGGGGATTTTTTGTTTTTTTTTTTAAACTCTCATGCATGTGTTAGCATAATTAGCCACAGGGAAAATAAAATTCACAGTTCTGAAAGCAAATGCTGGACTGTGCGATACTTACTTGAAGAGAAAGGTACGGACAAAGGCTGCAGAAGGCTGGATGTTCCATTTGGCAACGAGGAGGTACTGACAGAAGGCACCAGGGGAGCAGAGATAACCAAGGGAGGAATGGAAGTCATGGAGGTCAGAGACATGGGAGCTAATGGCGTGATCGTGGACATAGACGTTGGCATGGACAGATTTGGCATACTACCCATTCCTAGAGCAAAATCCAATAATTCATGATTTAATATTGCAGAGGCTTCAGCACAAAATTGGGTCCCTCATGTGAGGCAGAAACTACACAAAGCAACTGCTGTCTGGAATCCAGTGAGTTAAAACAGATGCTCACGTATAGTATTTACTTCTTCCCTAAATTTAGACAGGACAGCTCACAAGGGAAAATATATTGAAAAACATGAATTGAAAAAGAAAAATCTTCACAAGCAAATTAATTCTTGAGGTAGGTTCAGCTACTATTTCACAACAGAGCAAGACCTGGTTTTCTGTAACTGCAGCTGTAACTAGTTCTTCAACAAGCCTGGCCCCTGAGACAGAATTACAACACACCTCAAAAGCTGTGACAATCCCCAACAGGGAAAAGCTGATGCTGTTTCTGAACTAAGTCTCTTCCAAGCATCAGCCTTGGAAGAATCTGTTTGAGTGAAAGGTCCTTATCAAGGACCAAAGCTTAGCAAAGGCTCTCTGGAAGCAGCTGCCTGAGGCAAATAAGGGCACTTGAATTACTGGCTGCATCTTGTGGAAGACAAGAGTATGCTGGTGAGATGATGGAAGTTAACAGGAGGTAACTGTATGCCAACCACAGCTCCCTGCAAATGCATGCCCTTGTATGCAAACACAAGATTTGGTGATGGGCAGACATTTAAAACCATGTATGTAATTAATATATGCATACATTTAATTTCAGCACAGAAGTATGCACTCATTTTGTAACCCAGCTGAAGTCATTATGGATATTTTGTTCTACAAAACAACACAAGAAGCAGGCGCTGAATCCCCAAACACCGTCAGAAAGGAAAAAGATGTCAGTAATTCTATTCAGTTAATCATATAACTAAAATAGACAATCTGATTAATTTTGAAAAAATATGTAAAATAGCTGCTTTACCAAAACTTTGACCTTTGACTAAATATAACTTTAAAACTCCCAAGTATAAAAGGGTGAATAAGTAGGAAGGAGACAAAAAAAGACTACCAGTACAAAATGAGCCTGCAAGTCAGATTGCAGATATGAATGGCCTTCTTGCACCTCATGTCAAAATTCAATACAGGTTCTTCTTTATTATAAAAGTCTTCAAAGAATGAAATTATCAAAAATAGCAAGAAAATGACTTGGTGAATTTCCTGAATCAGAATATCCTTGGGGTTGCTGTTTTTGGGGTTTTTTTTTCACTGATTCACTAAACTTTTGTGGTTAGATTAATACTTTCATTTGGCTGCAATTAACTGTGGTATTTTACCACTGAACACTAAGTAATTATATATTCATAAGTACCAAAGCGAGCTGACATTAGTGGTGAAAATACTGGAGTTTGTTTCATGACAGGAGGGAGAACAGAAGGCAAGTGCTGTCCTTGCAATTTCAGCTTGATGAGTTTCATGGCTATAGAGAACTCCTGTTGATCCATTTTTCCATCCTTGTTCAGGTCCGATAGTGTCCTTAAAAAAAAATAAAATTAGGGAAAAAAATGGAAATTTAACTTTTTAAATTACTGAGAGGGTTTCCTATCAGATTAATTTACTGGTTTTTTCACAGGAAAACTTATTGCAAAGTAAATTTTTTACTTTTGACAACATTCATATGCTCAGAAGTTTGAGAAGTTTGACTACCCACTTCACTACCTTCTGCAGAACTCAGTTTTGAAGTTGTTGCATATGAAATACTTGATTCCTGAGAAAGCAGGAAAACATTTGGGAAAGCAGAAGTCTCCTACACAGCGGGTACATTTGTTGCCTCTGCAATTTTTTCTATGCTACTAGCCAGAATAATTATTTTAAATTAATGTTTGGTGAGGTAAGGAATTAATTCAAGAATCTGAAACAGGATGCAGGAGGAACCTGTTAAAGGCACCATCCACTGCCATGAAAATGTCATTAATTCACAAACAGTGTGGTGAGGTTTTTTAAGCCTGATATCCACACTGACTTCCTTTTGACACATTTCCAAATAAACTTAAATACAACAGGAAATATATGCAACAGTGCATACATAACCACAAAACTCCTGGTCAGACAGATAATATTAAATTTTATTAATACTTAAACATGCAAGGGCCAAGCACAGGAATGTAAATAAAATTATGAGGGGGAAAAGGATAAAATAATCAGACTTAACATTAAGCTACATTTTTCCTTTGATTCTCTTACTATTCAGTATAAAACGCCAACGACCCCCAGAAAAATGCCCTTGCCCCTTAAGCACTGAAGGGTCTGGTTTAGTGCTGACCATGGTGGTTGTGCTGGCTGGACTTGATCCCAGAAGCCTTTCCTAACCTTAATAACTGTATGGTTCTATATGTCTGAAGAAAAAAACAACTTGCATTTAGTTATTTTCTTTAATATCCTTTCTCAAGTGAGCTGTTCTTAATTATTACAAGCCTCAACTACATGTCTTTTAGCACATGTATGTCTTGGTAACAGCCAAGTACCCCAAAATGAACACAGGATTCTAGTGAAGATGAGGGGTTACAGAGAAGAAAATTTCTGTTTCAAGTGTTGCAATCACCATATATATGCTGCAAGAAACAGCAATTTTCCCAGTTCCTGTATTACAGCATTGCTTGGTATCTCACAGTGTGTTATAACTGTCCTTTTACCAACCTTTTCTGTGGCTTTAGATATTTTGTTTTCTTGTCTTCTACTTTCAGTATATTTTTCACTCCTAGTTTAGTAGAACATAATGTTTTCCACAATTTAGCTTATTGCCATATTTTACTAGTATTTCAAACATTCCATTTGGTATCTCTAGCAAGTCATTAACCCATTATTTCCATCTTTCTCCATATTGTTACTTGAAGTGTTATCTTTCTACCTTTTACAATATTATTGAAAATACAATGACAAAGCTTAACAATGACCTTTGTGGCAGTTCAACAGGCCCTTCGCTCTACCAAAGTCTTCCAATTTATCATTGCTTTCTGTTTCAAGCATTTACTATAGTTTAAAAAAGCTGTGTTCACCATGATCCAATTTGAATTAACATCATAAGAAAGATGTAAAAATTACTGCTTTTTGATTAATTGTTGGTACACATATGGGCTGAATCCTGCCTCTAAGTTTAATAAAATTAAAACTATGATTCAGACATCACTTCTACCTTGACTGCTGAAAGCCTCTGTGAAATAACACAACGTACCAAAGACAGTATTTGAATGCTATACATCTCCTATCTTAAAAAGGAAAAACGAACAGTAAAGAATATCTTACCATATTTCAGCAAGGATTGAAGCTGGTAGACCTGATTGTAAAAAAAAGGTACGTGCCTGATCACCTGTGGCAAACAAGAAAAAAGTACAGCTTTTTGCACCAGATACAGATTTTCAAAGAGGTCAGCACTCTCTTGGGGGATCAGGTTTTCAAAAGTAGTCCCTAAGCTGGATGCCTAACTTTCCAGGGTTTTCCCCCCAGTTTTTAACACTGATGACAGTGATTGTCAGATACCCACGCATTCCGTAATTCCCAATCTTTGCTCTGGGAAGTGATTCCAGACACAAATCAACAGCAGCCAACAGTTTAAAAGATGCAAGAATTAAAGAAGAAAAAGTGACTGAAAATCTAGTGCTGCCCCAATTACTTATACAGGAAAGGACAAGCATGCTGTTTCTTTCTTCTTCCTCTATCCCATCTACCTTGAGCCCGTACTGTCTCTCTAGACAAACTAGGAAAGTATCATGTTCCAAATAATATTCTGTTCTGTCAGAGAACACCCACTATTTCAGTATTTCAGGAAAGGAATGGGAATTGTTGTGCAATCCCAAGTTCCACATCAACTGGTACACATAACAAATCAAGGATAGTGATGTTTATGCTTTCATCTGAGCGAATTACAGATGCTTAAAGCTAACATTTCAGGTTACTCTTTGAGCTCTCTCTTTCCTTACATTCATACACAACCTCTTCTTTCAAGCACTTGCCAAATAAATAACAAAGCCTGCAGATGTATGTGCAGGTAAGAGCACAGATGTGGCCTCAGGGTAGTCCCTGGATCTGCGTATTTTTCAGCTGGAGGTAAACACCAAACTCCCAGTGCTGTTTGCCCAAACCAGGAGTTAGGTACCACTAAGCCAGAAAATATGCATGCTCAAAATAGGTAACTTTGCACTCTCTCCTCAGTCCATTCAAGCCCCAAAAGAGGAAAAGCAGAGCCAGTGGAGCAACTGGACAGGGCATTAGTAGAGAGCTGGGAAGGTAGGAACAATCAGGGCTGGTCTTTAGTGCCCACTCACACACAAAGAACAGGGCATTCCTAAATTAAGACATCTTTGCCAATGAACTTGAGTCTTTCCTGATAACACAAGCAGATTCTTAAATTTAAAACCTGCAAATTCTGAGGTGCATATCAACATGACCCAATTACTTCAGAGGAGGAGCAGCTGAATGCAACTGGAACTGACAGCAGGCCACTGCAAAATGCCATTAGTCTATACAGAACCTGCTGAAGGCCCAACGGGTAAGAAATTTCAAGCAGTTGCTAACAAGGACAAGTTGTCAGCATCCCTTTCCCTGCCTCCTCCTTCCAAACAAAGATATCTAACAGCACAGTATTCTCTAACACTGCTCAGACTGAGGAGAGCCACTTCTGGTGTGTCTGGTGTCACTTGCCACAATAGCTACTCTAAGTGCTCCCTGGCAGCCTCCCATTTGAGCATGGATTTCACCTGATACTCTTTGATTTCTGAAACTACAACAGAATGGCAGCACACAGCTGCCAGCTGCAGAAGTGACAGGGTTAACAGAGCAGCATTCCTGTGTCAGAATTTAGGGGAAAGCTTGTTAAGTTTACTAATAACCTGTGGCTGTTTGCCTGAAGAATATGGTTATTAGTCACACAACAAAGGGCTAGAAATAGGATGCAGTTCTCAAACTGTTTTACAAAGATAGGTATGTGTACACAGAAGTTAATGTGTAATGCAGAGCCCCAGACCAACCTGTAATGTAACCTCCCGTGGGTTTAAGGCTATCAAACTGCTTGTCATGCTTGGCCCGCTCTTCGGAGGTGATGGCCCATATGTTTGGACCTCCTGAAAAAAAAACAACAAACCCCAAACAAAAAAACCCCCAGTGAACAACCAAATAGACTGAAAACTTTCAAACATAAAGTACATCACTTCCAAAACAGAAGTCTGGCTTGCCAAGAGACAAAGTTAGATGCAGACACACCCAGCTCCTACCAGTTTGGCAAGGACATTATGCAACACAAACCTGCTTCCCAGATGTGCAAGCCGAGCTGAGACAATCCCTCAGCCAGACTGCTTCACCCTCGGCTTTCAAACAAGCTCTGTCGTCCTTCAAAGCTGGTGCAAAGCAGCTTCCTGTCGCTGCTGATGGTTTGCAGCCCGGGCAGGATGTGTCTCACCATACCCTGTGTGAGCCAAACCCTCCCCTGGCTCACGGATGAACAAATGGCATTCGGTGTCACTCAGGTTCTCAGGCACAGGGTGACCACCCTACAGCTGCCAGAAAGGCTCATGCTTGTCTTGCCAATACTCCAAAAACAAAACTGGGACTGCCTACAAAAATATCTTGGTTTTGTCTGACAAAGCAGTGAAATTCTGGGCTGGTTTTTTTTTAAACAGCATACAATTTCAACTTCACGTTTTTCAATACTTTACGAAGTATAAAACATTACAGCCTCAGAGTAGAAAAGAGAAATTGCAGGGAACAACTGTGTTTACAGAGCTGTGCTGATAATACCTGCCAGAAACAGAACGACTTTCAGAAATGCTCCAACCTGCTGCATAAAGGTCAGGGTGTGTGTCCTTTGCAGGAAAAGCAGTTTGCCAGAAATATTTGGGTTTGTTTTTTAAGCACGAGGAAGTTTTAGTCGGGAAGTTCTTGACAAATATTTAATTTTTCCAATCAATGAATGCAAGAATTAGCCAAAATTCTGAATGGAAACCCCCAAAAGAGCATTAAAAGGTTATTACTTAAAGAAACACTTCTAAAATTACATTCTGCTGAGCTTTACTACTTACAAAGAATTCGTAATCTGTTCAAGTGTTTGTATTGCTCACTAAAGGACAGTCAAGGGAATAAATAATTCTGCTAATAAGATATTAACAACTTGCTTTAAAAACCACAGCAGTTTGAAAAAAAGTTACCATAAAATGTTTCCTCTTTTCCTACAAAAATCTAATTTCAAAGCTTTGAACCTACAAAGTTTCAAGAGGTTTTTGCACTGTTTTTCAAAGAAGAGTAACAAAGTGAAGGGGCTGTGAGCTGGCGTACTTGCCAATATATACATAGCAATGATGTTAATCATCTCTCATCTGTGTTTATCTACATAAAGACATTTTCACAAAGACTTAATGTCTCCTCTTGAGACAGTCATGTTAAAACTCATTCTCCTTACATGTGTGCAGATTTCATTCTTTACCCTTGCTCCTTAGTAGAGAAATACAAATAGTTTAAAAGACCAAAACAAAACAAAACAGAAACTCACTGGGGAGATGCATGACTGAAAAGATGTGAAGGCATTAGGATACAACCTCTACACACTTGAATTTGGAGTTTTGCTTCCCTCTCTTGGGGATATACCAAGTTTTTTTTAACGTGGCCTCAATGAAGGGATTTTCTTGCAGATTGCATTTGAAACTGCACTTCAAGAATGCCTCCCCGTTTTCTCTTCTGATTAAATGAATATAAATAAATCTAGATTAGATACTGATAATAAAGCTAAATACATCTAAATCTGATGTCTACAAGTCAATGGGCAGTGTGAGTATTGCTGTAATACACGAGCACAATTTATGCTCAATGTCAAAAATTAGAGCAGTACTTAGATCTCTTTAAAGTGCTAATTTTAAGATACAAATGGAAAGTGCACAATGTGGTTATGCTTAGAGAAATTATCCCCTTGACATGATGAAGAAATGCTCCTAAAGCTGCCAGCTTGACTGGAGTTAGGACCAGAGACCCTCTAAAGAATCCAATTTAGATTGTAAGGCAACTTTTGTTTTTAATTATATATCACAAATTAAGCAAGAAGATGGAAATCAATCTTGAAAATCTAATATATTCCAGCAAAAACATCTCTTTGAATACAAGCTGGTAAATTATGTTTTCCACACCATTGTCTCAAATATGTTAAAACCTTACAGGTCAGCAAATCACCAGATTCACACCTGTAGCTGGATGATGATTAAAATCTCATCCAACAAATGATTCAAGATCCACGTTCACCCTTCACTCTCATTTTTGCCTTCATTAACACGCCAAAGAACATCGCCATTTTTGCACACTTGATATTTTATGCACTTTTACCTCTGAAACTACATCTGATGTCCTTTCCAATCCATGCCTGTAATCCTCTGATCTAGTCCAACACCCTTGCAATGAGCAGGAACATCTTCAATTAGATCAGGTTGCTCAGAGCCCCATCCAACCTGGTCTTGAACAATTCCAGGGATGGGGCAGCCACAGCTTCTCTGGGTAACCTGTGCCAGTGCCTCAACAATCTCAAAAAAATTCTTCCTTACATCTAGTTTAAATCAACAAACTTTTAATTTAAATCCATCACCCCTTCTCCTATCACAACAGGTCTTGCTGAAATGCTTGTCCTCATCTTACAGGTGCCCTTTAAGTACTGAAAAGCCACAAAAAGGTCTCCCAGGAGCCTTCCCTTCTCCAGGTTGAACAACCCCAAGTTTCTTGCAATTATAAAATTCATTTTAAAAATATCTTTGATTAAATCCACGTTATTATATCAACAAGTGCTTCCACAGCCTTCCACAGTCCTAGTGAGTCAGTGCAAGCAGCTATTGTCATGGCAAAGTGATAACTACAAACACACATTATCAAAAGTACATTGTGGAAATGTTTCAGAAAACTGAGTATGTATCCTGGAAACATCAACCTGCTAATAATTTATTTTCAAAAGTAAGAAGAATTTCATATTTTCCCTTTCCCTAAGGACAGAGACTGAAAATCCTTTTTCTCTGGTGATTAATTCCATAAAGATATGCTCTCTGCTGGTTTCTTTATAGGCATGGAACAAAATAATGTAGTAAGTCTTAAAATTCAATACATAAAAATATAAACTTTTAAAAAATATAAATAAAAACATTCACAGCAGGAATTGGTATCTAGAGAACAGCACATCTTCAAGTCAGCACAGCTCTCCCAGTGAGATTTTTGGTGCTTGTCTATAACTGAACAAAGTCCCAGAAAAATAAGTTTTATCCTAACATCACTTAAGAGACAACGTCTGTCATCTGCAGCCTGAACTAGAACAGGTCATTGTTTTGTGAACAGAGGTTAATAACTGCTGGACAATGAAAGCATTTGTGTAAAATTAAAAAAAAACAAAAAAACCCAAAACCAAACAAAAAACCCCCAATGCTTCTGGTAGGGATCCACAGTGAAGGCAGGCAAACCTCATCCACACTGATTATTTAAAGGATTCACTGGTTTTTTTCAACTCCTATCCCATACCCCACACAAACAAATAAAGAGCACAGCTCAGGAGGGAAGGCTAAAGCACTTCAGCACTTATTTTTAGCTTAACCAGGTGCTCACAACTCTTTTGATGCTACTGTTTGGTGATACAACTAAGAAAAGTAAAATCTGTGTACTGAAGATCTGTTTACCATACCAGTCTATCTGAAATAAACACTCTGAACAATGGAATTCACAAGGTCTTGGCAATTCCACAAAGCACATCACAACACCATTCTCCAAAGTAATTGTTGTGTTTACCTATAGTACAACGAAGACCATCACAAAAACACAGCCAAAATTAGTTTGAAACTCAGTTCTCCTGTGCCATCACCATCAAAATATGCTACAATCCTCACAAATATTGTGACTGCTTCCCAAAACTACCACAAGTGATGAAAATGGACACTCAGCACAACTGCTGAGAAAAATTACGTTGCCTGGTTTACACACAACCAAGTTTTGGGCACGTTGAACTGTGATGAGGGGAAGACTACTCCTTTTCTTGGAAGAGTCCAAGAGGAACATCTGCCATCCAAGACGTATCATCTAAACTTATTTGGCTTAGCTCAACATTTTATTGCACTAGCATGCCTCCAGGCCCAGGGTTGAGAAACGTTTTGCCCATAAACCAGACCCAATTCATTTTGCATCGAGACATTGCTGTTGTTCTTCCTTCCTCACGGCCCCAGTCCTTACTCACGGCAAGCCACACAAGAATCACAAACCAAACCGCACGTGTCTGCTCTTCACAGACACCTCTCTGGCCACAGGATGGGCAAAGGGCAGGAATCTCCGTATGGAGCAGTGGTGAACCCTGGGCTCTCCAGAGATCCTGAGCTGGCACCAAGCAGCCGTGAACTACAATACTTTAACAAATCAGTTCCGTATCAGAAATCAAAATGCAGTTGCTACTACATGCTCTCATGAGAGGCATTGCTGCAGACAAGGAATAGTACATTGCTATTTTTCTGACTCAGCTTAGATTTCCTGGATGTTTCTGAGAGATAAACTGTTTTTCCCCACAGTAACTGGTAAAATTTTGGAGGGCAAAAGCAGTACAATCTCTGTGACAAGAAGATCTCATAAAATCATCATTCTTCAAAAGCGATTACTTCACAGTCTTACAACTTCATACATGAAACAAGACCATCTGGATGAAGCAAACACTGTATTTGACTACCCTGCATTTTCAGAAATCAAAACTTAAGAAATGCTGAACTCAGGAGATTTTCCCCACAAAGGCTTTTCCTAAAACAGAGTGACTACTCTCTTCACTTGCTTTTTTTTGTTTATGAAAAAGCCATGTCAATATTAGCAAGGCTTTTGAAAAAAGGCCAAGCTTGCCTTCCTTCTTTCCTTCTTCCAGAAGGCTGGTACTTTCAGAGAAGACTGAATAAATGTCAGGGTTGGCAATTGTTCTCAATGTCCAATACTGGAAACCTGGACTCAAGGTCCAGAAATGTCTCCGCAGATCCCCCATTCCAAAACAGAAAACAGAAAACCAACAGTAAGGAAAGCTCCTTTACTTGCCCACTCCAAAACTCTTCAGCACATCCAGGAGTTCAAAGTCACATGTGGAGTCTGCTCACAGAGAAAGTCCATATAGAATGACAAAGACCCAAACACCCAAAGCTAAATATGCTTTTAACCTACTCTCAAGACTTTTTTGTCATCTAAAGATGACAAAATACAGACTCACCTTCTTCTAACATGTATTTCAGTAATTCAATGTGCCTGCACTCACAGTTTTAGAGTGTTGGAAACAACTACGGTGGTGATTAAACAACATCTTCAGTGCCTTTAAACTCATTTTAAATAAAAGACACCCCTCTAGGAGAAAGCATGGGGATCTGTTTATGGCAGGATCACAGCATTATAGAAAAGCTCCAGAAATGTCTTTACAACACTGCATCAGACAGATAATCTTCTGAATAAAGGACTTGATTTGATCGGCTGCCAACATCAGAAACAGAAACAAACACTGTTCTTTCCTTAAAAGCGTAAATTACCATTGAAAAAGAGGAGAGAAAAAAAAAGTGCAGTCCTAAAAGAAAAGTAAATTGCCTTGAAAATTCTCTGTAAAACCTCTGCCACTGGTTAGTACTACCCATGGGCAAAAGGTAGCTCTAGTGAGAGCAGTAGGATCAGTAATAAGGAAAAACTATAAGACATTTCTCAGATTCTCCAAAGAACTGTTTTTGTTCCTCACTCAAAGGCGTTTCTTGTTTTTCTCTAATAAAAACAATGCTCCTTTGACCTACAAAGTTAATTAACTCCACAGAGATAATAAACTTAAATTGAGAGAGCATTCCTTGTACATATAAGTCACGAGGATGAGTGATTATACCACCACCTTTTTAACCATCCAAAAAACTAGCATGAAGCTTCATAATGACCCTAAATAAATATTTATCCCTATGTTTAAAGGTGGGGAAATTTCAGCAGACATGCAGCAATGTGCCTCAGGCTGTACAAGGGGTTTTCCTGAATGGAACCAGCAATCACATTACAGTCTCCCATTAGGAGCCTCCAGAGAGTTGTTTGGTCTAGGACATATCGGGACAAATCTAGTAATTCCAGTCTTTCTGCTTTTGCAGATAAGTTTACCACAGAATTGTTTATTACAGATTGGATTTAATGCTCCCAATGTTGAACCAGATTCTGATTGTTCCTCAGTGGCGAGTAAACACTCCAGGAGTATGAAAATATACAGTACATTTTACCATTAGTCTGAAGTTGAGATTCTTTATCAGTGTTATTGCTGCTTTCAATATTTGTTTCCCTCCCTCGTTGATTCTTTATGTCAAACACAGGAGAAAAAGGCTGACCAGTATTCAGCATTTATCCTTATGTAGGTGTGCTAATGTGTTATGACCTACTACTAGGTCATAGTGTGGTGGCTTTGGGTGCCTCCCAAAGCATCACCTGCTCTTCCTTGAGGACTGCACCTCCTATTCCCAGCTCCCACGATCTCAGGCCACGGCAGGAGCCACATGCAATCTCCTTTCACATATATACACTAATCCACCCGACTACTTGTCCTACCAGAAATGCTCCACTGAGGCTCCCAACGTATTGAGCAACACCAAGGCAGCTGCCAGAGGAAAAGGGTATCTCTGTGCTTCACTATAGCTTCAGCAACACCTTCTACTGTGTGCACAGTTAAAATAAAACACTCACAGCTAAAGCGTGTTAAACACAGTGAAACATGTTTCTCCTTCAATTTTGTATTTTCACTAAATTTACAAGAATTGTGCCCACTGAAGCCAAGAGAATTTTAAAAGATTTTCAAGCATCTCTGGTGTGTTATCCAAAAATAAGTGGTACCTGCAGACAGTTTGTTAAATAGCAACAGGCACATGCAGAGCTACACAAATTTGGCCAAGAAATGCTTGTTTAATTGAAGGGCACACTTACAGAAACGTGGACAAAGCAGCAGCAGCCACACTGTATTTTAGGGTACAATTCATATCCTTTGCATTATGTACAGGATTTCCAGGTATTTGGTATACTGGGAATCCTCGGGTTCAGCAGTTCACTAAAATCAAATAATGGGCTTGTTTAAACTATCCACTTGCTCCTGTGAGACATGATGCAGATTTCTGCCTGACAATCTTGTCCTGGCACCCCACTTCAATACACAAAATCTGTCTGTAAAGGAAGAACATTAGAATTTCTGTGCCATGCAATGATCTCCACATAGAAACATAATCCTTGCTTTTAGAAGGAGTATAATCCCTAAAACAATTTAGGGATTCATAATAGTCTAATCCATGTTAACAGTATAGATCCACTTCTTTTCTGAACTCCACAGCACACTTGACTATTCCAAAGCACTTAAACTATCAGTTAATAACAACAGGATAGTATTTCTACACTTTATAAAAATCACAGAATCTTTTAGCTCATTATGGCTATCCATTTTCAGAAGAACCTTTTAAATTAAATTATTGCTAATTCCACTGAAACACACACACAAAAAAACCACACCAAGGAAGCAAAATATTCCAAAAACCCCAAACAAACAAACTAAAAAGGCAAAAACCCTGACAGACACAGCAAATTACAGCCACTTTACTTGAATATGTGCAAACAAAAAAAATGGTTTTAAATTTTTGTTAGAGATCCACTAATGTAAAAAATACATTAGGAAATGTGCACAGGAAATGTGTATAAACTTTACTTTAAACTGGCAATTTAACATACTTTAAACTGCAAATTAACATGCTACCTTTTACACTACTTTACTGTAAAATTTTTGACCATTCAATAGAGGGGGTTTTTTTAAGTTTTAGTGAAGCAAGTTTTCTACTTCTCATCAAAAAGTGCAATCACTGTAACACACAATGTTGCTGAACTCATGCTTTCCTGAAAGTTAATTAACTTTTGCTTTTCCTACATGAAGAAGTTGACACACAGACTTGGCTTAACCTAAGCTTTACCCAGATCTAGAATCAATACCAGCAATTAGTATGTACATATTTTCTGCCTAATTCTGGGGAAACAATGACATGAAATCAGCTGTAGTTGTTGAGTTACTATCACTGATGAAGCCCATGAAACAAGCCCATTCTTCTATCCAATGACAGCTCTGCCTGTGCCCAGAATCACAGAACCAGAGAATCATTTAGACTGGAAAATACCTTTAAGATCATTAAGTCCAACCATGAACCCAGTCCTGCCAAGCCCACCACTAAAACATGTGCCTCAGTGCCACATTTACACAGTTTTTAAATACCTCCAGGGAGGGGAATTCCCCCACTTCCCTGGGCAGCCTGTTCCAATGCTTGACCACCCTTTCAGTAAAGAAATTTTTCCCAATATTCAATCTAAATCTCCCCAGGTACAACTTGAGGTTATTTCCCCTTGTCCTGTCATTTGTTACTTGGGAGAAGGGACTGCTCCCCACCTGACTCCACCCTCCTGTCAGGGACTTGTAGAGAGCAATGAGGCTCCCCCAAGCCTCCTTTTCTCCAGGCTGAGTCCCTCCAGCTCAGCTGCTCCTCAGACTTGTGCTCCAGACCCTTCCCCAGCTCTGCTGCCCTTGTCTGGACACTCCCCAGCCCCTCAATGTCCTTCCTGAATTGACAGGCCCAGAACTGGACACGGGATTTGAGGTACGTCCTCACCAGTGCCCAGCACAGGGGCATGATCATTTCCCTAAATCTGCAATTAATCCTTTTGGCTGGATTTTAGAAATGGAAAGAGAAGAAAAAAGTCACACCAATAAGAATCTTTCCAATGCAAGGCATGAAAAGGTCAAGTAAGCAATATTATCATCGCATAATATATAATCATACTTTGCCAAATTCTCCAGCTGTAAGACCTGCCCCCATTTGCTTTCAAGGTAAGTAAACTTCCAGCTGACAGACTCCACAGCCTTCCTTCCCAGCCTGACACAGAAGATGGAAGATATGCTTACCCTTCAGTTAAGGACAAGTCACAAGCTTTTCTGAGTAAACTCATCAACCTGTATAGCATCAAAGCCTTCCATGAGGAAAACAAAACCTTTTAGTCACCATGTTTGTGGAAAAAGACCACCAGAGCTTAGACTAAACATTTATAATCCTGGAAATTGATGATTTCGGCTGTTGCTGCTCACCAACATTCACAAAACACCCCTACGATTTAATTAAAAATTTACGAAAGGACAATTTGTTTAATTATTGTCTAGCAAATCTCTGTGGAGTGAAGCAAAACTAGTAAGATTCAGGTGAGTTTCCATCTGTGGCAGCCAATAAATCTTTCTGCACCAAGAGAAATGAAGGCAGTAAAAATAGGAGGCAAGAGGATGCAAAATGAACCTTGAAATTAGGTGCAGTAAAGGAAATTTTTCTCCTACAAAGATACACACTGATAAAAACAGAGCAGAGTTCTGGTTCAGGAATATTAGGTCCTTTTTAGTAACTTTCACTGTCTGGCTATTAGAATAAAAATCACATTTCCAGGTTCTCAGACTTGAGGAGGAAATCTGGGACCAGGAGGAGGAGGAAGTCTGGGACCATGAGGAAGGCTGATGGGCTCTGTTTACAATGGAGAACTGGGGTACAGACTTGAAAGAGAAGAGGAAAAGAGATGAACAAAAAAAAAACCTACACAGGAAGGGTGGGAGAGAAGGAAAATGAAGAGGTATTTCCTGAATGAACCTGAAATAAAATGGAATTAGGATATAATTTAGGAAACAAAACACACAACAGCACTTCCAGAAGAGACTGAATATTCCCCCAGCTGAGATCCCAGCACAGAGCACCAGGCTGAGCCAAGCATGTGGTGGTGCTGCTCCAGGGTATGCAGCTCCTGAACCAGAGGTGGTAACCTCATCAGCAGAAGGAAAATCCACCTATCTCTAATCATTTAAGGAATACAAGTAACCTTTTGTCGTCCACAGCTGCCTGCAGCTTTCACTATTTGACACTGTGCAAAGTGCTCTGTATGTTTGATATCCACCAATGGTACCTTCATCTGATACTGGTTAATTCTTGGGTTATCAGAAATTAATTACCATTTCCCTGTCTACAAAATGATAGATGACCTTGGGAAGGTGACATCTACTATTTCCACCACCCCTACTCTTCCTTTTCCAAGCTGGAATGTCCTAGTTAAAGCAATTATTCCAAATATGGAAGCTGTTCTGTATCTTTGATCACTCGTTACCCTTCTCTTTGTAACTTCTAGTCCTGGCAGAAAGAAAAAACGGAGGGAAAGCTGGAAGAAAACACAAAGGAAACAGAAGCAAGAATAAGAGAGTTTGCTTAAACAGTATTCCTGAGAAGGTTAAATTACTAATTAGCAGAACCTGCCACCTATATTCAGCACATATACAATACTACCTTCCTAGCACACATGGGGAGTTGATTTTAAATATAATAAATTGAAAACTGTCTAATTTATGTTCCTACAGCCATTGGTATCAGTTTGCATCCTAGTCCCTAATCCTGCCTCCCCAGTGGCTCATAGGGACATTTAGGGACTAGAATTTGGAACAGAGTTCTTCTCTGGGTATTACAGTTTCTCAACTGCCAGAAATCAGAGATTTGGCAAGCTTTTTGAGACAAAAAAGCACCAAAAAAAGCATTTAATAGCCATGGCATAGCCATGGCATAGATCTTTCCTCCTTGAGTTTTGATTCCATGTACTGATTTCAAACCATGGGAAGACAGTGAGTCCCAAAACTGAGTTGTTCACTGTGCAAAACAACTAACCAACCCAACCAGCAAACAAACCCATTTTCTTCTGCTTTCCTTAAACTCAATCATTTCACTAGGTATTGCATTCCTTTTCAGCTATGAAAAAAGTCAGTGAATATTCCTTCCCTTGTTAGCCTATTTTATACTGTTATGGCTTTGCAGGTTTTTAGCATACCCTTACCTGTCTCCAAACTAAACTAAACAGCTCTAATCCATTTAGTTTCCCTTAACACAGGAGCCACATCCTCTCTTTGGCCACCTTTTTCACAGGTATCCTTATTTTGTGTTTAATTATAGATTTTCCAGATCCTTTTGTGTAACAGATTCTGGCAGCTGCAGAGTGGATCATTTGCAGAAAAGGAAGCTTCGTGGATGTCGAATTATCTTCAGGTCAGGTTAAAAACTACTGTCTGTGTATTTCTTAATCCAATCTTAATGTAGAGAATGTGAGAAATAAGATGAGTTAACTCTGCTGGCCTTCCAACTTGTGTCATCTCTATCAGAAACTCACACCTGTATTTTTTATTTCCCCAAGCCTGAAGATTTCCTGTGAAACACAGTGCTATGCAAGCACTATCATTTGTTGCACAGCAAATTTCACCTGCAGCTTGTGAAAAAATGTAAGTGTACCCTTTTCAGTACTGCTATACAAGTATCAACACACAGCATAGCAGGTACAGAGTTACAGTGAAAGCAGGACTTTCGGGAAAGATGTTTCCTAAAGAAACAACTGTGCTGCAGAGATCACTGTTCAATGCAAAATCACGGTTATGAGAGGATATGCAAGGAAAAAATGTTGGTACATAATTTAAAATATACCATCTATTATTTATATACGCATTTTAAAAACTTTTAAGCAAATTACTTCAACAAGCAACAGCAGAAGTGCAGCAAAAGCTCTTGATATATTAATCTTACCTGTTCTTGAGACTTGCATACAGAGAACTTCACATCCAACTAAAACACAAATGCTTTTAGCTTATTAAAGTATCTTCTCTGAAGGTACCCAGTAGGAATGCTAGTCCCATGAACACTGACATTCTTTCAGCTTTCCAGGGTTTCACCCCTTCTAGGTCTCTCCGTGATGATTTAATGTTACTGTTCCATTGTAGGAAAAACAACAGATGTCCAAAAGAACTGATGCAGTACCCTGGAAAGCCTGAATGCACAAGATTCCTAATTAAAGTAATAGGGCATTATATAAATACATTTGACAGACCACAAATGCCTAAAAATGTGTTTATTCTTGCCATTATAATTAGTGGGCTAAACCTGAACTCATTCTGCCAATACTGATTAGTATTGTCCATGGCCCATTCAAAGGGATGATCACAGATGATGTGGAATTTAGTAGATGTTAAGATGGTGCCACTTCACACAATGCTCATCAACCCTGCATTGCAACAACCACATGAAGTGGCTTATAGGAGTAGTGTATTTGACGAACTTTGGAGTTAAACCTTCAAGGAAATGAACACCTCAACAGTCAAAGCCCTTTGAAACTTGGCCATGTAACAGATTTATGTTTCTGAGTCCCTTCAGCTAAGCCTTCAGTCCTCTAGCTCCATTCTGGGGAAGTATTTGTAGATCTTCTTGTGGTTTTTGTTTAGGTTTTACATGCTTTGAAGAAAAAAACCCCAGGAAGTCTCATTGACGTCCAAAATGAATAAAGCAGCTTGCATTATAGTATTATTATTCAAGATAAAAACTGTCCCAGTTTTCCTACTCTGTGTAAGCTTACCTTATAAAAGCCAACACATGATACTAACAAAACAAAATCTTAGCAAGACAAAGCTATAGGTTTAAAGTAAGGTAGTGGGTGAAGACCTAACACTCATCTTCATTATTATCTTATTCTTCATTACATGTTAGGAGCAAAGGATTGGAAGGGACTTCCAAGGTCATCATGTGCAGACAGCTGCTTCTCCAAGAAAATCTAATACATTAGTTCCATGTTCTGCCTTAAGGCAATCAGAATTCTTCTGTGACCATGGTGCAGAACATCACTGATGCTAGAACCATTCCAATTCCAGACCAACTGCATCAACAGCTGGTTAATCTCTATTTACGCTTCCGCTAACACTGTACTCAAACACAAGTTAGTTTCTTTCCTTAATACTGTTCTTCCTAATAAGAAAAAATGAAGAGTAAGTTTATTTACTGAATAGTAAATGCAATGAACTTGAAATTAAAAACCAAAACAAACCAGTAAGCTTTTACTGGGTAAGTTAACAAAGTCGTTCTCTTTATTCTTTCTCAGCACTTAATGAATTACACTAAAGCTCAGCTCTGTGCCTATTTCATTTCCTGTTTTTTTTCCCCTCTTATGCAGATAACCCAAATTCTACCCAATAACCCACATGATGTCTCACAGGTGCCTTAAACAATAGCACACAGCACTCCTTATTTCATGTACCACATTTTAGGATGAGTTTCCTTTCCCTCAAATCACGTAATTACTACGTGATCCTCTAATACATACGGCTGTCTTCCTCCTTAGTCACAGCCAACTGCTGAGGTCCCAGCATACAGCAAAAATTCTTCTAGCCCATAATGGATGATGTGCAGCCCATACTGTACAATTATGGCTGGAAAGTCACTCCAAAGTTCATGTCATCTCCCAGCATACGTTTGCTTTTTACTGATGATATTGCCACAAATAATAACTAAGACTGGCATCAAGATAAAATCCATGAGGAATAACATGATTACAACATTCTAGACTAAAAGTTGCATTTTATTTCCCTCTTAGCCAGTTATTTCTCTAATGAAGTCCAACCATGGATCTGTTACACTTTGTCTGCAGAACTCAATTACTGAAGAAGACAAAGTGCAACCTTCCCTTGTTAAAACCTAATTCCATTTACTCCATTTAACATTTACCTTCACGTCTAATTATTTTTTTCCTCTTAAGATTTCCTTTTACGTCTTCTGTGTGGATCATATTACCCTCATAATTAAATATAAATAAGACACGTTGTACTCAATCCTACAGTGCTACTTCTGACTTGCTAGTTAAAGAAAACTTATAATATGGCAAACGCACTGGAAATCTAATTTTTTGCAGGGTGTGACAGTGGAAGATAAACACCCCTCTGACTTGAGCATATGAATTTTGCTCCATATCAATTGACACCACTGTCCTCACTTAAAGTAAGGATTAATTCATAAGCAAAGACAGAGAAAATATTTGCCCTTCTCTTAGAATTTCTTTCCTTTTCCTCCTTTTAGATGGGAGAACAAGTTCTGGGGGTTTTTTTGCAAGATCTAATTCAGCTTTGTATCTTTATCTATGTTTCCTGATATTCAAGTCTACAGTTTCCCTATCTACAGTGCACAGAAGGTGAAGAGTCAGGTTGCATTCAAGCAGCTTTTATTGAACTCTGATGACCAGGATTGCTCCTAATTCAAAAAAATTCAGACTGCAAATCTTGAGACAGACTTTTTTAAAGACAAGACGCAGCAGAACCTGTCAGTGAGTGTTTTACCCTTGACACCAGTGACCTAGAACCTCACGTAACCCCTTCATGTCTACCCTAGTCTCCAACACACCTAAGTGTGAGGACATAAACCTCAATTCTATTCACAGCAGCCCAAAATCCAGTTTTGCTTATGAAGGTTTAGAAGCACATGAAATGAGTTACAGCTATTACTTTCTGCACCTCAGTTTATCAGAGGTATTTTCCTGCTGGACCACAAAAAATTTATATCAAAAGGAAACAGGTGGTAGAAGGGAAGAGAAGTGACAAATAAAAACATAAACAAAAAAAGCACACAGCCCAAAAATTCCAGTGGTGCTTAAGGAAACAATGTGAAAGATACCGATCGGCAAATACTGCTTTCCTCGTTCCAGCTGGAGTGTTAAGATTAAATCTCCCCAAACCAAGATCCAGCATCAGCATGGATATCAAACCCTGAACAAACCCAGCCTACAGAAGAAGGAAGGGGAGTTAGGGCAGAAACATCTTGCAACTGCTCTCCAGCTGGAAAGAATACATCCCATGGCAGCGAAGGCTACTTCTTTCCTGTGACAAAGGCAGCAATCACAGAGACAAATGAGATTTTAACCTATTTAAGCCTTTATCCTTTTAAGTGTTTTAGAACACTTTAGAAACACAATTGTTGAAGATATTTGTTATTTAGTGTAACTAAATGCCATTTCCAAAAGCTTTTGCAAGACTTAGGATGAATTCCTAAGAAAGCTTTGTCCAGATGGAGAACTGTATGCAAGGAGAATCAACTACCATAAACTGGGTTTCTATTATCATTTTCAGAGAAATAATGATGAATAACTCTCTAGTTACAGTATAAAACTAAACCCTCAGTAGGGAATCCTTGATCTTGTTTGCAGACTGGGGAGATGGATGTGCCTGGAGTGGCTTTGATAGAACTGGACTCACGTAGATAAATATCTGTTATCCATCTGGCAGACTTTATATGTAAGAACATGTCGCTCAGCCTCACCTGTTCATATAAAATGTCATCACAACCTTTACATTTTACACAGGATATAAACTTGTGAAAACTGGCAGGTCCACCCTGAGTTACAGAAAAATCAACACACACTCTTTAGCCCTGCTATTACTCTTTGAATTTCCAGCTTGTTAGTAAGGCATGCACAAAGGTCACCTTGGGCAGCAATGGGGAGTCAAAGGGAGCTCCTTCCCGGGCACCGTGTCCTTTCATGACTTTAGAGAAGAAAGGTCCAGCAACAACATGTGCCCCTAGAGCACACAATGCCACAGCCAGCTGAAGTTTACACGTGGCCACAGAAGAACATGCCAGCTCTCAGCACAGCGCAGTTTGGCCTTCAGCCACATGCTGAGGCTGGACAGTCTCGGGACCCTGCTTGGCCAAGGTATATTCTGAGGGTGCCTCAATGAAGCTGAGCCTCTCCACTGGAACTAAACAAAGAGCTCAGTTCCCCTTCCTTCCCAGGAACCTGTGCAGATCTGCTTTCTCTGCTTACACTGGTAAACAAAGTGTTGTAGCATCTCCTACTTGGATTTGTCTGAGACTAGATGGGTATCGTGCTTTGTCGTTTGAACCCTGCAGTTCTCAAACTCATTGTCACCTTGTGTAATATAATCACACACTTGTACACACATCAGCTCCACACCATCCACTCACTTTTCTGTTACACCAAGAATAATCCTGAAATGGAAACTACCTCATGCATTACACTACTCATGAACTAAAAGCTAAGTATACTGTATCTTGATAAGAATAAGAGGTTTTTTTCCCCCCCAGAAGAAAAACACCATTTCCCCCAGTGGGATACAAAAGGGAAGGGTCAATGTTGTGCTAACATAAAGGTGAAGCAGGCAGCCAGTGCTCCCAGGCTGCAGCAGTGCCTAATGGCTTGTTTGCCTCACACATAACCTCATTCTTCATCTCATGCTTCAAGCCACTACTGAGGTCTAACAACATAATTAGAGGTTTCCTGCAATGAGTGGCAAATGCAGGTGAACTACTTTGAATGCTACCACTACAGCAGTGGTAGTAGTGGTAAGTAGCAGGGAAGAGGAAGACAGATTAGAGAACAACAATTTCAGCAGCAAAGGTTGCTCAGTATTTATCCAGAAATCACATTAGAACTATAAAATACCTGACTTGTTTGAAATTTAATCAATTCTTATAAGAAACATGACTGCAAAACTGCCCACATAGTTATTCAAACTATTCTGTGAGGAGCAGTAGTTTAACTATTGCCTGGTGTCTCTCTTACTTGTGCTCTCTCCCTTGCTATGCCTTCCAACACAGTAAACTTCTGGGAGGGGAAAGGCAGCATCCTCTGGCACCATTTCTTTTGAGAGTGGCAGACAGTACTGCCCAAGGGATTTCAGATCAAGGAAAGGATCGCTCTTCTGAACTAAGGTTTGTGAGATCAAGCCACTTATGTGCTCAGCACTGACAATGCGCTTGCAATTCTCCAACAGAACCAAGGAGTAAAAAGCCAAAACAAAAAGACACCAAGTAAGTCATGCATACCTCAAGAACAGAAACAGCCAAGAGCATAAACCTGTATCTTCCCCAAAGGGAGCTTCTGACTGTTTATTTTAAATTGAGAAGCAAAAAACATGTGGCAATAAAAACACCCCAAACATTTCCATTATGTGCAACTAAGTAAAACAAAAAAACCTGATATATAGGATTTCTCCTATTATATATTGACTCCTTTTACTTGGCTTTTATTTTAAAGTCTGTGAAACAAAGTCTGGAACAAACTGCAACTGACTGTATTAAAAAGAAAAGTGTTGATCACACAGACTTTTTTATACTCACATGAAACAGGTATGTAAAACAGGAGGCTTAATTTGAAATCTGAATGTTGTTCTGGAAAGAAAACCCAAAACAAACAAACCTCCTCTCCCTTTCCCAATTTATCTCAGCAGCAACAATTTTCTAAATTAGTTAAAGAAAGACCTTGCAGTTCTGCAGTAACCTTCACAGATAAATGAGATAAATACTTATTCCTGTATCTATTTTCCTATTTTTATCCGGAGAAAGACTCCCTGTCTGTAGTATCTGAAGTATAAAACATTGTTCCAATAGTTGTATTTTCATCTTGGCCAGCTCTGTAAATAACAACATGCAAATATCCAACTTCTCAGCAGGTATTTGCAAATCTTGCCTTCACAAAAAAGCCTGCTCTAGAAATAAAGAGCTCCATCCCATACAGACACACTCCAACAACTTTAAAGTTTCAACTCTCATATATTGATGAAAGGAAATCACCCAGAAACATATCCAAAAGTTTCTATAGTGGAAGGAGCACAGAATCAAGAAGAAAATTCTCTTTTTTCTTTTCTTCCGAAAAAGACTGATTGTTTTCATCAATGTCACAAGCTGCTTGACACCTTCAAATATTTTGTTTAAAATAAATAGCATAATGGACTATAATGGAACACATTTTGTGCAGAATTACGTAACAGGAAAGGTATGCAAGTTTAATCAACTATTACTTAGCATATTCCCCACTTGAAGTCAGGCAGTGTTCATACTACAACTCACACATTCCTCAACCCTTTACATGATCTGAGATTGTCAGACACTCCAGGCGTCTCCGTAGTCCAAATTACACTGCGGTAATGCTGTTCCTCTCCCAGCCTCACGGCACAGGGTTAGGCTATGAGAAGGAATCTGCAGCAAAGTGACCGTAACGCTGCTGCAGGTACCAAAAACATCACCAAAAAACCCCCAAACCTCCCACCCCCACCTTCGCAAACAGGAGCTACTCACCGTTCACGGCTGCGGGAAACTGAGCCATCATGGTCCCGACTGCGCCCCGCTAGCCCTCAGCCATCTGCAACACGAAAACATCGTGCCATTAATAATGCAACAAGGGCAAAGCTGCGCCGCGCTCCCGCCGAGCGCCCGTCCCTCGGCGCCCACTGCCGACAGCAAACAATGCCCGGCCCGGGGCCGCTGCTGAACCAGCGGGATTGACACCGCGCAGGGGGTGGGGGAATTTATTTTCTTTTTTTTTTTTAGGGTATGCAGTGCAGTCCTGAACCTTGTGGCAGTTCTTAAAGGAAAACAGCACCAACTGTTCGGCGGCTGCTGCGCGCTGCACACCGACAGCCGCCGGGACATAGGGCTGGGGACGGCACGGCCCGGGGGTCCGCGGGGATCCCCGCCGGCTCTCCCGGGAAATATTTAGCGTATCATAACAAAAACCAAAGTTCAGTGCTCAGCTCCATAACCGAAAGCTGCTGCTGAGCAAAGTGGGAAAGCAATTATTATTCAAATTCATCCATTCCACTACTCCACGCACTATTAACAAAGAAAACACTCTTACATGATGTATTCTGAAAAGAAGACTTGTCCTAATAAAAATCTGTCATCAGCCAGTTTTGCAGAAGCAGCACAATGAAGTTATTCCTTTTCTTGAGCTACTGCATAAAGACTCAAAAGCAGCATTTAAACGGAATCTCAACAGCATTTACTTTCATAATAAATATCAGAGTACTAAGACTTATTTTGTTTTTCTAGTATGCATCCTTTCAAGAGTACCTGCATAAAAGATCCTTTAGAATTCCAAAATATTAAAGAATACTTGTCTGAGGGACAAGCATAAACAATTCACTGCTTTACAAACGTGGAACTAAGACAATGCAGCATTTAGATGAGACAATGTTACCTAAATACTGACATTTATACATCATTATCCTTGTGCTCTATGTGGAGAAACTACTGTACAGGATGAAGCTATGAAAATAAAATATTTATTTTAATTTTAAAAAACCATAAATCACATCTCCCTCCCTCCCTCCCTCTTCAGACATCAAACCTTCTACCCACACACACACACAAAAAGGCCTTCACCTCTCAATACAGTCACACATTTTAAGTACAGAAATACCACATCCTCCGTACTCCTGTACCCTGAAAGAAAACTCAGGCAAATGTCAGCACAAAAATCACATAACTGGAAAGCACTCTGGTTCCACCTGTGGACAGAAGAGCATTTTTTGTATTTATTGCAAATTTCTTCAATAGAATTAGAAATGTCTGGGATCAGCTGTTAACAATTCTCTCTAAATATATTTCACATCATTATACATACATTGATACATTTGTGGCTACACACACACATATACATATCTACTTTAAAAAAGTAAATTGAGTGGTTGGTGAGACCAAATGATCTCACACAGTGACACTAGATACCAACTGCAGAAAGATGGGAAAAGGATGCATGGATCTGTTCCCAGACATGGACCTACCCAGCAGCCTATCAAGAGACACCTGAAATCTATACATAACTTTCCCAAAAAATGCTGCCAATGTAGTTAAGCATTTCTACAGCACATTTCTCAACAAAAGCTGTTCTGTCAAGCAGGTCTAAACAAGAACCTGAAACCATGACACAGAAGCAGGATGCTGGAGAACACCCCCAGAATCAGCAGATTTCCACCTGCATGTGACTTGTTCCAGATTTACAGTCTTACTGGATAGGGGCTACACATTTGATCTTTCCTCCAACTCACTTTATTCTCTTATTTTTAGACAGCCTTAAGGTTTTTTTAAATGAGTAATTGCAAGAGAATCACAAAAACATAGAATATCCCAAGTTGGAAGGGACACACTGAGTCCAACTCGAGACTCCACACAGGACACCCTAAAAGTCAACATGTGTATCTAAAGAGCACTGGCCAAACACTTCATGAACACCAACTGGCTTGGGGCCATGACCCCTTCCCTGAGGAGTTTGTTCTTGCACACAACTGCCCTCTCTGAGGAGAACTCTTTCCTTATATCCAATCTCAGCCTCCTCTAACACAGCTTTAAGCCATTCCCTCGTGTCCTGTCATGAGGGAAGGGACCAGCACCTCCCTTGATGCTTCCATCATGAGGAAGTTGCAGACAGCAATGAGTTCACCCCTCAGTCTCTTGTCTCAGCTGGACAAACCTCATACCTTCAGCTTCTCCTCAAAAGTCTTGCCCTCTAGTCCTTTCACCATCCATGTTTCCCTCCTTCGGACATAATCTGATATTTTTATATGCTTCTTACACTGTGAGGCCCAAAACTGGACACAGTACTTGAGGGAAGGCCTCACAATACAAGTCAGATAATTATTAGACAATACAGATCTGATAGCAAACTGATTAACTCTTAAGGCCCAAAATATTAAGATATATTTTTTAAATACTTTATACAACTCACAGTTCTAGAGAAAGTTGCATTTTGCCTTGGTTTTGCTGAACTAGCTCATGTAGATTGAGCTTTCAAAACCCTTAACTGTTGAGCATGTGAATGGGAGAAGTAACCCCAGGCAGCTTCATGCACACAAAACATGGAATCCCCTTCTCATTTTGATGGCCCTGGAGTCTCAACTATACCACATTTTAACTGAAAAACTTTGAAGTCTTGACCTCACTTGAGCTTGATGAAGGTCCTTCCTATTTATGAAAGCTCTGCATCTATGGAGATCCATGTTCCTGGTTCATTTTCATCACCCCGGGGTAACTTTTTGGACACAAGAAGAAAATTTGTTACTGTGAGGGTGGTGAGACACAGGTTGTCCAGAGAAGCTGTGGCTGCCCCATCCCTGGTTCAAGGCCAGGCTGGAGGGGGCTTGGAGCAACCGGGGATAGTGGAAGATGTCCCTGCCCATGGTGGGGTTGGAATGAGATGATCTTTAAAGATCCCTTCCAAACCAAACCATTCTGTGACTCTATTATAATAGAAGTTTCATAGCTCACATCAAGCAGAATTAGAAACTGTAGTCAGACACTGAACACAGCACACCCAAGTTACCATCCATACCACTGTTCTCTCAAAAGAAGCAGTCCAAGACAAGAAGTTATGCCACACTCTTTGATACTCTGTTACAGTGCACCACTCTCAAATATAATGAGCATCCCTGCTGAAATTATCAACACAGGATTTTTCAGTGTACCTGAAAATCCCCCACATTTCCCAAGTCTGTGCTGGGCATTGCCATGTAGATAGACCAATATCCAAGGTTCAAAAACAAAAGGGAACCGTGCAATGGGTCTGTAGCGAGAGTCCATTACAGTAACGTGATGTGACTAAATCATGATTTAACTCTGTTGTCTCACTATTATGTCTATATGTAGACCTTGTCATATTTTACATAAATACTAAACTTGAAGGACACCAAAACCCTCCTACACTAACCCTCACAAACAGAAAAAACTATGACCTTACAGAAGCAACCAAAAATTGTAAATGGGACTTTTACAAGATTTCATATCTCACCAGCACCATTCCATCCCTTTCTATCCCTTTGCAGAGATCCACTTCATTCAGACATGAGGACTACACCAAGCATGGATACTTCTCCTCTGACAGATTCTCAAGTTGTACCGAGAAGTAAAAAACGGAAGAATAAAAGTATTGCTGCAACATAATTTCCTCCCATTCAATTTTTTTAGAGAAGGAAGAAACAGTAAATTTGAAAAAAACCCACATATTTTTCAGAAGTCTGTGAAAAAAATCTTTCTCAAAGAATCGAGTTTGCCCTCAACAAGTATTGTCTTCTGCATTTCCCCAGCATAACCCAAATGCTTGGATATTACACATGTATCAAAGTTAAAAGCAGCATGTTTTCACAAATTCGAAATGAAGTTGCTGTAGTCACCATCCATAAAGACCTACAAAGGTGTAAATGCACCTTAAACCTTTAGGACACTTGTGTGAACCACTTATTTACCACAGGAAATCTCAGCAAAATATTCTCACTTTAAGACAACCTTATATTTGTTTAGAATGATTCCAGTAACTTCTAATTATTAATGGAGGTGAAAGCTGTAAATTTCCAAGGAGCCTTATTACACAATAGATTACACCATGCCATATAAAAGTGCTCACAGAAGAAAGAAAATAAAAATAAAGAAAATACTATAACCAGTGACCCAAACAGATGATATGGATGAAATCATGGCCATACACACCAGAGTATTTCAAAGAAAATTCTTTCTGCAAAATGTTCTAGAAGAGGTGCTTGGTGAACTCAGTCATCAGTCATAAGAAACTGTGGCAGACACAGCACGAAATCCATGTTGTAACAACAGGATCAAACATCCTTATGAACACTGTAGATGACATTAAGTCCTGCTGCCATTTAGGGTGAAAACAGGAAAACTTGGATCTTACATTTAAATAGCAGAACAGCAAGTTCTTGTAAACAAGCCATCCGACTAGCCCCAATCTAAAGCACTAATTGTTTTCAAAAACTGACCTGCCAGACTGCAACTTCTGTTCCCTCTCTCAGTGTTCATTATAGTTGATACAAGTGGAGAAAAGAAATGAGAAGATTGCAAGAAGCAGGGGGGACATCAGGACCATGCTGAAAGCATTAGAAAACATTAAGAGCTGGGCAGACTGTAGGAAAAGGGAAAGAAGCTTTTTCTTTTTCTTATCATAGGCATATTGCCATTTTATGAAGAGCAGCCTTACCACAATCTTTGTTAATATTTATACTTCAATCACTTTTTTTTTTTCCAAAACATTTCTCAGAAAAACCACAGACACACAGTTTTAGTAGGAATGAAGGTCTGGTACATCAGGCTCTTGTCTGAAAGCAAGCAAATACCATGGAAGCAGCATGTGTGGTCACACTGTTACTCTTTTCCTTTTCTCCATGGCAGACACATTGCAGAATTTTGCAGCAAGAGCCAGTTAGCAAGGACAGACTGCAGTACTAGTTGACAGATCTACTCTTTTCAACACCTGTAGATCTGGACAACACAAAGACCACTCACTAGTATTTGCAGAGCAAGCAGTGACAGTGTACTAGCCCATGTAGCTGTTTCCTGCTTTTTTTTGGATTACTCTCTTGAAAATGAAAAAATAATACGCATTAGGAAGGCATTATGAACCAGCACAGACTAGAATTTCTCCTTGTTCAAGACATACCGGTAGGAAAGCTTACTGATTAAAAAAAAAAAGAAAAACATCCCAACATTGTGACAGGCCAAGCATTTATCTCCTTTATACAGCAGAGTTATACACAGTGACATGGCCTTTTCAAAATGCACTGTGGCCAGCTTCACGAAGTCCACCCACTCTGATAACAAGTGAATGATATCAGTGACAAAACGGAGAAGTTGACTGTGGGCAGCTACACATGCTGGCTCTTCCTGCTACCCTGCTGCTGTGGATAACAGTACTGAGAGCCTTAGTTAACATTTTGACATTTCCAGTGGGAAAAAAAGAAAGGGTTAAATATTTTACTTGTTAGCCCTATGGTACGAAGTCCCTTCCTTGCTCACTGTGAAAGAGAAACTTCTTTCCCAACAGTGATCCAGACAGAACACAAAAAATGTTTTTCTGACAAATACCCTTCTACCCACCTTGCCTGACTAATAGAACATACTGACCATTCAAAATACAAGAATCTCTGTTTCTGTTCAAAAAACAGAATTGTGTGGTCAGTATTGCTGGGTTTACTCTGTTTCTTACACAGCTGCTCAGCTGTGAAGGCACCCATTTAAAGTATGAAGACACAGTTCAGCTCTCTCCTCTGTCTCTGGAGATTAAAATTAATCTTTCCTTCCTCCTAGGAGGTTTTCCCCTGTTTTACTGCACAGTCATTCAAGGAAACCCATGAACAGTGTTTGGAATAGTAATGCCAACTCAGAACTTCAATCTCCTACATGAAATTCTCTACCATTAAGGCAGAGATCCGCAGGTCCTTCTCTCTCTGTGCATGCCCCTCCAGCTTCAAATCTTTTTTGCAAATTCTGAAGGACAGAATGAAAATCCCACTTCAGGAAGCTCACTCTTTAAATCCCTGGCCCTTCTCCCAGGAGACACATACACGAACTTCCTCAGGAAAAGATGGGAACTGAACCCAGCTCTGTCACACCCTGGAAGAATACATTCACTAACCTGATCCCAGACACAGACAGACATCACCACCTCTGCTTGCTTTGCTTGAAAAGGAAATGACAAAAGCAAAAAGCAGAGACTAGACTATTTATAAGATTTTTTTTTTAAAGGCTCTGAGCTTCTACCTTGAGAAGGAATTCCAGGCTGCATATTGTAACCTTTCCAGAGAGCTGAATGAGATACACTTGCTCCTCAAAAGGGTGGTAACTTAAAATACTCTTGGGTTTTTTTGCTTCCTACTAATTCACATGACTCTCTACTCCATATGCTGTTTTTTCTAGTCCTATTTTGAAACACACCAATTCTCTCATCTGATCATCTGCAAGCATTGTACAAGCCCCTAAAATGCTGTTTGGTGAGGTCCACACACCTTGGAATCTGCAGTTCTCCACTTTCACACTGTAACTCCTAATTTATGGAGTGGACTTGGGCAAGATGCAAGTATTCAATGAGATGTCTTCTTTTCATTATATTCTTACTTCAACCATGACTGGAAATGTTAATTAATATGTAATTGATTAATTGATTAATATTAATATTACTTTAAAGCTTATTCATTTGAAATCTTGCCACCTTAGAAGAAATTTTTGAGCCCGCTCCTGTCCTTCCATCAGAAGCACAAGCAAAATCCTAACAGGGAAAAAAAAAAAACCCCAGAAGAATTCTCAATGCTATTATCTCTTTATGATAGAAGAGATGCTACTTAACTTGCTGCTCAGCTTTCAGTTCCAAATAACAGTGCAAAATGTACAGAACATCTAATGGCCTGCTATAGCTAAGCATAAAACAAAAGATACATGAGCAATCTTCTGTGCTCATCAGAGAACAAATCTTTGACTATCTGTAAAACATTCAGTGAGACTGGATTTACATTTTAGGTATCTGCTTTCAAGCTGGGCAGGTGCACAAAACCATTGCAAGCTTTACTTCTCAGAAGAGATGACAAGCAGAGAGGAGAAAGGCCACAAGAGGCCTTTAAAGCAAAGAAATGGTGTTTATCTTTGATGAATCAAAACACAGGGAAACCTCGTGGGAGAAAAAGCAAAGATCAGCATAAGGCAGTAAAAACAGGACGAAATAACTAGGTAGGATTATTTCAAATGCATAATGGAGGGGTAAAAATGTATTTCCCAAAGCAAGACAAAAAAGTGTGGGTGTAATGGAGATCCCACCCAGTATAGGAAGTCTGGGACAAGCATGCTGGTCCTGAGCGGGACCCAGGACACAGGCAGCGTGGCCACAGCACCTCTTACCTGCCCCAGCTGAAGCCTCCTGCTCCTGACCCTGCTCCCATCCACAAGTCTCATCTATGCTTGTATTACCAAGAACAGTCCTTCAAATCACCCAGTTGAAATTTGGTCTCTGAAACCTTTAGCACTGAGCTGTACAGCATACAGAAATGTCGCAGGGGGTCCGGTGCAACTCAGCACCAGCACGCCGCGACCTTCCCGGATAGAGAGCATCCTGCAGAGAACAGCTCTTCCAGGGGTGCTGGCAGATCTCCCTGGGCGGCAGGCAATTCCAGCAAGTGTAGCAGCTTCCCTGCTACAAGTGATTTCAGATCTTCATGAATTCAGCTCTTTGTGAAATCGCCCAAGGCAAACTCGGGGACAGCGCGACAGGAGCCCCGCATGGCAGTTCCGCAGCCGTCACCTTTATTGTCCGAGCACCCTGCAAAGGGCAGGCCAGAGGCGACGCTCCCTGCTTTCAGGGGCAGAAGCCGGGCTTTTTATGGGAAAGGCAGGGGGTGGGGTAGAAACCAGCTGGCCAACAGGGGACAGGCTATTACCATGAAGAAACAAGGCATGTTGGGATCTCACCCTGACCCAGAGGAAGGTAGCTTATCTCTGGCTTCTCCAGGGGAGTGCAACAGGATCCTGCTTTGAGGGCTCCCAGCCCTCCACACAGTAATGATGTTCTGACCACCACAAACGAAGTTCATGATCCAAGGGTATCAATTATCACCTGTGTCAGGCACACATCTCAACATTACCTAAAATCCCAAGGGGCAAAAGCATCCCAGTTAGAAAGACACTCGACCTACCTTCAGAGAGTTGTAAGACTGTAGTGGAAAAAGCTAGAAAGTTTTAGATTTTTATTAGTAAAATTCTTCACCTTTGAAAGATAAACACATTATTTAAATCAGCTCTGATTTTTTGATACATTTATTGGTATAGCCATAATAGTTTAATTTTTTTTTCACATTCCAATTGTAATATTTTTAGAAACAAAGGAGAGTTAACTCCCATTTCCTGTTCTTCCTTTACTTCATGTGTATGCTGTTGAATCACTAACTGCAGATACTGCTCATGACTGAAGCCCCAGCATTTCACAAGCTCCACTTGCATCAGCCTTGAACATTTTCACTAGCAGTGCCAGCTCAGAATTATTATTTGCTGAATCTGAAGCAACAACATCCCATATCAAAGTGTCTCAAGTCAAACTGGCTGCTCTCAGATTTTCTGTTCCACAGAAGCTGTGACTTTTCTGGATCAACCATGCCTTTTCAACTATCTGTAACTGATAAAATGTTTAAAAATAGTTCTCAGGTACTTGCTTCTATTAGGTAATTCCAGTGCTTTGTGCTGCTACTGAGATCATGTTACATCATTTGAATTTCATGTGCTGTTCTGAAAATAAGAGTTACACAACACTCTGCTCATCTATATATTAATGCTCAATCCATTATTTTAACTCTAGGATCCAAGTAAGCAACCTGGCCAGGTTGCATTCCTACACTGACAAAATTCTAAATATCCTCAATTTGAAGAAAAATGACATTTCATCAGCTCCATTTTTACTTTATAATTTTTATGTGACCTAATCCTCACCTTTAGAACATGTGGTGCTAATGGCACAACAATATCAGAAAAAGGAGGTACTACAGTCTCTGTATGACCTTCCAATGGGCAATAAAACAAAGGATGTGTGGAACTAAGAACTCCTCATGAAACAAAATCCCCTATCTTGTTTTCTAAAGACTTACCCTTAAATAAATCTGAGAACAATAAAAAAATCCCGAAACCACCATCCTGATAGACAAGAAGTAACGAAAGCAGTAACATGAGAGTAACCAAGCAACCAGGATGCTTAAATTCTTAGCTAGCCTTTCTAAGAGTATGAGACACGAGTAGTTAACATGTACATTGATGAATCCCATGATCCAACATGAACCAAGCTTAACAGAAGGGTGTCCTTTGCAAAGATCTTAACTGCCTACAAGATTCATGAAAACAGGCAACCAGACAGAGGTGGCATGACCAAATTTAGTGCCCTCAAGGAAGACAAAGATAGCTGTATGTTTGAGTACCGATATTAGACACCAGAGAATCCACATGGCTAAAAGCTGCTCTAAATATACTAACCACAAGAAAAAATTCAACACAAGCTCACATCTGATTAAACTCAGCCAGCCAATGCCACAGAAAACAAGGTTTCACTGCTCACAGCTAGCTTAAAATTTTGTCTTCCATTGGTCTATCACTGGAAGGAACTTGAACTTACACATAGACATAAGTCTCCCAGTTCTATATTGATCAGGATTCAAACGCACCATTTCCAGAGGTAATTCAGGTACCTGTAGTATTTGCAATTAAGCATTTGAAAATTTTAAGATCACCTAAAAGAGCTACTTAGCACTTCCAAAAACCCAACCAAGCACTCTAACGTGTTTCCCCTCAAAATAGTCTGATGTGTCATCTATCACCAACCAAGGCACACAAGAAAAATGCAATTTTAAAAGGTGAAGTTAAAGGATGACAGCATGTTTTTAAAGGTAAAAGGAATACAGTAACTATCCTATTTCACCCTGAACCTAGGCTCAGCCTCTGAACCTCAAAGTACACTTTGTGTTAAGTGTTTTACTGACAAGTGATAGTGCTTGAAATAGGTCAGTCAGTCATAAAACAGAGAACTCTCTAATTAGCACAACTTTATCTTTGGTATCTTTATAATCACCAATCATGACTTAAAACAAAAGAGCCTAGGAAAGGTCACTGACTTTCCCACATTATTCAGCCACTAAAGTGAACCTTCCAATCCAAGCAACACCACAAACTCTCAGTCGGCCAACTACTGCTCTCACAATTCTCACAGGACTGTGTCTGTATCAAGTTCACCCCAAAACTTAAAAACATGGCAGAATCCACCATCTAATATCCTTTACCAAGAGATGTGACATTACACTGAACTGAAAGCAGCCTCTCAAAGTCAAAAGAACTTGAAAGCAAGTAAGTAGAGCAATTGCATACATATACATGGAACAAGTAACAGCCCCAGTGCTGCCAGGAATGCTAGTTAGTGTCACTGTAAGACCAAGCTCTATGACTTTTGGGAGGTCTTGGTGACTGGTCAAGCACCCTCGTAACTGGAAAAAGGCAAACATCAGACCCACCTTCTGGAAGGGCAGGAAGGACAGTTCACCAATACAGAAGGCTGCTAAATCTTACTTCAGTCCCTAAAAAGATAATGGAGCAAATCCTCCTGGGACCCACCTAGAGATGCTTGAAGGACAAGAAGGTGGATAGGAAATGGCCAGCATGTGGCTATCCAGGATGAACCACACCTGACACATCTCATCTGTGTTGAGATGACTGGCTCTGTGAATGAGGGCACAGCAGCTTGTTTTGACTCTACAAAGGTTTTTAACAAGGTGTCCCAGAGTGCCCTTAGAGCCAAACTGGTGGAATATAGTTTGAAAAGGTTGATTGTAAATTGGCTGAAAAACCTGCCTGACCACCAGACTCAAAGGGCTGTGATCAGTAGTCCAAAATCCATCTGGTTGGCTCTAAGGAAGTTCCCCAGGGGTTGATATCATGGCCAGTATCATTTAATGCCTTCACTGGCAGCCTGGGCAAGGGGATGGGATGTACTCTGAGCAAGTGTGGATACCAAGCTGCAGAGGGCTGCCCAGTGAGTTTTTGGGATCTCCACCCTCAGAGGTAATCCAAACACAACCAGACATGGCCCTGAGTGACCTGATCTGAGTTGGCCACGCTTTTCACAGGGTTGGACCAGATGACCTCCAGAAGTCCTTTCTAAACAATATTATTCTATAACTACATTTGAGGTAAACAAAAACAAATGAGAGCTGCTAAAAGCTATTTTAAAAACTGAGATATTGGGGATATTTCCTTTCATGTAAAAGTAGGCCAGAAATTAACGTTAGAAATAAAGATGTCCAACTTTTGAACCAGTTTTAAAAAGGCTAAGAGAACAGCTCTGGCCTTTAAAAGAAAAATCTCATGAAATGCTTTTTTCGCATATTTTACATGCTGATAAAATTAAAATCCTTTGAGGCAACAGCAGATAATTTACTTGTAAACTGTTAACTAACAGGTTATCTCTCACTCAAGAGACATCTGTCTCAATTTGTGACAGGAACTAATAATCTGGACTACACTGCCTTTCAGTAACTAATCCCAAAGTATTTTCCTGACAGATGCTTATTTTCAAGGACTGTGAAGGTTTTTGATAATGACTTAAGCAAAGCATGTACATCACATTTCGCCTTCCAAATGCTGCCTCATTTTCCTCACCAGCTCCTGACAAGCAGCTCAATGAAGAAATAATATCATCTACAGAATTTAGCTTCATTTTTCACAGCTACTACTTTCCTATGGCATGAAACTTTATTCACTTTTCAACACTTAAGACTACAACAGAAATATTTGTAAAAAACTCTCTTGCAAGAACTGTTGTGGTTCAAATCACTGTAATACCTGAATCTCAATAAATGAAGCATTCTCAACAACAGAGTTCAAAATCATCCATGGCTCACTTCTGCCTTGACCTATCCCATTCTGCCTACAAAAATGGTTAAAAAAATAAGCAGCCATAAAGTTCTGGTGCTTTGATCAGCACCTATCATAGATAACCCCATTATTTTTATGACTAGCACAAACAAACCATGGATACCCCACTTTGTTATTGTTACTGCCACAGGAACATACTCTATTTCTATTACATGGCAGCTACAACGCAGCAAGAGACATGTCCCATACCCCAGATCCTGTACAGATGGAGGAGAAAAAAGTAAATGCAATTCCCTCAGGATAGTAATTAAAAGGATAAGCATATTCACTTGATCTAATTTAGGCATCTGAGTTAGGAGGCTAATCTGACAAAAAAATTCTGTTCAACAGAGAGCAGCCTAAATCCATGTTTCCAAGGGATCATGCAATTCTCCTCACATCATACGGAGCCTGGAGTCTGAACTAGGGCTTCTCTAAGTACTCAGAGGTACAGTGGTGTGAATGCCCCTCCCAGCTTAGTCAGAATAAAAAAAATACACACGAACAAAACAGGGGAAATAGAGTAGAAACAAGGAAACAGAAATTAAGCAGGTTTGGTAGCAGAATGAAGCCCAGCTAGATATTTATCTAATTAGGTCCTAGTGCTCATTACTTCTAAACGTCACCGTCCCATCAGCGGGTACAGATGTTTGCTACAACAAACTTCAGAGGAATGACTTAAAGTTCTTGAAAGCCAGCTGTAATTTATGTGGCTCTGATGTTACCCACACCACGACCCCCTCCACACGCTCCCCGTGTTTTCCTGTGCACACACGGGCGTGGGAGCTGCAGCCACCACAGGCCAGCACCAACAGCAACGAGTTTGAAAAACATCATTTTCCTAAAAGAGAGATACACACGATAGGGCAGTCTGGATAGGAGGGCAAAGCAGCTTGAGACTTCTCATTCCAGTGTTTAAGATGTGAGATTTCCAAATCATGTCTAAGAGAACCGCTGCAAGAATAACTTAAGTCAGGCACTATCTTAAAAGCACGATCTACTTTCGAGTTCTGCAGTGTGACAGATGTCAAAGCCTCAACTGCTGCAAAAACCATTTACTGTATTCAAAATGGTACCTTAATGTTTAGGGAACCGAATCACGTATCTCAGCCTCATTTTATTTTCTGAATTACGACATGCCGCGGTGAGAAGTCCAGACCGAGCAAAGCCAGTCTATTTACAGACAAAACAGTTCGCAAACTGTAACTGCAGAAACCAGTTCGGTTTCTCCAAACTCCGGGTTTCTACAGTAACTAGAAAGAACCAAATGACCATCACCACAACGAACCGGGCTCTGTAAAGACGTTCGAGTCACCTCACCTCGGCAGGGCGCTCCCCTGGGCACTCCGGGAACTGCCTGGGCACGGACACCGGGATCGCTCCGCTCGCAGCGCACTAATGCAGCACAGGCGAGCAGCGGCAGCGCCGGCAGCGGGAGCCACCCCCGCTATCGCCCAAACCACCCACCGTCCAGAGAAAAAAAAATTTAAAAAATAAAGACACCGCCAGACTCAAATAAGGGGATGAAAGAGAAGAACACCGGCTGGCGGTGGTGGAATCCGGAGCGCTCCCGCCCTGCCCGGCGGCGCGGCCCCCCGCGCCCCCCGCCCCGCCGGTACCTGTTGCGCTGCCCCTGAGCGGCGGCTCCGCTCGGGTCGCGGCGGCTG